>CM021244.1:28278217-28422634 GCA_010577795.1 Isatis tinctoria | reverse complement strand
ATCAAAATGCACAATTTTTGAACTTGCTTAGTGCATTTCAAAACGTTGCACGAGCACTGATCTCTGGTTTTTATTTTACCTTCACAATCATTTAGAAACAATACAAATGATTTAGAAACACTTTATTGAGATTGTACCTTTCTATCCAAGCAACATATTTGGTTTTTCTTGGAAGTTGCAGCTTTAAACAAGCTTCCCTTGAACACCTACAATATTTTTAAACAACCATTAAAAATCAAAAGCACTCATCCATTATGTCAAAACAAGCTAACAATTTTTTTTTGTCACAAACCTGTTTTCTGTAAACGTGTTCGTCCACCGTGGATGAGGTAATTAACCTATAAACTATCACGTCTTCTTTTTGCCCAATCCTATACGCTCGATCAACGCATTGGTTATCAGTGCTGCCAAAATATGATAAACTCACGTTAATATGTAGCATTTTGATAAACATATTTATATTAAAAAAATGCTTAAAATTAAAGTATAGAAAAAAACATACCTTGGGTTCCAAGACGGATCAACCATGATCACACGGTCGGCCTTGGTCAGGGTGAGTCCCATACCACCTACTTTTGAAGTCAAGAGTAGAATAGGGGCTTTCCCATTTTGAAAGTCCTGAAAAAATGAGACTTTTTTCAAAATCTATTCCAAAAACTGAAAACGATAAGGCAGTAATATTTTTAAAAATTAAAAACTTACTTCCACAATTGTCTTCCGGTTCTCTGTCTTTGTTTCACCGTTAAGTCTCAGATATTTCAATCCAGAAGATTCAAGCGAAGCCTCCACGATGTCAAGCATCATCCACGTCTGGGAGAAAATGAGGACCGAATGTCCTTTAGGAAGCAAATCTCCCTAAATAACAATGTAGAAAACAAATGAGTCAGTCGATTGTTTAAAATACAAATTAACGCAAAAAACCAAAAAAAAAAATGCTTGAAAAATAAAGTTTTGATACGTTGTCTTACCAGAATATGCATGATGAATGTCACTACACATTTACGCGACATACTTCTCGAAATGTTTAGCCAAAAGCTCTTCTCCACGTGTTCCTCCTCTTTTCGTTTTCTTTAAGAGACGTGGATCCCCACAAATTTTCTTCAAAATCTATTATGAATCTAAAATTAGTACTGGGCAAAATATTTGAAACCAAAAATCCGAACAGAATCGATCCGGAAAAGTACGGAACCGAACCCGAACAGACAAAAAACCCGAATGGATAATAACCGAAACCCGAACCGAACCGAACGAGTATCGAAATATGATTATATATCCAAAAATCTTGATTATATTTGTATTTAATTTAACCAAATTACTTAAACTTACTATTATATAACCAAATTTTATTCAAATTTAACCATTTTTTTAGTTTTTCCTATATTTCGGGTAAACATAAGTTCCTAGATAAAAGTATTTAATCGAACTGAAACCGAATAGAACCGAACCAAAATTTATTAATACCTGAACGGATCCTAATTTCAAATATCTGAAAAACAAAAACCGAATAAATCTGAACCGAACCCAGTTAACTGAATGCTCAGGCCTAAATCTAATGAGAAAACAAGCCTGAAGAGTTTCAAGTAATACCTCTCTAGAGGCTGCTTATCAAGAGTTGATTTGTATAATCCACTTGTTAAGAAAGTTTTGTGCAAATCAATCTGCAACAAAGATATCAGTATTAGTGCATCTATAAGACTTAGAAATATACTGTATTTGTGTTTGAGTTTTAGGGGTTATACCTGGCAAGCGGTTAACTGTAGCCACACCACAAGTTCGCATTTCTTTGAAATTGCAAGTACGGTTTCATTCTTAAGACGCCTTAGGAAGTAAGGTTGATAAAGCTTCCTCATTTCCTTTTAATCATCAGGTGGTAAAACATGGTAAGACAGTGCTGCTAACAAAGACGGAATGATAAGAATAAGAATTCTACAGCTAAAAGTAAAAGCTTATTCAAAATTAATGGTACCTCTGCTGTTTGTGTGCCCTGCTTATGTGAAAGATCTGAAGCATTCTTTTCACATCCACGTACAATGGCTTCCCCAAAATTCTGCTTGAACCTGTTAAAACTCAGAAGTATTTAATACAATGCTGATATACAAATCTAGATTAGGGAGATTGGAGAAAGTTTACCACTTCTGGTCACCGAGTTTAGGAGGGCAGCAGATACTGAAGAGAGTCCGCAGTTCTTCAAGATTGTTCTGGACCGGTGTACTAGTAATTATTACACGGTGCTTACTAGGAATCTCAACCAAAGCTTTGGTCCTCTTTGTCTTGAGGTTCTTTATAAAATGTCACTGCAGAAGATCAATCAACGTAATTATAATTAATGTTGACAGCTGTTGTTATTTTAGGGGTTTTCAACGAAGAAGAAATGAAAAAAAAATTAGCATTTGGGCTTCAACTTTTCTATAGCCCAAATTAATTAAAAAAAGGTTCAACAGCTGGCCCAAATACTTTAATTTTATCTTTGATTGGCCCAAACACCGATTCATCGAACGAAATATATATATATTCGAATTTCAACTAAAAATCGAAAACAGGTAGAAAAATAATTGACCGAACAAACCGAGAAATGAAAAAAAAAATTAGCATTTAAACTTCAACTTTTTTATAGCCCAAATTAATTGAAAAAAAGGTTCAACAGCTGGCACAAATACTTAAATTTTAGAAAGATTTGCTAAAATGGGTAAAAAAAATAGAACACTTGTCCCTTACATTTTTTTGAAGTGTATTTTGTCTCCTTACACTTTATTTACTTTTTTAATCTAATTATAACCCTACAAAATAAATTATTAATTGAAAACCAAATTATTTCTTCCCTTTTATTTATTTCTCTCTCTTCTCTTTATCAATTAAAAAACAAAAAAAAATCTAATCTCTCTCTTTATTGAATATTAAAATAAAAAATAATATTATTTATTTTTCACAATACATCTTTAATTTTTTAAATCCCATTATATCCCTCTTTATATAATCAAAAAAATAATCCAATTAAGAATTAATAGTTTATATATAAAAATAATGTTTGTCTAATAAAACTCTTTGTTTTGAAAAGAGAGAATATATTTGTTGGATATTAAAATAATAAAAATATTGTATTTATATTTTTAATTTTTTTACTTAAGAACAATAATTATGAAATAAATAATAAATAAAATTAAAGTAATTTATTTTTGTTATATTTTTAGATTTTTAAGTTGGAAAAACAATTAATTAAAAAGATTTGACAAGATACAGCGAATATTTTGTTACCATATTTCCTAGATTTTCTCAGATTATCGTAGAATATGTATTCTACCAGCGTAGAACATAGAAAGAATGGTGGAAGTTCTATTCTACGGATAGTAGAACGAAGTGGTAACAGTAGAATATAAATTTCACACTCCGTAGAATACAAAAGAAACGGTAGAAAACGTATTCTACCAAATATGACTGAACGTAGAACGTAGAGAAAACAGTAGAATTCATATTCTATGATTGGTAGACTATAGAGAAAACAGTAGAAACTATGTTCTACGATCGGTAGAAGATATAGCAAGCAGTAGAAAACATATTCTACCAGTCCGTAGATGGTAGAATATGAATTCTACGGTTGGTAGAATGGAAAATTATATTTCATTTTAAAAATTAATTTTCAAAAAAAAAATGTTAACATAATCTCATAAGTGTATATTCGAATGTTTTGATTTTTCTTATATTTTCTGGATTATAAAAGTATTTATTTTGAATTTTTTAGATTTATTTAAAGGGCAATGTAGTCAAATTTTTGTAAAAATAAAGAAAAGTGTATGTGGACAAATGTTCCATTTTTGACCTATTTTGCCAAATCTCCCTAAATTTTATCTTTGATTGGCCCAAACATTGATTCATCGAATGTTTCCATTCGAATTTCAACTAAAAATCGAAAACCTGTTGGAAAATAATTAACCGAACAAACCGAGAACCGAAATGAAAACAAGTACAGCTAGTTTCGGTAGAATTTTTAAAAATTGAAAAAAATAACCGACCCAACCGAACCAAAAAAACGAAATCCCATATTGTCCTAAAATACTAATGCTATGATTTGTATTTCATATTCTATCAATAGAATGCATAAAGTTTGATATGTACCTCATCCATGATCAGGTAATCCCAGTTGACACATTTGTCATCCTCACCCTTAAAAGCTGGCGGGTGGAGCGATACCATGTCGTAGGTGGTTAAGAGAATACCATTAACCTGCAAAATTTAAGAATCTGAGTTTGAAACCGGACCAAAACAAATTACCAATCAATAAAAAAGTATGGATGCTGACCTTGAGAATGTAGTGGAGATTCGATTCCTTAGATTTGTCATAGTATCTATGGAAAGAGAAGGAAACAAGAGAAAGTTAGTAATAGTATTTCACTAAAAAAAAAAAACAATGTAATAAAATAGAAATCACTGTCTAGTGATGGCATCCAGCTCTAAAGTCTTTAATTCCTCCCAGGCCCGGTTTATAGTGCAAGCAGGTGAAGCAAAAGTTTAGAGCATCCATTTTATAGGCACATCTATTTTATATAAAATATAAATTATATATATATATATCTATGTATGTTAATTCTAAATGTATAAATAAAATTTGGGTTTTTGTTTGATTTTAAAAAGTAGCAGCTGCAAGTGATGATACTTTGATAGTATCATGTTTGAACTTAGATGGTGTTATTCAATACATGAATTAAAATCAACTCTATAGGTTTTTTAATCCACTGTTATTCAGTGATTGATTTTATTTTTTATTTATTAAAATCTGTTGTTATTAGTTATTGTATTTTAAATATAAGTATCAAAAGATTTTAAAATCTAGTGTCATTGGTTTTTGTATTTACAATCTCATCATTAATAGAGTTTAAAATCCATTGTTATTCAATTAAATATTTGGATATAAGAATTGAATTATTGTGTTATTTATGTTTGAAAGATTCATACAGTTCATTTGATTTGAAAAGTTTGAATGGATTTAAATATAATTTCATGTGTAAATTATAGTAATCAAAATCAAACCATCTAATTTATCCTCATATTTTGAAATCCTTCACTATTAATAAACATTTTTCTTCTTCCAAAAAAATGTCATGGTTAATTTTTCTATAAAAAAACATCTTGTTGACATACATATTTCTCTCAAGAAAACTTTACTTCCAAGTTGATCAAATCCAGATTTTATCCATCTAACATCTTTTTTTTTTTGAAATTTGAAAGGAAAAAAAATTCTGTCTTATTGAAATATATATTTCTCTTAAAAAAAATTTACTTCCAAATTAGTCAAACCCAGATTTTATCCATATAACATCTCCTTTTCCTTTTTTCTTCTCTTAAATTTCAAAGGAAGCACAAATTCCAAATTTTAAGTTATATTGATTTCATTATTTTTATTACATGAATTGGCTGATTCATCATGTATATATTTGATTCTAACATTTTTAGGGTTTTTTTTTCATTTTCTCCTTTGTTTTGTTTGGATACCTACATAATTTTTTGTAGCTTTCTTTTTCTATATTAATTTTCATTTATAAATTTGTTTAGAAAGAGTGTAATTCTATTCACAATCTGTTGTAGATATCAAATGATATTATATTGATTTTATAAATACTTTGATACAGATTTAAAAATTATATATCTGAAATGAGAAATGAGAAATTTTTTAAAATTTGATATATTCTAAATTTTTAGTGGAGTTGATTTTAAATTATACAACCAATAATTTTTTTTAAAGAATGGTATGAATTTAGACATTGTTGGTGATTATTTTTTATGAAATTAAAGATTCTACGAGAATCAAACTAATGAAACTGTATTGAAATATTTTTTAAAAATGCACAATTTTTGAACTTGCTTAGGCATTCCAAAACGTTGCACCAGCACTGATTCCTCCATCCACATAGAAAGCAAGATGGGTGTCACCACGATCATGGCAAGTTTAATCAGTTGACACTGAAATAAACATTTTAGAAAGCTGCATACCTATATGGAAACAAACAGAAATTAGCATTATCATTGTGTTAAAAAAAAGAAAAGAAAAGAAGAGATATATCTTACCTGCTTAGTTTTGCGTAAACCCATGTCATCAGCTGTGAAGCATGGAAGCGGCGGATGAGTGGCGTTTCTCGCTCCGGAAGCGGAAGCGGAAGCGGAAGCGCGGGGAAGCGTGAGGAAGCGCGGTGGAAGCGTCGCGGAAACGTCGCAGTGTTTGGAAGCGTCGCGGAAACGTCGCAGTGTTTGGAAGCGTCGCGGAAACGCATGATTCCGAAATGGAAGCGTCACGCCTACATATGGAAACGTTTTTTGCATAAAAAGAATTAAAGAAATCTCTTGGGCTTTTGAAACATATTTTATTTTGCTATTTTTAACCAACTTTAGCCCCATTTTATTAATATAGAAGTTAAAAATTAGAAGTTAAAACCCTAACTAATGCAGAAAAAAAAATAGAAGAGAACTAAAACGACGACTTGTTGCTGCTGTAACTCTGCAACTGCGGGAGGAAGAGGGAGACGAAGCAAAGCCAAGGTGGCAAGGTACGTAATCTGTATATTAATTATAGTTCTGAGTTGATTTTTGAAACTAGTATATATTATTATATTACAAGCTGCCAAATTGTTTATTTACTTTGAGGAGACATGCACAATGAGAACTTTATTTTTATAAATAAGGTCCTCATTCTATGCCGGATGTTGGAGGTGACCAATTTGATTCGTTGGATGAGATCAATCTTGAAAGACTTGAGTTTGAAGATCTTTCTCTTGATGAACCAGAGTTAGAGGCAGTTATGTTTGACAATGTTGATAAAAAATGAGTAGAACAATAGTATTATTGTGACTTTGAACTTTATTTTTATTTTCTGTTGAGTTACAATATTTGAATTAAGTATTGAATTTTATAATTTAAAATCTTTTTAGTCTAATTTATATATATATATATATATTTATATATCTATATATATACGCTTCCAACACGTACTCGCTTCCTAAATATTTTTAAAAATTCGCTTCGGCGCTTCCAGACGCTTCCGCTTCCGCGTACCCGCTTCCGATTCCATGCAGCGTAGGTCATCAGCAAGTATGCCTCCACCTTCTGATGATCAAAGCCATTTCAGTCCCTCCTTCTGATGATCGAAAATGATTTTCGCAAACTGTCCGCAGAATCTGAAATTACCCTTCGGGCCCCTTAAAGTGAACTATGCATAATGCAAAACAAAGTAATAGTGTATGGTTATGACCAATAACAATTACAATCGAGAATTGACAAGTTTGATATGCAAAATGAATTTACTGTATGTTCTTCGACGCAAAGAGTTTACTATATATAGGATGTTCTTCGACGCAAATTACCCTTCGGGCCCCAAGTGAACTATGCATAATGCAAAACAAAGTAATAGTGTATGGTTATGACCAATAACAATTACAATCGAGAATTGACAAGTTTGATATGCAAAATGAATTTACTGTATGTTCTTCAACGCAAAGAGTTTACTATATATAGGATGTAGTTATCTCATTATATGTTGTACTTATCTCCTAAGATCTCTCAAGATCCTAACTGTATTGTGTATATAACACACACTAATGAACTAAATTCATCGGCCAATATCAACTACATTTTCCTTCGGCAACCTTTACACATTTTCAAGGAATATATCACGAAGAAGCTTGACTAAGTCAATCGAAATACTCAGGCAGGCAAAAAAAACTAACGAAATACATAGCTTATCTCGTCAATCGAAATACATGTATAGTTTGAAAGATTACCGTTGTCCAGATGGTCGTCCTCAGCTATGTCTTCGCTGTCTTCCGACTGTTTACATAGCCGCTTTTTTCCAGGAAGAAGCTTGGGCGTGGCGTGTTTTTCAACCATCAAATCAGCTTTCCAAGATTTACGAATATCTGTTTTGTTCTCTGGGATCTTCCACTGCTTTGCCCTCATGCCAAACCTGAGGATCGAGAGTGTCTCAGATGCATTCAAAGTGCTTGGTGAGAAACAAGACAGCAGTGCAATTCGAGAATTACCCTGTGGCATCAGAAACAACGATAGAATCTAAGAAAAAGCTGGAAAGTAATATGATGCAGCCTACTGGAGAAGAGATACTAACCAGGGCATCCTGTAGGAGGTGAGTAAGCTTTGAGTCACAATATGGTATCTGATTGGCTTTGCTAGACGAGCCACTTGTAAGAGAATTTATCGCTTTCCCCAAAAGCAAGAGTGATTTATTGATGGTGTCCACTTCTTCAAAAACCCTGCCTGCTGCTCCAGTTTTGCCTACTTCCTCTGAGCCAGCCAGATCAGCAAGAATCAGTCTTCCTGGTTTTGCTCTATTCACATGTCAGAAAAAATCATAAAACTAAAATTTCCACCATTGAAGCATCACAGTTTTATGACTTATTGTGAAAAAGATTTACCTCCTATCTTTATCTGAATCTTGCTGTATTGTGAATAAGTAAACACAGTGGCTTCTACTTCTGGGCGAGTTCATTTCTGATGTTCATTGTTAAACTGGAAACAACACTTTTCAAGATGCCATATTCTTACTCTCAGCATTCCTTTATTATTGACAAACTGAACAAAAGCTAATAGAGGATACGGGTTTCTTCAATAGCACGGTTGGGTAAACCAGTCTGAAAAGGAAATTGGCATCAGATATATATAAGAGGGTAGGATAAGGCAAATAAAGAAAGAAAGTCAGGGTTAGCTGATATCTTACACTTAGCCATTTTAAAGCCTGGGTCGAATCTGATACAGATACCTGAAGCAATGGATGGTTAGGACTTAGCTACCCTGTAACATTTGTTCTCAACCTTAAGCAATAGAAAACTCACCTCTTTAACGCCTGACAACACTATTCCTTGTGCATTGTCTTCCTTGATTTTTTATTTCTCTTTTCGTTTTGATGAAGCCAATAGGTCCCTACGAGAATTATAGGCATATGGCTTAGAAGAAATCAGCATTATGAATGCAATGTCTTTCTTTGTCTGTCATAAATATTACCTGAATTCTTCCATGTGAATCTCCACCTACAGGAGGAACAAAGGCACTTGAGATATTTATAGAGAAGGGCTTTTTAAGGAAAAAATTTAAGTTATGTGCATTTAGATCACTACTACCATAGACTGTGTTTAAACTGATTGTGATTTGCTCTGATTTGCTGAAACATTCCATCAACGACTCTTGGAAGTAATCCTTTCTTGTGCTCATCAGACTCGTGGATGCCTGGTCCCTGACTCAATAAAAGGAAACCAAATCTAAGGTTCTACTGCTACAGGTACAGCTCAAATATAAATCAAGATTTTTAGGCGACCTCCATGGGATATGTCTTCCCAGCCCCTTTCTGCAAAGAATAAAGGTGGAATTTCTGCTCGATTTCGATTTTGAGGAGGAAGCAGAAGATGGTGACTGGCTTAGCGTTCAATCGCTGGTTTTATGTAGAAGCGCCGGTTTTATATTTAACCGGCCAACGGTCTCCGTCGTGAAGAGTTTGAAATTCAATCGCCGGTTAATCGGAAATTGCTCAATGTCGACAACGGAGACGACGACGAGTCCTTTCGTGGAGAAGTACGGTAACAAAGAGGTTATCAGTCTTACTCCTCGTCTTTACGATTACATCCTCTCCAATGTTCGCGAGCCTAAGGTAATATATTGGCTTCTTCTTCTTCTTCTTCTTCGTTTTCTCAGATTTAGGGATTTTAGTCGTGATTTGTGGTTTCGTGCTTGATTCTGATTTTCAGTTTCTGAAGCAACTTCGAGAAGAGACTGCTAAAATGCGAGGTAGTCAAATGCAGGTAAATGATTTTATCCTGGGAATCCTTATTATGGATTCAGCTTGTTGTTTGAGATGTGAGCTACACTATTTGATTGGGAATTTCGAAGTAGCTTCAGGATTTGATCTCTTTCTCTGGATTCAGCTTGTTGTTTGAGCTCTGATTTATGCTATTTGATTGGAATTTCAAAGTAGCTTAAGGATTGATACATGATTAGAGAGTTCTTTCTCTGGTTTCAGCTTATTGTTGAGCTCTGGATTAGGGTTCTTTCTCTGGTTTTAGCTTGTTGTTGAGCTCTGGATTAGGGTTCTTGTTATGGTTTCAGCTTGTTGTTGAGCTCTGATTTATGGAATTTGGAAGTAGATTCACATTGATTTAGGATTAGAGATGTTTCTATGGTTTTAGCTTGTTGTTGAGCTCTTGATTAGGGTTCTTATTCTGGATTCATCTGTTGTTTGAGCTCTGATTTATGCTATTTGATTGGAATTTCAAAGTAGCTTAAGGATTGATACATGATTAGAGAGTTCTTTCTCTGGTTTCAGCTTATTGTTGAGCTCTGGATTAGGGTTCTTTCTCTGGTTTTAGCTTGTTGTTGAGCTCTGGATTAGGGTTCTTGTTATGGTTTCAGCTTGTTGTTGAGCTCTGATTTATGGAATTTGGAAGTAGATTCACATTGATTTAGGATTAGAGATGTTTCTATGGTTTTAGCTTGTTGTTGAGCTCTTGATTAGGGTTCTTATTCTGGATTCATCTTGTTGTTTGAGCTCTTATTTGGAATTTGTCAGTAGCTTTAGCATAGATTCAGGATTATGGTTTCAGCTTGTTGTTAAGCTCCGGTTTATGCTATTTGTTTGAAATTTCAAAGTCTATAGTGAATTATACAATTGAATTTTGGTTTGTAGGTATCTCCTGATCAAGCACAATTACTAGCAATGCTTGTACAGATTCTTGGAGCAGAAAAATGCATTGAAGTTGGAGTTTTCACCGTAATACAGATCATCTCCTTCCTCCCTGAGTAGCTTTTCAATTTCGTTCCTTGTAATAAACAACGATGATGATAAACTTCGATTTTTTTTTCCCCGATTTAGGGATATTCATCTTTATCAGTAGCGTTAGCTTCACCAGAAACAGGACGTCTTGTTGCATGTGAAAGAGATCTTAACTCTCTTGAAGTTGCTAAGAAATACTACAAACTCGCCGGAGTTTCTAACAAGGTAAGAACTGAAAAAATCACTGAAGTCTTGAATCATTGATTTGTTCTTTAACTCTTAGTTAGGTTATTGTGAAACAAGGTCTTGCTATAGATTCCTTAAACTCCATGATTGAAAACGGTGAAGAATCCACCTAGGATTTTGCATTTGTTGATGCTGATAAAAGAATGTATCAAGACTACAAATCTTTTATGAGAATAAAGACTGCAATTTTTGATAACGATGATTGAATTCGACAGGTGAATGATGCGAAAACCGTTAGTATCAGGGATTTCAACAAACGTTTAATGGTTGATGAACGTGTAAGCATTAGTATGTTGGATAATTCCAAAAGAGAAAAGGAAAATCTCTTGATAAGAAGAAGCTTACAAGAGAAAAGGAAAAAAATACAAATAAGGAAAGATTAATCCAATTGCTAGCTCAAGTCGGATGCTGAGCTCGCGTGTATTATTAAAGCCTAGATCGTCGCTCTTGACATACAATGAAAAGAGTTAGGAGCTCGAGTGTTGAATTTAGCTTGAAAAGACATGGCTGCTCGACAGTGGAATCGCTACCACACGATGTTGTAGAGCTCATACTGGAGAGACTTGCAGTGAAATTTCTGGTAAGATTAAGGTGTGTATCCAAGAAGTGGAAATCGACAATCGATTCCCGGCGGTTCCAGGAACCACATTTTATCCGTAGTAGCAAATCACGAGATGCAGATGTGCTTTTCGTGTCTATCAGGGATTAAAGTGATGACAATGATTATGAAGCTGGAAGGATGAGAATGGTGTTGGGGTCGTCGGTGATTTGTACGGTCAAGTTTCCTATTCCGACCAACGGGGTTACTACTACTAGTTGTGACGGTCTGTTATGCCTCTCACATGCCTACAGATCTAGTTTTGTTTTCAACCCAATCACTGGATGGCATCGAAGTTTCCCACACTCGGGCTTTCAAAAGCTCTTGGTCGAGTGTTTGAATCAAGGAGACGATGACAAACCATATCCTGAACTTGGATTCGGTAAAGACAAGATCATTGGCACGTACAAGCCGGTTTGGCTATATAATTCAGCTGAATTTGGTCTAGACAATGTTACTACTTGTGAAGTTTTTGATTTTGCCACCAACGCTTGGAGGTACGTTCTCCCTGCATCTCCTTATCGGATTATTATTTTACATGATCCCGTGTATTTAGATGGGTCACTTCATTGGTTCACTGAGTGTGAAGAAACCAAGGTCTTATCTTTTGATCTTCACACCGAAACTTTTCAAGTCGTCTCTAAAACTCCTTTTAACCACCATTTACGTCAATCTCCCGACATCTCCATGTCCATCCTTGATAACCGCCTGTGTGTATCCCAGAAAAACTGGCCACACAAGTCTTTTGGTCGTTTGATGATTCTTCACGTACATGGGAGAAAATTTGTTCGATAGACCTCACCCAAGTTTTTTCTTGGTTCGGGGAACCCGATTGCGCACTGGAAGCAGTAGCAATTCTAGACAAGGATAAGTTACTTCTTCATGGTAGTTCATACTCGGAGCCACGTGTACCACTCGTGGTACACCATCTCCAGACCAAATCTTTTAATTTACTCTACAGGCCTACCACCATTGGACGATGTGTTTGCTATTTTCAAAGTTTACTAACAGTCTTATCAAATTAATTTATGATTCAACCTTTGTAATTTAATTTAACATTGTCTTTATTTATCATGAAATGGTTTTTTTTTTTTTTTTTTTTTTACGTATGGTGGATTTTTATTGATAAAGAGAGAATTACAACAAATCCGAGCCCCTTCGAAATGATGGCTCTTCCGTCACATGCATCTCGAACCGAATCCCACTCTAGGATCGGCAATAAATCTTTCTTGGGTCAACAAACGAGGCTCTGATACTATGTTAAATTCGGGTTAATGGGCTTCCATCTTAAAACTAATTGGTTCAAAGTAGATTGACCCTTAACCCTATTATATATTACTTTGGTCCCATCTTAGTTTCCAATGTGAGATTCGTAACACACCATGATAGCTTAAAAAGTAAAGCTTTTGATTCTTGTAAACCAGATGAATACAATTCGCCTTTTCCTGGGTTTGCTTCCACAACAAGTTATTATTAACATCATCTCTTTTCTTGGAACAACAATATTAAACCCCATCCAATTCTCCACGTCGTGATCGTCCACTCCATATAGACCGACTTAATCTTTGGTTTTCTCGTCAATCCAAAACACAGAACATGTGATAGTACTTGGAAGACCGTAACTATTGGCTCATTCTCTTCCCCAAAAACCATAACTATCACATGAGGTTGAAAACTCTTGTTGCACGTTGTTCAACCTCGAGGAAAAAGAAAAACTTTACAAAACGAAAGATCTAGGGTGAAGAGAGTGTTTGTATAGCAACCTATGGAAGTTGGCTCTTGAGGCAATATCATGGGTATAAGAATTTCTACGTTGTGAATCTCTTTACCAAAGAGATTATCAGTCTACCTCCTCTAGACGGTGCTATAAGATTGAAACGAACCTCCCAAGGAGTCGGCACTCTAAGGTGGTGAAAGAGATAAACTTTGCATCAAAGAAACCGTGAGGTATTAAAGATCAAAGGATGTGGAGCGAATGGTCGCACAGGAGCTGCGGAAGACTCCTGATTTACCGATGGATCGAATGGTTGCACAAGAGCTGCGGAAGACTCCTGATTTACCGATGGATTGATAGACGCCACAAAGATATGTGAAAGGATTTATGATAAGTCTAAACCAGCCATGAACATAGATATGACACACTATGAACATGGAGTTCCAAAAATTACAAGACATCTCATCTTGAACTAGAGAAACCTCTCTGATTTTTACTGAAAACAAATAATTTTTATTAATGATTTTGGGGCTCTTTATATAAAGAAATACAAGCATTTTCGTCCATAAAAGTATCCTAACATGCAGCACAACTTGGGAGTTGAAATTCAAACTCTATCATGCATGTAAGAGAGAGAAAGACAATAAATGCAATTTGAATCTAAACGAAAATCAGTCTTCTTTCAATGGTTTTGGGCTGAACCAAATTTTCTGGGCTTCCATGATGGGCCAAGATTGTAGAACAGTTTGATTTGTAGCTTGATTCAATCTGGTCTGGTCGGAATCAATTTTTGACTGTCCACATGTCTGAATCGTGTAAACTGGAAATCACTTGACTTGTAACTTGGATAACTCCTTCATCTGAACTCTGTTTGACTTGATTCTTCTTCGGGGAGCTTCGTAATTGAGCTGAGCACATTCTCCAAGTAGTTTCACGCGCAGAAGTGATATTATGTATTTTTAACATATTTTGATTTGTTTTTAGTATTCGGTTTGAGTTTTGATTTGCATCTTTCGTTAGTTTTTCGAGTCTTTTCTATTGTTTCGAGTCTTTTTACAGATTTTATGGAGTTCCGAAGGAGTTTGGCGTTTACGGACATGTTCGAGTCGAGTTAATGTGGAAAACACGAGAAAAGAACGACCGTTCTCCACCAAGAACGCCGTTCTCCACCAAGAACCGAGCAAGGAACGACCGTTCTCCACCAAGAACGACCGTTCCCCGACTCACCAACACCCACCTACTTCGATCGACCAACTAGAACGACCGTTCTCCTCCAGAACGGTCGTTCCCCATCTTACCTACTCCCCTACACATTGGCCTATATATTGGACTCACTCTTGATGCTTCAAAACACACCATCTTCTTCTCTCACTCTTCTCTAGCTTCAAAACATTGCTCCTCTTCTCTTTTAAGCTTTAATGTTTATGCTTTTATCAAGTTCTTATTAGTTTCTTTTAAGCTTTAAACATTTATGCTTTAATTAAGTTTTACTTTCTATGCTTTAATTAAGTTCTCATAAGTTTATTTCCAGCTTATGTTATCTATATTTATGCTTTGTTCAAGTTCTTATTAAGTTATTTTCAGCTTTCATTATCTATTCAAGCTTTTATGATGAACTCTATAATATCTTTGTTTTCTTCTTCTTTAATTATGTCTGAGTAGATATCTTAGTTAGGTTAAGGTTTGTCAAAGGAATTCATGAGCTTTAGGGTTAAACACAAATAGGCTATTCAAATCAATGTCTTCACCTTTGTTGTTCTTAATGCTTAGATCGAATTGATCACTTGATTTTATGATATTGGGTTTAACTTAGACAGCGAGAGTTGCTAGGTTGCTAGAAGAAACTTGGGTGAGCAATTTATTCATTACCTGCGAGAGTAGATGTATTGGAGAATTGTGAACAAATCAAACCTATCCTTAATGCTTGTCTACGATTTCTAGTACCAGCGAGAGTTAGGATTTCTAGGTTGATAGACGAAGATATTGATACCACGAGAGTGGATTGATATTATCTTAGTATTTGAGTTCTAGACTTATGCTTAATCATTGCCTGAATAGTTGTTTGATCCTTTGCTATGAATCTCCTGCGATATTCCTTGACCTAACGCTTGTTTAATATTATCTTTACAACCGATTTTACTTTTATTACTTGCTATTTACAAAACCAAAAACATAATTGAATTGTCTTAGCTTTTGATTTAGCTCATTAGATCAAAGTGTGAAACTGGTCTTCGTGGGATCGACCCCTAAATACTACTTCGTATGCTGTGCACTTGCAGTAGGAAATAAGGGTTTAAAACTCGTGTATCAAGTTTTTGGCGCCGTTGCCGGGGACCAAATTTTCATCTTGGTTTACGGTTGAATTATTAGACTAAGAACTTTACTGAACTCGCTTTCTTTTCTTCTTTGTTTTTGTGTTTCAGGTGCATGTCCACAAGGAGCACAAGGAGCAAAAACAACGAGGACCTTCTTTGCTTGACAAACGACGAGCTAGCAAAGATAGAACGAAAAAACAGAAGACGCAACACACCCGTTCAAGAAGCAGAAATGACTGACACCGCCAACTCAGAGATGGGCGGACAAGCAGACATCGCAGCTCAGCTGCAACAACTTCAGACAGCCATGGAGCAGCTTCGTTTACAACAGGAGAGGCAACTCATTGCACAACCAGCTTTCGGGGACAAAGATACGGCTCACGCATACTACCAGGATCGATCTGCGATCGTTACCCCGACCATCCAGAGGCAAGATTACGAGATCAAGCCTCAAATGATCGCCCTCGTGAAGCAACACCTGTTCCACGGTCTGCCTGCTGAGATTCCGATGGATCACATCGAGAACTTCGAAGAGATCTGTAGCACAACCGGCTCCAATGGTGTGCCTCCAGATTTCTTGAAGTGCAAGCTTTTCCCTTTCTCTCTTACGGGAAAAGCATCACGGTGGTTAAAATCTTTACCACCAGGCTCTCTACCGACTTGGGCTAATGCGCGAGCAGCCTTCTTGGATAAGTTCTACACGAAATCCAAGACCGCAGCCTTGAGGAACAAAATCTCCTCATTCGAGCAACAGTCCGGCGAATCCTTCAATGAAGCATGGGAGCGGTTTAAGGAGTACAAGCGCGAGTGCCCTCACCATGGGTTTAGTGATGAGCAGCTGCTCAGCACCTTCTATGACGGAGTAGATTGGGACTACAGAAATGCCCTGAATGCAGCTAGTAACGGTGACTTCTACACTAAGCCAAAGGAAGGAGCTCTGGAGCTGATCGAGAACCTAGCCGCAAGTTCCAACAACAAAAACCCGGAGTACGACAGAATGAAGGTCAACTTTGTGGACTCCAAGAAGATTGATGAGCTCACGGCCTTGGTTGACCTTTTGCTAAAAAAGAACCAGAAGTCAGTCCACTTTGTGGACGAGAATGGGGAAGCACCTCTCGCTCAAGTCTATGAGGAAGAAACCGGGAATGATCAGATGGAGGTGAATTATGTGATGGGACAAGGTTTTGGACAGAACTGCGGTTTTAACAACCAAGGCTTCAACACTCATCCGAACCTGTCCTATAGGAGCACCAATGTGGAGAATCCGCAGGATCAGGCTTATCCTAAGCAAGGGAATCAGCCACAGATGGGTTTTCAGAAGAACTACTCCAACAACTACCAAAACCGGCCATTCATTCCTAATCAGAACCGTTTCCAAGGAGGGAATCAGCCAAGGCAGCCTTTCACAAACTCGCAACCCCAGCCTTTCACAAATCCTCAGCCTTCATCTTCAGCAACCGGCTCCCAAGACGAGCTGAAGAACATGATGCAACAGTTGATGGCGAGTCAACAAAAGGCGGCAGCAGAGATCAACTCCAAAGTTGACACTATGTATGTTGATCTTAATGGGAAGTATGAGGCTGTATGGACCCACATGAAGCAACTGGATGTTCAGATTGCACAAACCGCCGAGTTTATAAAAAGAACACCAGGGACTCTGCCTGGAAAAGCTGAAGCACCTAGGAAGGAGTTTGTCAACGCCATCGAGCTAAGGAGCGGGAAAACATTGAATTCGGCAACAACTTCCGGATTGGAAAAAGAAAAAGAAGCAACAACCGAGCACCCTGGTCCGTCAACCGAGCACATGCTCAGCCGAGAAACTCCAACAACTTCGGCCAACAATCCGGAAGCAAGGGTGTACAAACCCAAGGTCCCATACCCTGTACCACCCAAGAAGTCTCGTAAGGACTTAGAGGATGCTAAATGCAGAGAGATGCTCAGAGACCTAACCGTGAAGCTACCTCTCACGGATGCCGTTCAGATGATACCTGCTCTCAAACGGTATATGAAAACCCTAGTCTCCGGAAAAGTAGCTGAGGAGGAAAACGTGATGGTAGTCTCCAAAGAGTGCAGTGCTGTTCTGCAGAACAAAGTCCTTAAGAAGAGAAGCGATCCTGGCAGATTCGTTTTATCAGTCAAGATCGGCCCCATGACATTCGCATGCTCTCTGTGCGATCTCGGTTCCAGTGTCAACCTTATGCCATACTCAGTGGCAAAGCGGTTAGGGTTCACAAAGTTCAAACCCACGCGCATCTCATTGGTCTTTGCAGACAGATCAACAAAGCTTCCGGTGGGTATGTTAGAGGATCTTCATGTGCGAATTGGAGACACACTCATCCCAGCTGATTTCGTGGTTTTAGAGCTTGAAGAAGAACCGAAGGACCCTCTGATTCTCGGCCGACCATTCTTATGCACAGCTGGTGCAATAATCGATGTACAGAATGGAGTGATTGACCTTCACCTAGGCGACATGGTGATGGCATTCGAGATGGATAAATTGTTGAAGAAACCGATGATGGATGGACAGACCTTCACTGTGGAAGGCTTGGATGATGTATATGATGAGGCAGCTGAAGAGCTTCTGTGCCCAGATCCTCTTGAAACCGCTCTAACTCTAGCTGAAAGAGAGCATGGTTTCCTGAGCGAGGATGCCGACAGCTTTGCCAAGATGCTAGACTCCAGCCAAAGAATGGAGCAGATGGTGGCTTACACGAGCCTAGAAGATGAGGAGAACTCGGCAGAAATAGACGGAGCGCCCGCTCCAATCACACGAGCACCTGCTCCGCCACTTGACCCGATAGACAGCCCTTGGAGTGAATTGAAAGCACCCAAACTGGAGCTCAAAACTCTTCCAGCCGGGCTCAGGTACGCATTCCTTGGAACAAATTCTACTTACCCGGTAATTGTGAATGCTGATTTGAATAATGTGGAAGTAGCTTTACTTTTATGCGAGCTTAGGAAGTATAGAAAGGCTATAGGGTATTCACTTGATGATATCACTGGCATCTCCCCTGATCTTTGCATGCATAGGATACATCTAGAAAATGAATCGAGGAGTTCTATAGAACATCAGAGAAGGGTTAAATCCGAATCTGAAAGATGTTGTTAAAAAGGAAATAATGAAACTTCTAGAAGCCGGTGTAATTTATGCTATTTCTGATAGTACTTGGGTTAGTCCAGTTCATGTAGTTCCTAAGAAACGTGGAATCACTGTAATAAAGAATGATAGGAATGAACTGATACCGACTAGGACCATAACCGGCCATAGAATGTGCATAGATTATCGCAAACTAAATGCTGCAACTCGCAAGGATCACTTCTCTTTGCCCTTTAATTATCAGATGCTTGAAAGACTTGCTAACCATCCATACTACTGTTTTTTAGATGGTTATTCAGGATTCTTTCAGATCCCCATCCATCCGGACGACCAGGAGATGACAACATTCACATGTCCTTATGGCACATTCGCTTACTGTCGCATGCCATTCGGATTGTGCAATGCTCCGGCAACTTTCCAGCGATGCGTGATGTCCATTTTTTCCGACTTGATCGAAGACATAATGGAGGTGTTCATGGATGACTTCTCGGTGTATGGAGACTCTTTCTCTCACTGTTTATCTAATCTATGTAGGGTACTTCAGCGATGTGAGGAAAAACACCTAGTTCTAAATTGGGAGAAGTGTCACTTCATGGTCAGGAATGGGATTGTACTTGGGCATCGCATATCAGAAGATGGCATCGAAGTGGATAAAGCTAAGATCGAGGTTATGATGAACCTACAACCACCTACTTCTGTCAAGGGGATCCGGAGTTTTATGGGGCATGCAGGCTTCTATCGCAGGTTCATCAAGGATTTTTCAAAGATAGCTAGACCCCTCACGAGGCTGTTGTGCAAGGAGGTGAAGTTCGAATTTGATAGCGACTGTCTTGAGGCTTTTCATACGATCAAAGGAGCATTGGTCAGCGCACCCATTGTGCAGCCACCAGATTGGAGCCTACCTTTCGAGGTTATGACAGATGCTAGCGACTATGCTGTTGGTGCAGTTCTCGGCCAGAGGAAAGACAAGAAGCTCCACGTTATCTACTACGCCAGTCGCACATTGGATGATGCTCAGTGCAAGTATGCTACGACAGAAAAGGAGCTTCTGGCCGTCGTTTTCGCCTTTGAGAAGTTTTGGTCCTATCTCGTTGGATCAAAGGTTATAGTTCATACTGATCATGCAGCACTCAAGTATCTGCTGACCAAGAAAGACGCTAAGCCGCGGCTACTTAGGTGGATTCTCCTACTTCAAGAATTCGACCTGGAGATCAAAGATAAGAAGGGAATAGATAATGGAGCTGCCGACCATTTATCTAGGATGAGGATTGATGATGAACTCCCACTCAATGACAGCCTCCCTGAAGAACAGGTTTACTCGATCGGAGTATTCCAAATCGAGGAAGCACATGCTCCCACCCAGCGAGCACCTGCTCACTCCGAATTCTGCAACCAAACCGAAAGCAGCCAACATCCTCAGATTCCATGGTTTGGTGAGATTGCAAATTACCTAGCTGCTGATCTAGAACCTCACGGTTTTGTGGGCAACAAAAGGAAGAAATTCCTAAAGGATATTCGCCATTACTTCTGGGATGAGCCGTACCTGTACAAGCATTGCCCAGATGGAGTATTCAGACGTTGCATGGCTGAGGAGGAGATACCGGAGATTCTGTTTCACTATCATGGCTCTTCCTATGCCGGACACTTCGCTACTTTCAAGACAGTCTCCAAGGTTCTGCAAGCTGGATATTGGTGGCCAACAATGTTTAAAGATGCTCAGCGCTTTATCTCTAGATGCGATTCATGCCAGCGACAGGGCAACATCAGCAAGCGCAATGAGATGCCACAGAACTTCATTCTCGAAGTGGAGGTCTTTGACGTATGGGGCATTAATTTTATGGGACCATTCCCATCTTCTTTCGGGAATGAGTACATACTCGTGGCTGTTGACTATGTGTCTAAATGGGTTGAGGCATTGGCGAGTCCCACGAACGATGCAAGGGTGGTGATCAAGATGTTCAAGTCTATCATTTTCCCTAGATTTGGTGTTCCGCGAGTTGTCATCAGCGATGGAGGCTCTCACTTCATCAACAAGATCTTCGAGAATCTATTGCGCAAGAACGGTGTAAAGCACAAGGTCGCAACGCCTTACCATCCGCAAACGAGTGGGCAAGTTGAGATATCTAACCGCGAAATCAAGAGCATACTTCAGAAGACTGTGAGTACAACTCGGAAGGACTGGGCTTCCAAGCTAGACGACGCTCTATGGGCTTACAGGACCGCCTACAAAACGCCTCTCGGGACCACTCCATTCCACCTTGTTTATGGAAAAGCCTGTCACCTCCCCGTTGAGATCGAATTCAAAGCTGCATAGGCTGTCAAGCTGCTCAACTATGACATTAAGCCGGCTTCAGAACGACGCATGATGCAGCTACACGAGCTTCAGGAGATTAGGCATCTCGCCTATGAGAACTCCAAAATCTACAAGGAACGAACCAAAGCATACCACGACAAGCGCATCCTGGCTCGTAACTTCACACCCAACGACCAGGTTCTACTCTTCAACTCTCGGCTGAAGCTGTTTCCCGGGAAGTTGCGATCGAGATGGTCTGGGCCCTTCACCATAAAGGAAGTGCGACCATATGGAGCTGTCGTCTTGTTCAACACCAAAGGAGAAGAGTTCGTGGTCAATGGACAGCGATTAAAACCATATCTTGCGGACACAGAACTCGGATACGGGGAAGAAACTCCCTTGACCGAGCCTCCTCAAGCATAATCAACTGTCCACGTCAAGCTTAGCGACGTAAAACAAGCGCTTTCGTGGGAGGCAACCCACCAGGTAACATGTAAATATCGTGAAGTTTTTCGTTCTTGTTTTATTTACGTTTCTTGTTTTGTTTGAGATTGTTTTTGCAGGCTTTTATTAAGTGTTCGAGAAACCGCTCTGCTGGGAGTGAAGAGATCGATCGTTCTTAACAAGAACGGTCGTTCTTCGCACGAATCCACGACGGAACGGTCGTTCCGCGGTAAGAACGATCGTTCCCAGGTACGATTTCTCCCCCAAATTCAAATCTAAACCAGTTTTAACTTAGATTAAACCGGAAAACACTTGATTTATCAAAGAAGAACGATCGATTTCCTTCATTTCATCGTTCTTCATCGTTCTTCTTCTTCTTCCAAAGAACAAAACCTAAACATTTTTGATTTGCCATAACTCTCTCAATTTTTGGGGGTTTTTATCAATTCTTGTTGTTAATCCACTCGATTTTTCGAGCTCTTTCTGATTCTGGCAACCATTCACACGATTAACAAAGGTATGAGTTCGAATTTCCTTGAAACCAATTCGCCATTGTTGAAGAAAATTGCTTGTCTCTTATGTCCATTGTTGTTTGATGATGAAATATTGCTAGATTCTTATCTAGGATGTATATATGAGCTTGATTTTAGGTTGAATTGATGGTTTCATAGCAAAAATCAAAATTGGGTTTTGGTTGTTCAAACAAATCCGACCATGTTGAAAAAAAGAGTTGTGAATTCGAATTCAATGCTTTGAAGAAGATTGATTCTTGTTCTTAATGATATATGAACTCATGTTTGACAAATGCTTGATGAATTTTCCATGAAAAGTAGCTCATGAAAATTTTTTGTGCAAATTTGCTAAAATGGATCGAAATTTGTCGATTTTGTAGGATGAGCGAAGTTCAACGAGAAGTGGGAAGCTCTAGCAACACGAGCAAGAAGCGTAAGACAACGTGTGACAAGAACCCGCTCAACAGACCCATAACCGGAAAGTGGGATGCATACGACACCAAGTTTTTGGCGGACTTGAGACAAACGAAACTTATGCCAAACCGGTTGGGTAGCGAGGCTACATTGGAGGCATTGGGTCTGAAAGAGGATGTGGAGAATGTGTTCGAGAACATTGGGTTCGGAAGACTGTGGAAGATCAACGTGCCCATCTATCCTAAGTTGGTAAAGGAGTTCCTCGCAACTTGCCGTCTCACCTACGCCAATCCCGAAAAACCAAAGGCAAGTGAGGGTACTCTCACATTCTTCCTCAACAAGAAGCACTACCGGTACAGCCTCTTCGAGATTTGTGACATCTATGGTTTCCACAAAGGAGAAGACGTCAAATTCTCCAAGTTCAGAAAAGAAGATGCGGATGAGTTCTGGGCGATCATTGCTAGTGGGCAGTATGTTCCGCGAAACGCTAAGATAACCGCGATCTGGAATCCGGTTTTGAGAGTTGTGGTAAAGATCATAAGCAACACCTTCTTCTGCAAGAAGGAATCGGGAGCTGTACGAGATGATGAGTTATGGATGCTCTTCTATGGAGTGAAGCATCTCATTCCAATGTACGCAGATACGGACGGTCCTACCGAGAACTATGCTGCTGTGTTGTGTGATATGTTGGTGAAGATCAAGACGAGGCCTCCAAAGATAGCATATGTAAGCAACATCCTCACACCTATCTTCCAACACACGCAGGTTGATCTGTCCGGGGAGGAGGTTTTGAACAAATGGGAGAGTATTGACATCGACCATCTCATCCGTTGCACAGTCCTCAACAAGAAGGACGTCTACCAGTTCTATGGGCGCGACGGAGTGGCCCGTTTTTGTAGACTCCCGAACAGAGGTATCACTTCTCTCATTGATCAGGACAGTTTGGAGTTTGATATTGGTCAGGAGTTTTTGATACCAGATCCAGCGGGGCAAGTCGAACATGTTTCGCGACCTCGCAAGATACTCAGACCACAGCGCGCACCACAGCCTGACGAAGAGACTGATGATGAGATGGCGGAGGGTGGAGATGATATCGAAGAAGAAGAAGAATCACAGCCACAACAACTCCTACCACACAGCGCTGACAGATACCGCTTACCGCCGAGCCCTCCAGCAGATGACACCGCGCAACAACTCCAGTGGATCATCAAATCGCAAAAGAAGAACAACTCGATGATGAGGAAGATCTGGGGAGCGATCAAGAAGATTCGACCTTGTTCTTGTGCATCAGGTTCGCAGACACGAGGAGATGACAGCGACGACTCCAGCGATGACCATGAGAGGAGGACCAAAGCGAGACAAGATCGGTTGAGCGGATGAAGGAGAGTGAGCAGCACCGATAGCTCCACCAGCGACCACTGAGCTTGTGGTTATTTCTATCACCCTTGTTATATCCATTTATATTTTAGGACACTTTTATTATATTTATGAGTTTGCGGGTTTCTCTTTCGGTTTTGTTCTAACCGGGACGATTAAAAACAAGTCTGGGGGAGGGATTCATTTGTCTACTAAAGGTGTGTTTAATGGATGTTTATTTCTTATGATTAATTTTGGTTTTATTTTGGTGTGTTTATATTTTCAAAAACATTAAAAAAAAAAATATTTATCGAGTCAAAAATTTTGTGTGAAATTATTAAACTTTTTGGAATTGCAACATGTTCGATGTCATTGCCTTACGACTGCTTAGCATTGTTTGAGGATTGTTTGGAAACGCAGAAAAATCCATAACTTGATCATTTAGTGAATTTCTCAGATCATCTGAACTTAATCGAATTATTGAAACTTAATATGGACTTAATTTATCTCACTTAGGGGGTTGATAATCATGTATTGAATTTTACATTTGAAGTTTTCTTTGCATCATTTCTACCAATCTTTGCTAACTCCAAATGGCTAGACTTATCCTTAGTCTAGTACCACACCCTTACCATTTTCATGTTGAAAACCACTTATTTTCGTATATTGTCATTGCATTCATGTGCAAAAACTATGGAGTATACGGACCGACACAACTTTTCTTTAGGACTATGTCTAGATAGGTGGTCTCTTTCTGATTAAACTCATGGGATGTGTCTAAGAAATGTGATCTCTTTTTGAATATATTCATCGAAAATTTTCGTTTCAAAAGAGGATGAACTTTTAATGGGTAGAGTATGGTCCTATAAGTTTTACGAGATACACACGTTTTTCAAACCTCTCCTCTTTGTAAGATCTCTAGTTTTGCGTTGGGACCAGCAAAGGTTTTAGTTGGGGAGAGTTGATATTATGTATTTTTAACATAATTTGATTTGTTTTTAGTATTCGGTTTGAGTTTTGATTTGCATCTTTCGTTAGTTTTTCGAGTCTTTTCTATTGTTTCGAGTCTTTTTACAGATTTTATGGAGTTCCGAAGGAGTTTGGCGTTTACGGACATATTCGAGTCGAGTTAATGTGGAAAACACGAGAAAAGGACCAACTGAAGAACGACCGTTCTTGGAGTAGAACGACCATTCAGAACGACCGTTCCCTCAACAGAACGGTCGTTCCCCACCTCACCTACCTTGCCGACAAAAGCCAGTGAACGACCGTTCCTTCAACAGAACGGTCGTTCCCAAGCTCACCTACTCCACCAACAACCGAGCAAGGAACAACCGTTCTCCACCAAGAACGACCGTTCCCCGACTCACCAACACCCACCTACTTCGATCGACCAACTAGAACGACCGTTCTCCTCCAGAACGGTCGTTCCCCATCTTACCTACTCCCCTACACCTTGGCCTATATATTGGACTCACTCTTGATGCTTCAAAACACACCATCTTTTCTCTCACTCTTCTCTAGCTTCAAAACATTGCTCCTCTTCTCTTTTAAGCTTTAATGTTTATGCTTTTATCAAGTTCTTATTAGTTTCTTTTAAGCTTTAAACATTTATGCTTTAGTTAAGTTTTACTTTCAGTTCTTATTATCTATATTTATGCTATAATTAAGTTTTACTTTCAGTTCTTATTATCTATATCTATGCTTTAATTAAGTTCTCATAAGTTTATTTCCAGCTTTTGTTATCTATATTTATGCTTTGTTCAAGTTCTTATTAAGTTATTTTCAGCTTTCATTATCTATTCAAGCTTTTATGATGAACTATATAATATCTTTGTTTTCTTCTTCTTTAATTATGTCTGAGTAGATCTCTTAGTTAGGTTAAGGTTTGTCAAAGGAATTCATGAGCTTTAGGGTTAAACACAAATAGGCTATTCAAATCAATGTCTTCACCTTTGTTGTTCTTAATGCTTAGATCGAATTGATCACTTGATTTTATGATATTGGGTTTAACTTAGACAGCGAGAGTTGCTAGGTTGCTAGAAGAAACTTGGGTGAGCAATTTATTCATTACCTGCGAGAGTAGATGTATTGGAGAATTGTGAACAAATCAAACCTATCATTAATGCTTGTCTACGATTTCTAGTACCAGCGAGAGTTAGGATTTCTAGGTTGATAGACGAAGATATTGATACCACGAGAGTGGATTGATATCATCTTAGTATTTGAGTTCTAGACTTATGCTTAATCATTGCCTGAATAGTTGTTTGATCATTTGCTATGAATCTCCTGCGATATTCCTTGACCTAACGCTTGTTTAATATTATCTTTACAACCGATTTTACTTTTATTACTTGCTATTTACAAAACCAAAAACATAATTGAATTGTCTTAGCTTTTGATTTAGCTCATTAGATCAAAGTGTGAAACTGGTCTTCGTGGGATCGACCCCTAAATACTACTTCGTATGCTGTGCACTTGCAGTAGGATATAAGTGTTTAAAACTCGTGTATCAAGAAGCCTTGTGGTTAAAAAGATATGATCCGAACATTGAACGTATGTCTTTACTGCTTCTCAGGATCATATCAAAGATGTGGTGTATTTTGGATTGACGAAAAAACCAAAGATTATATAGTAATATATGAACTCTATATAAAATTTTGATTAGACAAAATCTTAAAATTTTCATAATGATTCTATAATGTCTCACATTTTTTCATACACAAAGCCGCAAAACTAAGCCAAAAAAACGAGTAAAAATGATATATCATGGTTTTTAGTGTTTTTAGCCATGATATAAGTTGTATATATAGAGTCTTTTTAGTGTTTTTGGAGTCTTTTAGAGTCATTTGCAGGTTTAGGTATGTTTGGAGCTTATTTGGAGACTGTGGATCATTCTAGAGTTAATTAGGAAGCTGTGCTGAAGATTTCAACTCGGAGGCAAATTTTAGAGATGGTGTCGATCGACACCACCCCTGGTGTCGGTCGACACCAATTCCTGACGGCAATTTCAATACGAGTTTTCCAAGCTTTGCAGAGTTGCAAACAGATCCCTGAAGCTCCTAATATTTACAATTAAGTGCCAAACGTGTTTTCCATATTTTTAGACTATTTTTATGGGTTTTTAAGGTCATTGTTTAGACCAATCTTTATTCTATTATTCTAAGCTAGAGCTTTGTAGAGAAGATTTCAGACTCCTTCAGAGAAGATTCAGAACTCCTTTAACCTCTATTCTTATTTCTTTTATGCAATCTTATTCAAACATGTTTATTGTTTCAATCTCCATGTCTGAGTAGTTTGCTAGTTAGGTTTAGAGTTTCTCATTAGGGATTTCTAGGATTGCTAAGTTGATTGGTTATTTAAGGATTCTGGAATACTAGTTCTTCATCTAGGTTGTGATTAATGCTTGATCTGAACTGGCGAGTTAGATTATTGATCATAGGTTGATTCTCGCAACGAAAGTTGGTTAATTAACTAGAAAGAACCTTAGATGAGCAAAATAACTATTCGCAAAGAGATTTGATTTAGGTATTTTGTGAACATATCGAACTTGAATTTAATGCATGTCTGAGCCTTTGAATTTGCAAAGAGATTTGGAATTCTAGGATCTAGACATAGAAATCTCTGCAACGAGAGTTGATTGATTTGAATATTGTGTTTCGAGTTCTAGAACATAGCAGAATCCTGATTTACTGATTAGCTTGCATTCCTGATTTCCTGAGAATTCCATGAGCCTGACGTTTCTCCCATCTTATTACATCCGATTTTATTGCACTGTTTTCATTACATTTATTCTCGTTTAGCTTAATTCGAAAACCGATAATCTATTGTGTGATCTTGAGTCTCTGTGGAATTCGATCCCTAAGTACTGTAATTGATCTCTTAATTTGAGAGAGTAGTTCAAAGGGTAAATTTGAGCATATCAAATTTTGGCGCCGTTGCCGGGGACTCATTGAATTCACCATTAGATTAGGAATAGAATTTAGACTAAACATTTTATTTCTTGTTTACTCACATTTGTTCTTTCTCTTTTCTTGTGTTTCAGGTGTATGCATTCTCGCAGTACCAGAAGCAACAAAGAGGCTCATCTGTTGAATCTTACGAATCAGGAGTTGAGAGATTTAGAACGCACGAACCTTAAGGCAAAGAGATCAGCAGACATGAATCGGAGAATTATCGTTCGACTTGATGCTGCTGGAGTCTTACGAGACCAAGAGGGTCATGCTTACAACGAAAACGGCGACCAGATTGATGACCAGGGAAATGTCATCCAAGAAATCATTGTCCAAGATGATGCGAACGCTGCTAGAGGGAGGACTCTTGCTGATTTTAACAGGCCTGATCTTTTCTATGCAAACAGGTCTGCGATTCGCCCTCCTCCGTTCCAAAGGAACGACTTTGAGCTAAAGCCTGTCTACTTCACTCTTGTGGGTCAGCATCCCTTTCATGGTCTTCCTCATGAGCATCCCATGGACCACATCGAAAAATTTGAAGACTTGGTGACAAGCATTAAGCTTAATGGAGTCTCAGAGGATTATCTGCTGTGCAAACTCTTCCCATACTCTCTTGCTGGGGATGCAGCTTACTGGCTCAAGAATGAGAGTCCAGGTTCTCTAACCACTTGGTCTGATACCAAGACTGCCTTCCTCACCAACTTCTTTGATGATGCAAGGTCTGAAGATCTGAGAACTAAAATCTCTACATTCAAGCAAGAGCCTACTGAAGCCTTCAAAGCTGCTTGGTTGAGGTTCAGATCATATCAGAGAGACTGTCCCCATCATGGGTTCAGTGATGTTCAGCTGCTGGGAATTTTCTTCAGGGGAATTGACTGGAGGTATCAGATGGCTCTAGATGCTGCAAGTGAAGGTAACTTCAATACTAGGAGTCCAACAGAGGCTAAAAAGCTGATTGAGAACTTGGTATCTAGCAACAGTACCAAGAATGCAGACTTTGAGAGGAAGAAAGCAGTTGGAGGAATGGATGGAAGTCAAATGGCTGAAGTAAAGGCAAAGCTAGACTCTGTTCACAGCATTCTTGTGGGCCAAAGGCAAGTGCAATTTGCTGCAAAGGTTGAGAACTTTGAACCTTCTAAAGAAGAGGATGTTAACTATGTTGGTGGAACAGGTTTTCAGAAAGCTTTCAATAGTTATGGTCAGAGGAGTGCCTTCACAGGCAATCAGAATTCCTCTGGATTCACTCAACAACCTCAGTTCCAGAAGCCTTTTTCTCAGAGCAACAACAACTTCACAAGGACATATGGCTCTTTCTCTTACCAACCAATCCCTACACCAAATTCAGCAAGCAAATTGGAGGGCATGCTAGAGCAAGTTCTTGAAGGTCAGATAAAGTTGGCAGTTGGCTTCAATGGAAAGCTGGATTCCATGTACACAGACCTGAATGGGAAATTTGAAGCTTTAAGCACCCATGTCAAGAAGTTGGATATTCAGGTTGCACAAACTGCTGATTCCATAAAAAGGCAAGAAGGATTTCTTCCTGAAAAGACTGATTCAAACCCAAGACATCATGTCAATGCCATCATGGTGAGAGAAGAAGAAAAATTCGTGGGTACTGCAGAGTTTGATGTAGATTTTGGAGCCACAGACATGGTGTCGATCGACACCAGATGGGGGTGTCGATCGACACCAACCAAAAATCTCGAAATTTCGACTCCCGACGGACGTTTGTCGACCGACCCGATCGACACCAAAGTGGTGTCGATCGACACTATTGAGGGGTGTCGGTCGACACCAGTGAAAAATCGCAATTTTTCGAGTCATGACGGACCTTTGTCGATCGCAGTCGACACAAGTTTTGAGTGTCGATCGACACCAGATGGGGGTGTCGATCGACACCACTCGTGTATTTTTCAATTGCCGTCAGAAGAGCGTGCTGATCGTCCCAAAACCCCATCTCCCATTGAAGAGAGGGTCTATAAACCTAAGATACCTTACCCGAAGCCCAAACTGTCTAAACAAGAGTTGGAAGAGATCAGATGCAAGGCAATCATGGATAAAGTGTTGATTGAGATACCATTGGTTGATGCAGTCAAGCTTTCATCTCCAATTAAGAGGTATGTTAAGAGGATGGTTGTGAATGGTATAAGTCCTGAGGAAGCAGCGTTGCTCACAAAGGACATTAGTGCAATCCTCTTGCAAAAGACAGTATCAAGGAAAGAGAGGAAGGTGAGAGTGTCTGAACAGGTCAGTGCTATGATTCAGAGTAGGATTCCAAAGAAGTTACCTGACCCAGGGAGTTTTGTGCTCGACTGCACTATCTCAACAGGAAGATTTCCACACTCTCTCTGTGACCTTGGCTCAAGCATTAACCTAATGCCATATTCAGTTGCTGTGAGACTTGGGTTGACTGACTTCAAGCCTACAAGGATTCATCTTGTCCTTGCTGATCGTTCCAAGCGGATTCCAGAAGGTGTCTTAGAGGATGTTCCACTTCAGATTGAAGGATGCACTATCCCCACAGACTTTGTGGTTTTGGAATATGATGAAGAACCTCAGGATCCTCTTCTTTTGGGCAGATCATTCTTAGCTACAGCTGGTGCTATTATTGATGTCAGAGAAGGGCAGATCGAGCTTGATTTGGGGGATAAGGTCATGAACTTTGACATGGAGAAGCTGAGGAGAAAACCTACCATTGATGGTCAAACCTTTTCTGTAGAGGTTGCCATGGATGAGGAGCCAGATGACATTACTGCTGGGTATGTCAAGGAGCTGGAGGTTACTGAGCAAGGGAACAAGCTGGTTGTTCGAAAGGAATTTGTTGAGACTTCTAAGAAAACTGCTGGGTTTGAGGATTGGAGTGGAGATCATCTATTCATGACTAGGCTCGAAGATAAGGATCCCGTGAAAGATAATTTGATGGAGGATGATATTTTTGTGATGGAGACAAGGATTGCAGAGCTGAAATGCAGAAAAATTGCAGAAATCCGAGCTTCAGGTATGGTGTCGGTCGACACCACTTTTGGTGTCGGTCGACACCCTCCACAAACCAACCCAGAAACAACAAAAGAACACAGTTTTCATGAGGTTTCTAGTGCTGCAAGTCCATCAACTGTTACTAAACAGAAAACTCCACATCTCACACTCCAGACACCTAGGAGAAAGCAAAGGTATGCACTTCATGTTCCTAATTCTAAACCACCTGATATCATCAATCATACACTTCCATCTCTTTCACACTTATGCAAGCCACAAGATTCTCGTAGAGAGCTTGGTATTTCTTTTGATAATTTTGCAGGAAAAAGAAGTGTACCACCCACACAAAAGTCCCACCCTACTGCTGTTCCTCACTTCCTTGGTCGATCTCATGAACCTACTGCTTATACACCACCTTGGATGATGAGATATTCTTTCCAAAGGCATTCACTGCCACTCTCTGATCCACCAGATGCATAAGCTCCAACATAGTCAAACTAATGACTGAAAATAAGCGCTGAGTGGGAGGCAACCCACTATTAGGTAGGAAGTTTTCTTTGGATTTCGTTTGATTTTTGCTAACTTTTAGTTTTGTTTTTCTTGTGTCCTTTAAAAAAAAAAAAAAAAGACAAAAAAAAAAAGTGATCGTGACCAGACCAGTGTCGATCGACACTGCTCGTTGGTGTCGGTCGACACCAATCGTGACTGCAGGTAAGCGTCTCCGATCCTAACCTTTTCTATTCTAATTATTTTCTTTTGACCAAACTCATGCCTGTTAACATTGGGGAGAGTGTTATTCAAGTCTGGGCGAGGTGGTTACTAACTTTGGTTTTCTTTTGAATTTGAGAGTCTTTTGTGTCAAAAAAAATTGTTTTTATTGAGTCAAAATTTAGTTGGGAACTATGAGCTTCCCTTGGAACCTACTGTTTTAGCTACCACTTTAGTGACCATTCTTACAGCCATTGACAGCAGTTTCTACCAACAGGAAATTCCAAAGGTAAATTGATTTTCCATTATCCCCATACTATTTGAGTGTTTAGATGATCCGGAGCTGGCCTAGATATAATGAACTTAATTTTTCTCATCTTGGGGCTTGGTAAACTTTGAATCGGATTCCTTTCTTAGGTCTGATAGGATTAGTCTGTGATTATGGTTTCCCTCTCTCTTCCCTTCAATGTCTCTAAAAAATAGAAAAAGGAATGAAAAGAGAGTTATAGCTTTGAAAAAGAAGTGAATTGAAAAGTTGAATCATGGATACTTGTTTAAAAAAAAGAAGAGAACAATCAGTCGATAAAAAAAATAAAATGATACCCTAGTAGGGAAAAATCGACTGATTGGAAGCGAGAAAAGAGGGAGAAAGGAAACTAGAAGCAGATTGTTCAATAAATCAGTACTTGGGTAAGTAAGAGTCCATGTGTCCTTAGATCGATATTCCCTCGATGAGACTGCACTTAAAACTTAAAATAAGGTCAGCAATGGGGATTTTAAATTACTCTTATGGGTTGTGGTTTGGAATTTGGATGGTTAGTAAGTCTGCGGAAAATTACTAGAGGTTCTTAACTTAAGTTGGTACTGTTTGACGTGGCTTTACTCTGGTGTTGGTTGATTCAGTATTTCTAAAGGATAAGTGAGTTCCTATGTTTTCAAACCTCTTTCACAGGTCTAGTCTTTTGTTTTGCTTGAGGGCAAGCAAAAGCTAAGTCTGGGGGAGTTGATATATCATGGTTTTTAGTGTTTTTAGCCATGATATAAGTTGTATATATAGAGTCTTTTTAGTGTTTTTGGAGTCTTTTAGAGTCATTTGCAGGTTTAGGTATGTTTGGAGCTTGTTTGGAGACTGTGGATCATTCTAGAGTTAATTAGGAAGCTGTGCTGAAGATTTCAACTCAGAGGCAAATTTTAGAGATGGTGTCGATCGACACCACCCCAGGTGTCGGTCGACACCAATTCCTGACGGCAATTTCAATACGAGTTTTCCAAGCTTTGCAGAGTTGCAAACAGATCCCTGAAGCTCCTAATATTTACAATTAAGTGCCAAACGTGTTTTCCATATTTTTAGACTATTTTTATGGGTTTTTAAGGTCATTGTTTAGACCAATCTTTATTCTATTATTCTAAGCTAGAGCTTTGTAGAGAAGATTTCAGACTCCTTCAGAGAAGATTCAGAACTCCTTTAACCTCTATTCTTATTTCTTTTATGCAATCTTATTCAAACATGTTTATTGTTTCAATCTCCATGTCTGAGTAGTTTGCTAGTTAGGTTTAGGGTTTCTCATTAGGGATTTCATGGATTGCTAAGTTGATTGGTTATTTAAGGATTCTGGAATACTAGTTCTTCATCTAGGTTGTGATTAATGCTTGATCTGAACTGGCGAGTTAGATTATTGATCATAGGTTGATTCTCGCAACGAAAGTTGGTTAATTAACTAGAAAGAACCTTAGATGAGCAAAATAACTATTCGCAAAGAGATTTGATTTAGGTATTTTGTGAACATATCGAACTTGAATTTAATGCATGTCTGAGCCTTTGAATTTGCAAAGAGATTTGGAATTCTAGGATTTAGACATAGAAATCTCTGCAACGAGAGTTGATTGATTTGAATATTGTGTTTCGAGTTCTAGAACATAGCAGAATCCTGATTTACTGATTAGCTTGCATTCCTGATTTCCTGAGAATTCCATGAGCCTGACGTTTCTCCCATCTTATTACATCCGATTTTATTGCACTGTTTTCATTACATTTATTCTCGTTTAGCTTAATTCGAAAACCGATAATCTATTGTGTGATCTTGAGTCTCTGTGGAATTCGATCCCTAAGTACTGCAATTGATCTCTTAATTTGAGAGAGTAGTTCAAAGGGTAAATTTGAGCATATCAAAAAACTAATTGTCTATCCTATGCTCTAATAGTTAAAGAATCAAAAAATTTGTATTGTTACATTAGTCTTTGAAATCAGATGAACCATTTTTTTATGTGTAACAAAACCAATTTGAGACGAATAAGATGTTCTAATATGAAACAATCAAATACTTTTTTGTATTGCCCCATTAGTACATTAGTGTTACACACTTCAGTGATCACAAAGCTTAATCAATTTTCAATTTTCAAGTAAACAAGAAAAGGCAAAAAAAAGTAGTTAAGTTTTGGCCTGTGGTGTAGTGGTTGTTGTCTCGAGGAATGTGTTGGTTCATTCCGGATGATGGCAAAAGCACAACAGGTCATGTGTTCTATCTTGGAGAGAGTCCCATATCATGGTGTTCTCAAAAACAAGAGACTGTAGCTCTGTCTTCGTGTGAGGCTGAATTTATGGCAGCAACTGAGGCAGCTAGACAGGCGATCTGGCTTCAGGAGCTACTCAAGGAAATCACCGGTTCCACATGTGAAAAGGTTGTCATTCGGATAGACAATCAATCGGCGATTGCTCTTACTAAAAATCCGGTGTTCCATGGCAGAAGCAAGCATATACACACTAGATACCACTTCATCAGAGAATGTGTTGAAGATGGTCTGATAGAAGTTGAGCATGTCCCGGGAAGTGAACAGAAAGCTGATATACTCACAAAGGCATTGGGAAGAACAAAGTTTAAGGAGATGAGGAATCTTATTGGCGTGGAAGACTTGGAAGACTTCAAGCTTAGGAGGGAGAATGTTGGATTAAGCTTGAAGTTAGCTTGAAGAGATAAAGACCAAAAGTATATTTAGGAGCAATCTAAATATACACATTACCATTTAGGAGTTATCTAAATGTAATATTTCCTTTTGTGAGATTAGGGTTTTTGGTTGATCATATATATAAGGATGTATCAACTTGTGATACAACTTATGAGTTGAGAGAGATTTGAGAGGCTTAAGTTTTTGAGTCAGTTTTCTTAAGCAATAAGAAGAGTTATTTCTTAGTTCTTGAATCTTTTTCGAGTTGAGAAACAATATTTGGTATCAGAGCGGTGACGATGACCAAGGATGGAGACGTCGACAGCTCATCGCAGAAGGAAGGGGGAGGATCTTCCTCCATTAAGTGTCCGATGCTCACATCGTACAACTATACGGTATGGGCAATTAAAATGAAGATACTTCTCAAGGTTCACAAGGTTTGGGGGAGTAATTGATCCAGGAGATGACGACGATGAGAAAGATGACCTAGCCATGGGTCTAATTGTTCAATCAATTCCCGAGTCTCTTGTTTTACAAGTCGGTGAATTAGATGGAGCAAAATCTGTGTGGGAGGCCATTAAAACAAGGCATGTGGGAGCTGAGAGAGTAAAAGAGGCGAGACTACAGACTCTGATGGCTGAATTTGAGTCGCTGAGGATGAAAGACACAGATAAAATCGATGACTTTGCCGGGAAGTTATCTGAAATTTCATCCAAATCAGCTGCGCTAGGAGAAGAAATCAACGAACCAAAGATGGTGAAGAAGTTTCTTACAAGTCTCCCTCGGAAGAAGTATATACATATAGTGGCTTCCCTCGAACAAATCCTGGATTTGAACAAAATAAGCTTTGAAGACATCATTGGACGTCTGAAAGTATATGAGGAACGTGTCGCTGAGACAGAGAATGAGCAAGATGACCAAAGCAAGCTCATGTATGCGAACGCGGAGGGTCAAACGTCGTACCATAACTCGAATGGAGAGCACAGAACCAGAGGATGCGGCGGACGTTTTGGTGGAAACAGAGGTAGAGGAAGAGGACGCTCTAATGGAACAAGAGACACGTCACACATAACCTGTTTCCGATGTGATAAACAAGGCCACTACGCCTCTGATTGTCCTGACCGTTTACTCAAACTGCAGGAGGCACAAGAGAATAACAAACAAGAAACGGAAGAAGCGGATGAAATCATGTTGCATGAAGTGCTATATCTGAATGAAGAAAAGATTATACCAAGCAAGTATGAGACTAACTCCAGTGACAGCGACCTATGGTATCTTGATAACGGAGCAAGTAACCACATGAGTGGAGACAGGCGATACTTCTCTCAGATCGACGTTTCTGTAACTAGTAAAGTTAGATTTGGTGATGACTCCAAAATCGATATCAAAGGAAAGGGCACCATCGAGTTTACTGATGGAAACGGTGATTCAAGGAAGATGTCTGATGTATACTACATCCCCGAGCTTCTAAGTAACATAATTAGTCTTGGACAAGCCACTGAACATGGATGTGATGTGAGAATGAAGGGAGAAATCCTAACAATGCATGATCGAGAAGGAAAATAGCTTGTCAAGACTACAAGATCAAAGAACCGATTGTATAAGGTTCGAATGAGAGTTAAAGATACAGAGCACCTAAACCTTGGGGAATCAAGTGAGATGAGCGTATGGCATGCCCGTTTAGGGCATATAAATGGCGAGACAATTAAGTCTATGCAGCAAAGGGAACTGGTAAATGGAATACCTCATATCAAGTCTGAACCGAGGATCTGTGAATCGTGTTTGTTAGGGAAACAAACAAGGCGAGTATTTCCCCAAGCTACTCAGTTTCGTGCAGCGAACCAACTTGCACTGGTCCATGGAGACTTATGTGGACCTATATCTCCGGCGACTTCAGGAGGGAATAGGTACATATTTGTTCTCATAGATGATTATTCTCGATATATGTGGACTATATTAATGAAGGAAAAGGGAAGTGCATTTGAGAAGTTTAAGAAGTTCAAAGCTTTGGTGGAACGAGACTCTGGAAGGAAGATTGGTACGTTCAGAACTGACCGAGGAGGAGAATTTTTTTCGAACGAGTTCAACTCATTTTGTGATGAATCAGGGATCAAAAGACATCTCACGGCTCCCTACACTCCACAACAGAACGGTGTTGTTGAGAGAAGGAACAGAACCATGATGGAAATGAGCAGAAGTATTCTGAAGCATATGTCATTACCTAACTATCTGTGGGGAGAGGCGGTTCGACACTCCACATATCTGCTCAATCGAATCGCTACAAGGGCTGTAAAGGAGAAGACTCCATACGAGGCTTATCATGAGAGGAAACCCAATATTGGACACCTACGAGTTTTTGGCTGCATCGCTTATGCCAAAGTCGATGCTCCACACATGAAGAAGCTCGATGATAGGTCACGTAAACTGGTTCATTTGGGTACGGAACCTGGTTCAAAAGCATACAGATTGTTTGATCCACAATCTCGGAAGGCTATAGTGAGTCGCAACGTTGTTTTTGATGAATCGGAAAAATGGAGCTGGGATCAAAACTCCGAAGAGGAGAAAAGTGAAGAGTTTTGTATTGAGTTTGGAGAATATGGGAACCGAGGAATAGATCCAAGATTTCAGAACCGTATTGAGACGGGACAGGATGGTGAAGGCTCTGCCATCAAAACAGAGCATGGCAGTGATGGCGGAACTGACACTGCTCCTATTAAATGCGAGTCTGATCGAGAGGATGATCAGAATTCTGTAGACGGAGGGAGTGAGTCAGAAGATGATGGAGATGGTGCACCAGTACTTCGAAGGTCTAGCCGAGAGACTCGCAAGCCAAAGTACCTCAATGACTATGTCTTGCATCTTGCAGAAGAAGAAGGAGAGCGATTGTTGATGTGTTTAAATGATGAACCTAGAGACTTCTCAGAAGCAAAAGATTCGAAGTACTGGACACTAGCGTGTGAGGACGAAATTCACTCAATAAACAAGAACTTCACATGGAATCTTGTTGATCCACCACAAGGAGTAAAACCGATTGGCTTAAAATGGGTGTTCAAGCTAAAGAAGAATTCTGATGGTAGCATCAACAAGCATAAAGCCAGACTCGTTGCAAAGGGTTATGTGCAAAGGCAAGGAATAGACTTTGATGAAGTTTTTGCTCCAGTAGCACGTATAGAGACAATCCGACTCCTGATCAATCTCTCTGCATCTAGTGGGTGGGAGATACATCATCTCGATGTAAAAACAGCTTTTCTCCATGGAGAGTTAAAGGAGACAGTGTATGTCACACAACCGGAGGGATTTGTCGTGAAAGGGTGTGAAAACAAGATTTACAAGCTCAATAAAGCATTGTACGGCTTGAGGCAAGCTCCGAGGGCATGGAACGAGAAACTGAATGGAATTCTCAAGGGATTACAATTCAGAAGGTGCTCCAAGGAACCATCAGTCTATCAAAAGAAGGTGAATCATGGTACACTTCTCGTTGCTGTATATGTTGATGATTTGTTTGTCTCTGGATCAAGTGAAAATGTGATTAAGGAGTTCAAGAGTGAGATGGCAACGAAATTCGAGATGAGTGATCTCGGAAGACTGACTTATTATCTTGGAATTGAAGTGAGTCAAGATAAGGATGGAATAACTCTGAACCAGAGTCGATATGCCTTAAAGATTTTGGAGGAAGCTGGAATGAGTGAATGTAACCCGGTTCATGTACCAATGGAGGCAGGCCTGAGATTGTCCAAATCACTGAGTGAGAAGGACATAGATGCTACCAGCTATCGGAGAAACATTGGCTGTTTACGCTACTTGCTTCTTACGAGACCAGACTTGTCTTATTGTGTAGGTGTGTTGAGTCGATACATGCAATGTCCAAAGGAGTCTCATGGAGTGGCAATGAAGCAGTGTTTAAGATTCTTGCGTGGAACCACCACTCTTGGACTACGGTTCGACCGACCAACTACAAGGGTAACCAAACTTGTTGGCTACAGCGACAGTAGTCACAACGTAGACCCGGATGATGGCAAAAGCACAACAGGTCATGTGTTCTATCTTGGAGAGAGTCCCATATCATGGTGTTCTCAAAAACAAGAGACTGTAGCTCTGTCTTCGTGTGAGGCTGAATTTATGGCAGCAACTGAGGCAGCTAGACAGGCGATCTGACTTCAGGAGCTACTCAAGGAAATCACCGGTTCCACATGTGAAAAGGTTGTCATTCGGATAGACAATCAATCGGCGATTGCTCTTACTAAAAATCCGGTGTTCCATGGCAGAAGCAAGCATATACACACTAGATACCACTTCATCAGAGAATGTGTTGAAGATGGTCTGATAGAAGTTGAGCATGTCCCGGGAAGTGAACAGAAAGCTGATATGCTCACAAAGGCATTGGGAAGAACAAAGTTTAAGGAGATGAGGAATCTTTTTGGCGTGGAAGACTTGGAAGACTTCAAGCTTAGGAGGGAGAATGTTGGATTAAGCTTGAAGTTAGCTTGAAGAGATAAAGACCAAAAGTATATTTAGGAGCAATCTAAATATACACATTACCATTTAGGAGTTATCTAAATGTAATATTTCCTTTTGTGAGATTAGGGTTTTTTGGTTGATCATATATATAAGGATGTATCAACTTGTGATACAACTTATGAGTTGAGAGAGATTTGAGAGGCTTAAGTTTTTGAGTCAGTTTTCTTAAGCAATAAGAAGAGTTATTTCTTAGTTCTTGAATCTTGTTCGAGTTGAGAAACAATAAGTTTGAATCCCACTGGAAACAAAATCACATGCGAGTTGGCCAGTTGAAGATGGTGCCACGTTTTAGGTCCACTAGAAAACTGCTGATTGGGTGATTGGGCTAGTTTGACTGCTACATTCACCCGAGGGATTAGTCGGGTTTCGGCCCATGTTATCCTTTGTTATATAAAAAAGTCGGTCTAATTATTTTTCATTATAACAAAAGTATTTCTCTCTTTCAATCACAATATCTGCCATGAAGAAACCGGAGAAGCATAACCCTAACTCTAACCCTAATTGTCACGACTATACTTCCTAATCCTGGTCGGAGCTTCCTCAAGATCTCTTGATTTCGGCGTTCGAACGACTTGACTTTGCTGATTTACAACGAGCTAAGTCTGTTTGCTCGCATTGGCGCTCCACTTCGAAACAATCACTGCTAAAAAAACATAACTATTGATTCATTCTCTTCCCTGAACACAAAGAAACTCGTTGCACCTTGTACAACCCGAAGGAAGAAGACAAACTTTACAAAACTCAATATCTAGGGTTTGCAAAGAGTTTGTATAGCAACCTATGGAAGTTGGCTCTTGATGCAATATATTCGGAATAATAATCTCTACATTGTGAATCTCTTTACCAAAGAGATGATCAATCTGCCTCGTCTAAAAAAAGGTACAATCACATGTCCTGTGTTTTGGATTGATGAGAAAACCAAAGATTATGTAGTAATACATGGAAGATCACGACGTGGAAAATTTAATGGGGTTTATTATATATTGTTGTTCAAAGAAAAGAGATGATGTTAATAATAACTTCTTGTGGAAGCAAATCCCGAAAACGGCAAAGAAGTGTATTCATCTGGTTTACAAGAATCAAAAGCTTTACTTTTTAAGCTATGATGGTGTTTTCAAGATCTTTGAGTTTTCTTCTTCTAATGAGAATCCGAAACAAGTTTTTGGCCGTGTAAGTGACTTTTTTGGTTTTGGTTTCATATTACACAACTTGTAGTATCGGTAACAAAAAATCGAGAAGTCGTCTTTCAGGTCAGGAAGGATCTCATCGTGCGTGATTTCCAGGTTTTGAAGATTTATTCATCGGGATCATTGTTGAAGAAGGAAGAAGAGGTTGATTCTTTGGGTGATGAAGCAATACTTTTGGATCAAGGCATCACTGTGCTCGCCAATGAAGGAGGATTTGTTAGAAATTTCATATACTACAGTGATGATAATCACAAGTTTTTTCGTTTTGATCTCGAGACAAAGAAGACGGAGCTGCTCTACGAATTTGATTCTTCTTCCGTTCGTTTCTCTAGAGCTAGATGGTTCTTACCAAGTTTAACAAATACATAAACCATGCTGTTGATGCTTAGTATCTTTCTTATACACTATATGTCCTGAAATAATATTTCGCCTTTATCGTTCTTTTTTTACTTCTATCTCTTTCGGCATATCGTCATACCATCACCGATTGGTACCATACTAATGCTTACGCGTTCATCAACCATTAACTTTTTTGTTACGAAATAAACGATCCTTAGATAAATCAACCGATAGCAAGTAACCGATAACGTAACCCAACGTTCATAAAACGCCGATTACACTCACACAGACGAAATCTTCCATATGAAGATCCGAACAATGTGTTTCATCTGTAAAACCCAGAGAAAGGAACAAACAGCAAAACAAACGTTTACAATTTTCTTCGATGCCTCTCCAAATGTGATTCTCTTCGCTTTTATTCTAATTCCCTTCTTCACTTGCTTAATGAGTTGACGAGGCCCACTTCACATTTGTTCCAGCCCAACGTAGAAGCCCAATTATCTGTAACAAATCTCCCTGTTTGGAAGACCTTGACCTCAATGTCTAAAAATTCGAAACCGCTTCAGCCAGGCAATAAGAGAAGTGCTGCAGAACTTTCAACGCCAAGGTAACATGACCAAAGAACAGCCACGCATTAATCCCAGAAAGCTCGTCATCCCTTAACTCCCTCAAAATACAAGGAATCCCAAACTTGTATTTCAAACGGTGCCAAATAGACGATGAATCAGTTCTAACGCCATGCCCAACCACGTAACTCCACAATGTTATCCTTAATACTGCAGGAAAGCACAGCAACACAAACAGCTCAAAAGTCGTTATAGATTTAAACTTCCAGGACTTAGAACCGTTTAGCTTCTTTCTCTTTTGATGTAAACGATGCTTTCGAAGAGAAGCCTCAAACAGCAGCAGCGTCCTTCCTTTATACTTGAATTTCCAGTTCTTGTACTTCAGTTGTTTCCTCATATAACACGCCTTGCTTCTCCTTGGCTGGTGTTGGAACTTAAACCTCCAGGATTTGAAGCACTTCATCTGTTTCTTCTTAGTTGTGAAGTATTCAGTCTGATGAACCTTCTTGTCAAACGTCTGAGGTGCAATCTCCTTGTCAATGTCGGCTGTGGATTTCAAAGACATAACATTCACTTTGTCAACAGGTAAAACGTACGGTTTCTCTTTCTCCAATGAATGCATAAGCGAGCAGTTGTTGATGAAAACGAGATATGTTGACTTATCCAATTGTAAACCCATGTTGGCCCACGTGGTTGTGTGAGGGACAGCCACTGCAGACACCATCCTTGCAGCTCCTTGATTATCCATCGATGCCAAACAACAAAATAGTTGGTCGTGTGCAAAGAGAACAGAAACGATTGAACTCTTTCTAGGGGAGGCTCTTCTTCAATTCCATCAACCTTCATCTTAGCTTCTGGTACTCTTGTGTCATATCGGTCTTTCAACTTCAGAGTTTTCAGTGCTTGCACGAGCACATTTTTGTTCTGTTTATACTTGAACATAAAGGTTTTACACGACTTTTTCTTCTTCTGATGTTGTAGTCGATGGTGTAATAACTGCTGTAGGAGATGAATCAAAGAGATTTCGCTGCCTAGTGCAAGAACCACATCTGGTTGCTTAGCCAGAATTGACTCAATCTCCACCATACCGTGTTCTGGAATCAATTCTGCCGCTCCCACATTGGTCACAGTGCTTGATCTTATCGCCTTAACTGTTGGATTTGGCTCAGTCGCCTCTACATCAATAACCATCACCGGCTCTAATTCCCCTGACTTCCAGACATGATTAGCTCGTCCAGAGATACAGGGTTGTGACTGTACAGCACCAACTCTCTTGACACTTACCCCTGGTGAAGAAAAAACATATGATCTGGCCTCCTAAGCTTGATCTCTCACCATACTGTGTTCTTCAGCTCCTCCTCCACTCTCACTGTGTGCTCAACCTCAGAGGTATCCACTTCCCTGAGCTCCTTCTTGTCCGTCGCGACTTTTCGTTCCTTGTTCTCCGTCTCAGTCTTCTTCTCCACCGAGGAGATATCATCTCCCTTTGGCGTCAACAAAGCACTAGATAGCTCAAAGTCCATGAATACAAGCCCTAATCCCTTGTGCTTCAAATGATGATCAGGTGTTTCATTTTCTTCACAAAATATACACAATCCCTTTTCCCTTCTCTTGTTTACCTCTTCCCATGAGTACTGTAATGGAATAAGACGACTGGGTTTGATTGTACCTGATGAGCGATGCAACGATGAAGCTCTTATCCTCGTCGGAACGGCTTTAATCGCGGAAATCGGTGCCACCAAAATCTTTCCGATCATATTCTCCGGTTCTTCGGTACGTGAATCAAAAACCTCTGTGAAGCTTTGTTCCATCCGCGCCGAAAACCTCTCAATTATCCTCTCCAGTTCGTCGAAACTGGAGTTTATAACCTCCTTCTCCGTTTGCGTACGCATCTCTGCCATGTGATCCGAGGAATGACAGAGCTCATATACCTTTGTTACGAAATAAACGATCCTTAGATAAAACAAACAATAGCAACTAACCGATAACGTAACCCAACGTTCATAAAACGCCGATTACACTCTCAGAGACAAAATCTTCCATATGAAGATCCGAACAATGTGTTTCATCTGGAAAACCCACAGAAAGGAACAAACAACAAAACAAACGTTTACAATTTTCTTCGATGCTTCTCCAAATGTGATTCTCTTCGCTTTTATTCTAATTCCCTTCTTCACTTGCTTAATGAGTTGACGAGGCCCACTTCACATTTGTTCCAGCCCAACGTAGAAGCCCAATTATCTGTAACACTTTTCGTTGAAATTCCTAATGCTTACGGTTTTCGCATTATTATAGTATGGTTTACATTGGTTAAATGATTGATTGCTAATCCTGATTGTACCGTGTTCTATACCGGTCTAAGCTCAAGTATATAAGAGCTTTGTAATCATTTTCGAGAAATTAATCAGAAATAGTTTGTTACAATCTTCTTCTTCTTCGATGAGCTCAGCTCAACTAACATGGTATCAGAGCGTTTGAGGCTCAAACCTCAAACCGATCCTCCATCCTTTCTTTGATCTTCGATTGATCGGCTCTTTCTCCGATTGATCTTCTCTTCCGCATCTTGTGATCGATTTTTTCGGCTATTCCACCGAACATCGGTGAAATCACGAAGCGCAGCTTGTTCTCATGGCGATTGGACGTAGAATCACTCGTCGTGGTGCTCGATCGAACAATTCCTCAGCTCGGCGAACTTCCATTCCAGAGGTTTCGTCTCCGGAGTCTCCGCATTCCATGGAACCGATGGAGCTAGCTCATGATAGCATTCATTCGCCGTTCTATCTCACGAATAGCGACAATCCAGGTCTTTCTATCATCTCTGAAGTCCTAGATGGTACGAACTATGAGAACTGGAGTTTAGTGCTTAAGATTGCCTTAGATGCTAAGAACAAACTTGCTTTCATTGATGGATCTATTCCACGGCCTAGTGAATCGCATGCTAGATTCCGGATCTGGTCTAGATGCAACTCAATGGTGAAATCTTGGTTGTTAAATGCTGTTTCGAAGCAGATCTATAAAAGCATTCTTCGCTTCAATGATGCTTCTGAGATCTGGAATGATTTGTTTACTTGATTTCATATAACAAATCTTCCAAGATCATATCAGTTATCTCAATAGATATGCTCTCTTCAGCAAGGTCCAATGGATTTGGCCACATATTACACCACTCTGAAAACACTCTGGGATGAGTTGGATGGTGCTAATTGTGTTGAGACTTGCCACCATTGTGATTGTTGCAAAGCTACAGCAACCAAGGCAGAACAATCCAAGGTTATCAAGTTCTTAGCCAGTCTGAATGATGCTTATGCAGTGATAAGAAGTCAGATTATTATGAAGAAAAATATACCTGAACTCTCTGAGGTATACAATCTGTTGGATCAAGATCACAGTCAGCGAAATCTTCTTCCGGTTCAGAATGCTACGGCTTTTCAAGTCTCAGCTTCAGATCAGTCTGCTTCTGTCCTTGTGCCTTCGGTCAATGCAGCTCAAGGAACATTCACAAAGACAAATCGTCCTATTTGTTCTCACTGCAGCTATAATGGTCATACCGTAGAAACTTGCTACAAGATTCACGGATACCCCACGAGATTCAAGCACAAAACGAAGCAAACAGAGAAGCAGCAACAGTCAAACAACAATAAAGGACCAAAACCTGTTGTAGCTCAAGTTGCTGTTCCGGGTGCTTCCAGTGATTTGGTTCATAACCTTACCAAAGATCAAATCGCTGGAGTCATTGCTTATTTCAACTCTCAATTGTCTTCACCGGGTGTTCAGACAAACAGTATTGCTTCTTCTTCTGGTGGTACAATCACAGCACTTCCGGGTATGGCATTCTCTCACTACAGGAAAAAAGGGTATTAGTAGCACCAGAAAAACGCTATGGTAGGATATAATAGCGCTTTGATAAGTGCTATATCTGCGCACGCTATAATAGGTCTTGAATTTTAGATAGCGCTTTTTTGTCGTGCTATTGTTTATTTATATAATATAGCGTTTTCCGCTTCACTATAAACTATTCATTTATAGCGCTTTACACTTGTTATTAATAACTGTTTAGATAACGTTTGATAATTGTTGTTTTTATTGTTTTCATAGCATTTCGTAAATGCTATCATTTTTTATTTTCGGTTTTTATAATTTAATTTGGTAATTGCTTTACTGTATTCTGGATGGTGTTTTGAGTACGAATAACAAAACATTGAAATTATATAAAGATCCAAATATTATACATAAGTTCATAACATTATTCCCACAAAGAGTAGCCATTACCAAACAACAAAAAAACACAAATGTGAAAGTACTAGCGATTTATTATAGCAGCAACAACAAATCCACCAACGCCCATTTTCTCCTTTGTTGGCTCCTTTCCCTTGGTCCAACTTTCCGTTCAGCTCGAGCAACCTCAAATCCACCAACGCCCATTTTCTTTCAACCAAAACAGAGAATTCTGAATATGCCCAACACAAACATGTAACTGAAGAGCAGGAAACAGTGCAAGCTTATTCAACCACAATATTAGAGCTGTCAATTATTCAACACAAACATGTAACTGAAGACCATTCTTGTTATGGGCGATATTGGGCGGTCCATATTGGACATTGGTCCAAAAAAACGTCCACGCCCAATAAAGACCATGTCCAAATGGGCATGCCCATGGACACCCAATATCTTAAAACTTGGTTGTTAAACATGAAAGTGATTCAAGCAACTTATAAATACACAATAATTCGTTACCTTTTTAGATACACAACTTATATAATTAATTAGTTATATTCAAAACATGGTTTTAGACTTTAGTTATAAAAACTCGATTTGTATATGTAATATTACATATAGCATAATATTACGATTTACAAAGTAATATAGATGCCAAAACCGTAAAATTGCGTTTTCCATCTAAAACCGTAAAATTTCATTTTTCCGCCAAAACCGTAAAATTTCATTTTTCCCTCCAAAACCGTAAAATTGCGTTTTCCCACCAAAACCGTAAAATTTTGTTTTCTCGCCAAAACCGTAAAATTTCGTTTTCCCGCCAAAACCGTAAAATTTCATTTTTCCCTCCAAAACCGTAAAATTTCATTTTTCCGCCAAAACCGTAAAATTGCGTTTTCCCGCCAAAACCGTAAAATTGCGTTTTCCCGCCAAAAGCGTAAAATTGCGTTTTCCGCCAAAACCGTAAAATTGCGTTTTCCCGCCAAAACCGTAAAATTGCGTTTTCCCGCCAAAACCATAAAATTGCGTTTTCTCGCCAAAACCGTAAAATTTCATTTTCCCGCCAAAACCGTAAAATTGCGTTTTCCCACCAAAACCGTAAAATTGCGTTTTCCCACCAAAACCGTAAAATTGCTTTTTTCCGCCAAAACCGAAAATTTTCATTTTCCCGTCAAAAGCAACATTTTCTTCTTTTTTTATATCAAAACCGTATACACAAATTTCGATTTTCTCTTAACTATTTGTTTGTCTGAATTTTCTTATAAATTGATTTTTATAATATTTTTCTTATGAATTTATCAAACCCTAGATTTTTAAGATGTTTGGACAGCCCAATGTCCATATGGTCTTTGCCCATTTGGACAATGGACCAATTGGTCTTAAGCCCATTTGGACCATGTTTTATTTGGGTGTGTCCACAGCCCGTCCATAATGATTTGGACTGGGCCTGCCCATGGACAGCCCGCCCAATTGACAGCTATACACAATATTAAGAAATGTAGATTCAGCTGAGCATTACCTGCAGTCTTAACAAACATTACCTGTAGTGACATTACCCTGTAGTAACAAACATTCCTGGCTGCAACATCATTTCTTAATTTTTATACACTTCTAAAGGTAACGCATTTCATCTTAACAAACACTCACATTCTAACTCGTTACAAAAAAGATTTCGAAGCTAACCTTCAATCCATGAACATAATCACCACGCTTATAGTAAGATGGACCCTTGGCGGCTCTCCACTCAGCAGTTCCCATTCCATCTACACAAAACCAACATCCAATTCAATTAACAAGAAACCTAAAACGAAATCAAACAAACAAACAAGGAATGAAAACGAATGCTTTACAGTGATTGTTCTAGCAGACGAGAATCGCTGGTAAATCCCAAAGAGCAGATATGTTCAGAGCTTCGAAAAGCTGTCCTTGATTCGCAGCACCATCACCATACATGGCGAAAGTCACAGATTCCTCCTTTGAATACTTCTGCGCGAAAGCAGTTTAACAACCTAACGGAACCTGAGCACCAACAATCCCATGTCCACCGTAGAACGAAGACTCCTTCTTGTAGAAATGCATCGATCCACCTTTCCCTTTCGAGCAACCGGCTTGTCTCCCCATAAGCTCAGCGAAGACCTTGTAGAGCGAACCGCCACGACCTAGGAAAATGCAGTGGTCGCGATAAGCCGTGATGATGGCGTTCTTCTTATATCTCCAATAGAATGTCCTAGAGTCTCGAACCTGCAGAAACCTTACCCATCAGTTTCTCAGATCTGCGACGAGATCCATCTCACAGCCAAACTCTTAGATACTGAAACCCTGAACAACACCTGAGAAAAAGAAAGTAGTGAACATTTCAGAGCTTCGATGTGAAACACAAACGAAAGGAAAGAGGAACCCGACGGCCATGGTTGAGTAGCAACCTCAACAAACAACGAAGAATGAGAAGAAAGCGCCTCAACGACTGTGAGACAAACCCTAATCCTCGACGAACAGCGAATAAGAAGAAGAAAAACCGCTTCAACAACTGACCGGAGATATCTGGCGCGGCGAGAGAAGCGCCGTCGGAACTGAATCTGATGGATGAGGCGACATTTCTGAGCGAGTAACGGCGGGAAACGAAAGTGTCTTTGGGAAGAAGATGGAGACGGTGGTGGAGTGAGCGACGACGAAAGAATGAGTTGGATTTGGAGAGAAAGCCAAGGCGGCGATGGAAGAGAGGATTAGGTTAAAAAAATGAGAGGAGAACGAAAGACTGGGGGGGGGGGAGAAGAAAAATAATTGGAAAAAAACTGTAGAACCAAATTTTTTGGTCAATTTTTCACTAAGTATACGAGGCGGGATCGAAAAAACATCCCGCTCTAACCTATCATAGCGTTTTTATATTCATTATGCTATTAATCTTAAATTCTGGATACACTTAGCCAAAAATATAAGCGCGTTTCGGTTAAAAATTTCTGTAGTAAAGGAAGAGTCAACCATAGCACAATCGAAAAAACGCTATGGTCGTCTGCTATAAAAAACCATTTTTCTTGTAGTGTCTGCTTCTACGCTTTGCTTTGTTGGTATGTTGAGAGCTACGCAAAATCGTTTGTGTTCTGAATCTTGGATTATAGACAGTGGAGCTACTCATCATGTAGCACATGATAAGTCTTTGTTTGAGGAGATTTCTGATGCTGCGAATACATCTGTTACTCTCCCTACTGGATTTGGTGTGAAAATAGCTAGATTAGGCCGAATCAGATTGAATGATTGTCTGGTTTTGAATAATGTCCTCTACATACCGGATTTTCGTTTAAACTTGATCAGTGTCAGTCAGATGACAAGAGATGTAGGCTGCAGAATTCTGTTTGACCCTGATTCTTGTATGATACAGGATCATACCAGGGGATTGATGATTGGGAAGGGTGAACAGATGTCGAACCTCTATGTTCTGGATGCTTCAAGCATATGCGGTTCTTCCCAGCAAAAGTTTCAATTTTCTACAAATGTTGTTGTTGATTCTGGATTGTGGCACAATAGACTAGGACATCCTTCTATGTCTAAGACTGATACAATCATCAATGTACTTGGGTTTCAACAAAGAAATAAAGATGTTTTTCACTGCACTATTTGCCCTCTTGCAAAGCAAAAACGTCTCCCATTTCCCTCATCCAACAACATTTGTGAACAGGCATTTGATCTTTTGCATATAGATATCTGGGGTCCTTTCTCTGTTGCAACATCTGAGGGATACAGATACTTCTTAACCATCGTTGATGATCACACTCGCGTCACATGGTTATATTTGTTGCGTACCAAGGATGAAGTTTTGACAGTTTTTCCTGAGTTTCCCAAGATGATCGAGACACAGTATAAGACAGTCGTCAAAGCAGTCTGCTCTGACAATGCTCCAGAATTGAAAAAGGCATCATCCCTTATCACTCATGCCCTGAAACCCCAGAACAAAACTCGGTCGTGGAGAGAAAACATCAGCACATACTTAATGTTGCTCGATCTTTAATGTTTCAGTCTCATATTCCACAAGAATTTGGGGTGATTGTGTCCTCACAGCAGTCTTCATCATCAATAGATTGCCTAATCCTCTGCTACACGACAAGTCTCCTTATGAAGTCCTCACAACTAAAAAGGTTGACTACAAAAGTCTTCGTGTATTTGGCTGCTTGGATTATTGTTTTACGTCCTCAAAGGGGAGAACCAAGTTTCAGCCTCGTGCCAAACCGTGTATTTTTCTCGGTTATCCAGCAGGATACAAAGGCTACAAACTTCTGGACATGGAAACAAATGTGATTCATATTTTTCAGAATGTCACATTCCATGAAGATATCTTTCCGTATGCAAAAGATCAAACGACATCTCTTTCTGACATCTTCTCTGTGCCTACAGCTTCTGCTTCTGGTTCAGATGTTGTTGATGCTTCAGATACTATTGAGGTTTCAGTTGATGTTGAGAGTTCAGACACTGTTGAGGTTTCAGATACTGTTGCTGTTGATGGTTCTGCTCCGGTTGTTACACCTGTTGTTCCTGCAATTGACACTGAGCATTAGCGACTGTCTAAAGTTCCTGCCCATCTCCAAGATTATTTTTGCAACATCAGCGAGTCTGAAACAACCACGCCTTATCCTTTACTGCATATATGTCCTATGACAGTTTATCAGAAGAGTATAAGGCATATATTTGTTCTGTTGCCATTCTTCCAGATCCTACTTCTTTTACTCAGGCTAAGAAGTTTGATGAATGGTTGACTGCAATGAATGAAGAACTTCTCGCTCTTGAGAGCACCAACACTTGGTCCATCTGCTCTCTTCCTTCTGGAAAGCATGATATTGGCTGCAAATGGGTTTTCAAGGTTAAGGTGAAACCTGATGGTCTTCTGGAGCGCTATAAGGCTCGTTTAGTGGCAAAAGGGTATACACAACAAGAAGGCATCGATTTTGTTGAGACATTTTCCCCTGTAGCGAAAATGACGACAGTTAAAACTCTTTTGGCTGTCTCAGCTGCAAAGCAATGGAGTCTCACTCAACTTGATGTCTTTAATTCCTTTTGGAATGGTGATTTGACTGAAGAGATCTATATGAAGCTGCCACCAGGGTACACATCAAAGCAGGGGGAAATTCTTCCACCAAATGCTGTTTGTAAACTTCAGAAGTCTCTGTATGGTTTAAAACAAGCCTAGAGACAATGGTTTGTCAAATTCAGCACCACTTTACGATCGTTGGGCTTTAAGAAGTCCATAACTGATCATACTCTTTTCATCAAAAACACTAATGGTACTTATCTTGCCGTTCTTGTTTATGTGGATGATATAATCATTGCGAGTAACAATGATGATGCAGTTGATCAGCTAAAGAAAGATCTCAAGCTCGCATTCAAGCTTCGGGATCTCGGCCCTTTGAAGTATTTTTTTGGCCTAGAAATTGCTCGTTCCAGCAAAGGTATTTCTATTTGTCAAAGGAAATACACGTTGAATCTGTTGGATGATACTGGTTTATTGGCTTGCAAACCCGCATTTGTGCCTATGGATCCGAGTGTAAAGCTGGTCCAGGATTCGACAGAACCTCTTCTTGAGGATGGATCTGTTTATCGCAGAATTGTGGGAAAAATGATGTATTTGACCATCACAAGGCCAGACATCACATATGCTGTCAATAAGCTTTGTCAATTTGCCTTTGCACCGAAACAATCTCATCTGCAAGCGGCATACAAAGTCCTTCATTATTTGAAAGGTACTATTGTTCTTGGTATCTTCTACTCTTCCACATCCGACTTGGTGTTACAGGCTTTTACGGATGCTGATTGGGTGTCTTGCCCTGATACGAGACGATCGACCTCAGGCTATTGTATGTTTCTTGGTTCTGCAATGATCTCGTGGAAATCCAAGAAACAACAAACCGTTTCTCATTCTTCTGCCGAGTCAGAATATCGGGCAATGGAGTTTGCATCACGAGAAGTTGTTTGGCTGCGTAATTTTCTTGCTGAGTTTCATGCTCCTCAGTTAGCTCATGTTGCGTTTTACTGCGATTCAACAGCTGCACTTCACATTGCTAACAATCCGGTGTTTCACGAGAGAACGAAGCACATAGAGCTGGAATGTCATCAGGTGCATGAACGTATTGAAGTCGGTTATATCAAGACCTTACATGTGCGAACCAATGATCAGATTGCTGACATTTTTACTAAACCATTGTTTCCTACTCAGTTCTACTCTTTTGTGGGCAAGATGGCATTGAAATCTATAACTTTGCCATCTTTAGGGTGAATATTAGAGTATGGTTTACATTGGTTAAATGATTGATTGCTAATCTTGATTGTACCGTGTTCTATACCGGTCTAAGCTCAAGTATATAAGAGCTTTGTAATCATTTTCGGGAAATTAATCAGAAATAGTTTGTTACAATCTTCTTCTTCGATGAGCTCAGCTCAACTAACACGCATCATTCACCTGTCGAATTCATTCATCGTTATCAAAATTACGGTCTTTAATCTCGTTAAAGAAGCTTTTTTGTAGTTCATATCATTCATTTCTCAAAAGATATCTTCAGATTCAGACGAGAAGCCTAATTCTGACTTTATATCTGAGTCGCTCATTAAAGAAACACTGGCACTCAAGCCAGAACCGGAGATCGTATCACTCATCCGTCAAATAGTCTATGAAGTGTCAAACATTGGAACCTATTTTGGTAGTCCCTCAAGTGCACGCAGAATTCTGTGAAGGAAAATTTCGTGTTAAGCCATTGTATATACATGGGAATAGAGGCACCTGGAGATGTTTTGTTGGAGATTGGAATTTACTCTCGTTAACACGAGATAACTATTATACCCATTTCCGCTGCGGAAGTTGCAATGGCGAGGGTGATCGTCCCATATATCCTTATGGATGAAAAACAAGTCAATGATATCCCTCGTTAATCTGAATGTCCCTCTGGGTGGTGCAAAGCCTGTTTTACCCTTAATGAAATAACCAAAATCAAGCCCTTACCCTTGATATCCATATCCATCCGAATTGGATCGAATCTGCTTGTATCGGGTCCCGCGCATCTACCTACCTCATCCCGCGCCGAAACCTCCCGCTGTAATCCCACTCTCTCTCTCTCTCATCTCGACACTTTCTCTCTCTTCACTCGCCTCCCTCTTCTAGTCCATTCACTGGACTGGCATTCGGGTTCGCCGGATCTCCAATCTATTGAAAGGTGCGTTCGTATTCGATTTAATGCATATCGATTTAGGTGAAGAGTGAGTTATAAATTGATTTTGTTGCTATTTTATGCATTTGGTAAGCAGATTCGGTTATAACGGTTATAAATCATGAATGTTGGGTGAATGTGTAGGAATGAATGATTGTACTGGGTACGACTCCGTAGAAGTATGAATGTGGGGAGAACTAAGTAGAACTGTATTGCGAAATGTAGTATTAGGAAATAAGAATAGACTTCTGGGGAGAACTAAGTAGAACTATGTACGTTTTGAATAACTTGGTAGCACTGGGAAAGTAGTATGACAAAATATAAATGTAGTACTTGGTACGACTGAGTATAACTAGGTATTTTTGGGGACAACTATTGTTACTGATATTTTGAAAAGGGCTGATATTCTATCTTTTGTTGGTCCAGGAGAAAATGAGTAATGTAAACATACATTTTGATTACGGAGAAAGTTATTCAACGGTCGAGGGATATGATAAATGGAATTGTGAAGGTCAGATATATGGATTATCGTTTAGGAAAGCTATTGAGGAGGTAACCTACTTGGTTTTAGTAAGTAGGATATGCAGAAAGATCGGGTGGGCTGAAGGTAAAGCGAAATTGAAATTGAGCTACATTCCGCTGGTAGTGAGACCTCCTCGGCACTCAGTTATTGCTGATGACGAAGATGTTTATGTGTATCTAACTTCCGTAGATAAAGATCTATGTAGAAGCGTTTTACATGTAGAGTTAATCAAAGATTTGGAAATTGATGAATGTGGGGAGCGACTGTCTAGAGCGAGTCGTGGAAGTTCAGTTGGTGTCAATTATAGCCGTACGAATGCAGAACATGTAGTTAATGAGGGGGCGATGATTGTCTACATAGACAGAGCAGCGGCTGAAGAAGAACGTCAGTTACATGAGCCTGGTGAAGAAGAAAATGAGGTACATGGGCCTGGTGAAGAAGAACGTGAGGTACATGAGCCTGGTGAAGTAGAACCTGAGGTAGAAGAAGCTGTTGAAGAAGAACCTGAGGTACAAGAAGCTGTTGAAGAAGAACCTGAGGTACAAGAGGCTGGTGTAGAAGAAACTGAGGTACCAGAGCCTACTCTTACAGGTAGTGAGTTTATAGGTGAATGGGAAGATGGTCTTGGTTTTGAGATAGGTCAAGAATTCGAAAGTAGGCAGGCTGGGCAAGACTTGGTTGATAGAGCTTCATTCCAGAATTGTTTTCGGATTTGGCTTGTGAAATCTGATATGTGTCGGTTAGTGTTAAGATGCCGTCAAACTGATTGTAATTGGTACTTAAGAGTCTCAACGATCGCAGGTTCACGTATGTGGGGTGTTAAAAGATACAGAAGGATGCATACATGTTCGCGGGCTACCGCTAGTACGAGCAACTATAGAAGGAAAGGCACACCACGACTTATTGCAAGTGTTCTGCATGAAGATTATCATGGAAATTTTGCTACCCCAACTCCTAAAAGTATCATGAGTTTGGTTCAAGGAAGACTTGGACTGAAAGTGTCTTACTCTACAGCACTAAGAGGGAAAAAACAAGCTGTTATAGATGTCCGTGGGAGTCCTGATGAAAATTATAAGATGTTGTATTGTTATTTGCATATGTTAGAGAAGGTGAACCTTGGAACTAAGACAAGCGTCGTGGTGGATGAAGAGAGTAGGTTCAAGTACTTTTTTGTCGCTTTGGGAGCTAGCGTGGAAGGGTTCAAGTCGATGAGGAAAGTTTTAATTGTAGATGCGACGTTTTTGACGACTGTACATGGTGGGGTGTTAATTTTTGCGACAGCGCAGGATCCCAATCATCACCATTATCCGATTGCCTTTGGTGTTCTTGACGGTGAGAAGGAGGCAAGTTGGAATTGGTTTTTCAATGAGCTGAAAACTGTCATCCCGGACTCTCATGAATTGGTCTTTACTACGGACAGGAATGTTAGCCTCATGAAAGCGGTTCGAGATGTGTATCCGAATTCTCAGCACGGGTATTGTCTATGGCATTTGTCTCAGAATGTTAGATCAAAAGTCGCTAACGTCAACAAAGACACAGTTGCAGCTAAATTCAGGGAGTGCGGTAAGATCTATTCTGAGGTTGAGTTCCTGCGTGTTTATGGTGAATTTGGAGAGAAGTATCCCTCTGCTGCGAAATACGTGGAGGATAGTGCTGATGTTAAAAAATGGGCAAGGTGTTACTTCCCAGGCGAAAGGTATAACATAGACTCGTCCAATGCTGTAGAGTCAATGAATGGGGTTTTTAGAAAAGCGAGGAAATACTCCCTCTTGCCCATGATTTACACAATCATTGAAAAATTCTCTGAATGGTTTAACGCCCATAGGAAGGAGGCCTGCGGTGGATCAGATGCACATAAACTCGTGCCTTTTGTGGAGAACATAATGCACGTAAGATGTAAGGAAGCACATCATTTAGCTGTTGTAGAGCTTAACAGCTTCTCGCTTGAATACAATGTCACTGGGAACGATAGGAAATGTTATGTAGTGGACTTGATAAGGAAAACTTGCACCTGCATGTATTTTCAGATAGACAAGTATGCTTGTGTGCATGCAATTGCGGCTGTGATGTTATATACGAAGTGTCATGACAGGCCTCGGGATATTCATGTTCAAGATTTGTGCTCCAAATATTACTCGACAGAGTTGTGGTCTTTGGCATATTGCAGAACCATTTACCCAGTTCCACCCATGTCTGAATGGGTTATTCCTGAAGAAATTAAAGTGAAGAAAATCTTGCCTCCGATCTACACCAAAAAAATAGGAAGGAAGCAAGAGAGGAGGTTTCCTTCTGCTGGAGAAAAGCGTCGGAAAACTAGTAATAGAAGGGTGAATGGACGTAGATTGGCTGATTGGTTTGAACCTGGTCCGAGTGAGTGAATTAGTTTTGTTTCCTTTGAATTACTAAATCTGAGTGAACACTAACTCGCTTTGAATTTGTTTTTCTTTTTCCAGGTGCAAGTGAACCGTAGCTGTATTTGAGGCTGATTTGTTTGAAGCAGTCCCTCTCTTAAGTTCCTTTGAATTTTTGTTGTTTGAACCATGTCTTCGAATTATTTTTCTTTCTTTGGACAAAGTCCGACTGGAACTTTACTTTTTCGTTTGTATTACTCTGTAATACTGAATTTCGGTTTGGTAATACTGATATCCGTATTTAGTTATTATGTCATGTATTTAGTTACTTTGGGTTCATAGTCAAAGTGGCATTGGGTAATACCGAACACATCGAAGTTTAATAGAAAATACGAGTTAGTTATTATGTCATGTATTTAGTTACTTTGGGTTCATAGTCAAAGTGGCATTGGGTAATACTGAACACATCGAAGTTTAATAGAAAATACGAGAATAAACTATAATTGAATCATTGAATGAACAATGCAAAGTATGGTTATAAAAGTTAAATAAAGTTTTTAAAAAATGGGATTACATAAAATAACATAGAATAGTTAAATTGGTGAGAGTGATTACAAGATATGGTCCATATATGTATAGTCTTTTATGATTACTTTGTCTTAGGTACCCATAGTGAAAATCGCAAGTTACATACGATGTGTTCTATGATATATTAATGGTTGTAAACATTATGGCAATACTGTATATGCTAATAAACATCGGTAATACTAAAAAATTTAACATTTGATACTGTAACACTGAATAAATGATAAATCCACGAAACGTACAACTGTTAATAGGAGAGTAACACTAGGAAACTAAGAAAAACTATGTGGCAGAAGACGGCGCATATGGTCCCAAATGACGACGCACATGTCCCATAAGGCGGCGCACATGTGAAAAATGCGGGTTTCAACCAAATTTTTCGGGGGGGGGGGGACCCGAAATATTTTCAAACTTTAAATATTTTACAAATTTTAAATTTCCCTCTCCTCTCTCTCCCTCTCCCTCCCTCCCTCTCTTTACATCGATCTTCACGCTCTAAAGATCCACATCCACCCCTTTATCTCTCTCTCCCCTCGCATCATCCGCTTTATCTCTCTCGTACATCCCTCTCTCTCTCTCATCACCCACTTTCTCGAAATTGTATCTGAAACATCTGAAATGGCTGGAGATGGAGATGGAGATTGTAGCTATCGCCACTGGCATTTTTTCAACGAAACAGAAGAGGAGGAAGAGAAGAGGTCTTACAAGGAAACAAGGAAGCACTTGGAGCATGCGAAGATGGCTGGATACGTTGCCGATGCGCAATTTGGGATCCCGACAAGATGCCCATGCGGTGGATGGATGAAGGCAGGTGTATCTCCCACTCCTAAATACCGATATGATTTCGATACTCAACCAGGAAGTAGGTACTGGACCTGCAGCAAATTCGAGGTAAAACTGGGAATACTCGGTATAACTATTTGTGTTTGTAGAACTGGGAATACTTGGTATCACTATTTGTGTTTGTAGAACTGAAAATACTCGGTATCACTATTTGTGTTTGTAGAACTGGGAATACTCGGTATCACTATTTGTGTTCGTAGCACTGGGAATACTCGGTATCACTATTTGTGTTTGTAGAACTGGGAATACTCGGTATCACTATTTGTGTTTGTAGCACTGGGAATACTCGGTATCACTATTTGTGTTTGTAGCACTGGGAATACTCGGTATCACTATTAGTGTTTAAGTTCGACGTTTTATGTGGTAGGATGATGGACTCCACTTTCGTCAGCCTTGGGTTTTTGGAGTGGAACAAGAGATTCAGAAGGTTTTAATGGACCTTGAAGCCCAGAGCAAGACGATTATTGCAATGCGGGCAGAAATGGCGGAGCTGAAGAAGATGGTTTTGGATCGAGCTAATCATCCTTGATGGTTTCCTGTTGACTTAATCCTTGATGGTTTTGGGTCTAGTTAATCTTTCATGGTTTCGGATCAAGTTTTATGGTTATCTGTTGTAATGTCTATTTATGTTTTCTCTTTTATGTTCTTGCTATTTCCTGAATTCTCTCTATGTTGTTTCTCTTTTCAGCTTATGACTATTTATGTTTCTAACTCTAATACCTTAGTCTTTCCCAAAAATACCGAGAGTTACGAAACGTAGTATTCCCTAGTTAAACCGAGTGTTACAAAATTAGAAAAATAACATTGTCCAAATTCTTAAATCACTCTTTCCCTCTTACAAATTTACAAAAATAGTTTTTCTTAAAAATATCAAATGTTGCCAACATTAGTAGAACATAGTTTTGCCTAAAATTACTGCTGTTTCCGAGTGTCACACAAAAGTTGAACAACACAATCATACCGAGAAAAACATTAGTACAAAAACATAGTTATTCCCAGATAACCGGTGTTCCAAAAAAAAAAAAAGTGCAACCATCCTTATGGCTGCTTCTTACTCCTAAGCCTCGTATTTGGCTTCTCCCTCACTAGATCTTCTTCCTTCTTCTTTGTCTTCTTACCGACACTCGCTTGCTTCACCTCATTTTCTCCATCATTTCTAACCTTCCGTTTCCTACAGTACACCGTCTTAGGAAACGGCTTCTTAGTCCTCTTCAGCCCCTTTATCTGTCTCTCTTTCTCTCCTTCGACCCCGGATCCGTTCTCACCTACCATCTCACCTTCCTTTTCCCCTTCCTTTTCCACTACCTTCTCTCCTTCCTTCTCACCTTCCTTTTCCCCTTCCTTTTCCACTACCTTCTCTCCTTCCTTCTCACCTTCATTTTCCCCTTCCTTTTCCACTACCTTCTCTCCTTCCTTCTCTCCTTCGACCCCTTCCTGACCGTCCTCCTTCTCTTCACAGTCAGCGTTTTCCTTATCCTAGTGTTACCAACGGATACAAGGTCTTACATATACGAAAGGGATACAAGGTGTTACCAACGGATACAAGTTGTTACCTTGTTCGAATCACCACGACCGTCGTCTCCATCCTCCTGGTTTTCACCGTCAAGGTTGTCCTTATCCTAGTGTTACAAAGAAAAACCAAATGTTACAAATACATTTAAACAACAAAAACAATAACTCATACTAAATTATTTCATTCTAGAACTTACATTTTTCCCACCAAGGTTTACGGTTCGGAAAGTTGCTTCCATCTCTTCCAACTGCCTCCTTGCCTCTAACTGCTCCTTCACGTACGCTTCAACTGGTTGCAACCTTATTTTCAATTCTTCAAATCCTTTCTCAACCTTTTCATTCAGTTCCTTGAAGCCAACTTCCATGGCTACCATTCTCTCCACGAGGTCAGCCATGCCTGAACCCCCATCCTCATCGGGAATGCCAGCATTCACCTCCTCCTCGTCATCATCGTCTTCCCCCTTCTCCTGCTCTTCATTTCCATCAATATCGCGACCACCCACGTCTTCAAAAAACACCTTCTTTCCTTCATTGATAATCCTATCCGTCCAGCCATCAACAATGGGGTCATCCTCATCACGGTCATCTTCTTCCTCCATAATTTCTTCAAGAAGGGACTTCTCCTCATTTGTCGCCACCAGAATACTTTCGATTACCTGATTATCTCCAAGTATTTCATGTATTTCACTCAGAGGAAATCCTTTCATAGAATAACCGTCTTTATAGTGCGTCTTGCACATCCGGGGGCAGGTACTCTCAAAGTTGTTATGGTCAGCTGCTTGTCGAAAGTTTTCCATCAGCGCTGGAATCGACTCAAACGCTAATAGCTGCAATTACAACAAATCATTATAATCAGTTAAATTAAATAAACAAAAAAAAATTCCCAGACGTGATTATTTTTTACCTCCAACGATGTACAGAAACTCGGAAACACAAAGCCTGCTTTGTCAACGACACCTCCGAAATGCTTCATACAACGCCTTATATCCGTCAAGTTTGCATCAAATGTGAATCTCCCCCATGGAAACGTCTCGCACATTTCCAGATCATCAACCGCTCTTACAAAGAACTGATCCACCGGGCTGCTTCTTTTCCAGATCGACACTTCCCTAACAGGACGCTGCCTAAGAAGTACAAGACACTCATTTGCAACCGTGCTCGACACGGTTTCATCTTCACCAACTTTGCCTCCACAACTTGGAGAGTAATCTTTGGGACTTTGTCTTTCGGAAATTTTTTGTCAGCAAACGTTAACCCGCCCATCTGTTTATAGTTTCTTGGATAATTCTTGCAACTCAATCCTGAAATCAATGCGTGTTCCCTGATGGAATATCGGATCGGCACTCCGTTGACACAGAACCACACTTCTTTCTTCTTCTCTGTCACTACCGTCCTCAGAAGGAGCATCCACATCCCCATCACCTTGTGGTACCTCTCCTCCTCCATGTGGAAGAAGTGCTTAAATTGCCTGTGATTAGTAAACCATTCCATCTCAACAGCATTATCCTTTAGTCCTCTCAATGTTTCCACCGCTTTGTAAATATAGCACCTACTCGATAGCTTTATTTGCTTTCCGTACTCAGACACATTGAAGTACATATCCCCCGGTTGCATTGCTTCACATTCCATCGCAATGTCCTACACAACAAATACAATACTCAATCGATGTTTCCTAGTTTTACCCAGTTTTACATTTTCGATCCTATTTTCATAACTGTGATACCTAGTATCCCCGAGTGTTCCAAATTCAGACACAAAACCTTAGTGTAACGTAAGCCTACTCAGTTCTACATCCGAATTGAAATACTCTCAAAAGGCTTACATGAGAGTTGTCAACCTGATTCATCTGGGCCGTCATAGTTCGGCTGCTGCTGCTCCCTTCTCCGTCGTGGTTTTCTGCCGCAGTTTCGGCCGCTTCTTTTCTCCCTTCGCTTACGCATGCACTGTTTTCATCAGCCATTTTCCTTGATTTCTGTATGTATCTAAAAAAGTTGAACAGTTTCGGTTAGGGTTTGTTCAAGATGCTGATTCGATGTTTTACATTCCAGATGTTACTACACAAAATGAATTAGGGAATCGCCGGCACACATACCTTCGAAATTGAAGAAGATGAGTTCGAATCCGTTCAAAATTGCTTCAGTTCTTCCCAGTGTTTCTAATCGCGAGGGGGGAGAGGAGGAAGCCGAACGGTTTTTGAAATTACTTTTCCTTCACTTGTCTGGATGAATATGGGATCCAAACGACAAAACCCGAGGCGATTAAAAAGAAGGGTCGGATCCTGTATCCGGGTGAATACAACCCTGGTCGGATTGTAATATTCTTATGTTTCGCTGGTCCATATGTAATTGACCGCTTTTTTCGATTTTTAATAATGTCTTCGATTTTCTATTTTAGATGGGGGACAAGGGAGATTCAATTTCCGCGTGGAGGGACAAACCAGCCATTCCTCCCAATGGCGAGAACCATAATGAATATGAAAAGGCACCAGTCAAGATCAACCACCCTCTTCATTAAAAGTATTCTCTTCAGCTTGCGGTTAATACGAGATGTGGGCTCGGGAAGGATGGAACCAGAGAATGCTATTGCTGTGATGATGATCTCGAAGATGTATTTAATTTCTGCTCGGTCTCCGATTTTACTATAAACATAGCTTGTGCCGAGAAAACACCAGACTTATATATACCCCTCTCGAAGTGGCATCACCATCCAATTGCTTTGTTTCCGATAAATACTTCCTTAACTTGCGACATATGCGCCTTGGCCCATCCAAACTCTCCTGTCTATATCTGTCCTCCTTGTGTCTTTGTGGTTCATCTAAAATGTATCAATTTACCACGTGTCATAAGGATATCTCGCCATCTTCACCGCCTCTATCATATACCATCTTTTGAGAAAAGAGATTGGTCTTGTGGTGTTTGCCGCAGAAAGATAGACAATGATTACGGAGGTTATTCTTGCATCAAGGATGGTTGTTCGTATGTGGCTCATGCAAGATGTGCTACACAGAGTAATGTTTGGGATGGCAAAGATCTCGACGGAGAGCCAGAAGAAATGGAAGAAGAAGTTGCTGAACCGTTTGTAAAGATAAGCTATGGGATTATACAGCATTTCAGCCATGACCATCATCATTTGAGACTAGCTGAGAACAGAGACTACGACGACAATAAGCTGTGTCAAGCATGCGTCACACCAATCTATTTTGGTAACTTCTACTCTTGCGTGCAATGTGAGTTTGTTCTACATGAAACATGTGCGCATCTTTCTCGCAGAATTTATCACCCCATACATCCACATCTGCTCACTCCAGCTACATGTGCAGTGCGCTACAATTTTTGAGCCATTAGTCCATAGAAGTCATGTGCATCCTTTATTCCTAACATCCAAACCAGAAGAGAAGAGAACATGTTCTGTTTGCCATAACAGAGGAGTGAGGACCATTACCTTTTGAGGCAAATGAGACATTCAATTGCATTGAAGAGTGCGATGACTTTGCTTTGTGTTTCAGGTGTGCTACTTTACCTCAAAAACTGAGGTATAAGCATGATAAACACACCCTCACTTTTTCTTATGGGGAGGAGACAGATACCGTGACATATTGGTGTGAAGCTTGTGAAGGAAAAATAAATATGAAAGAAGGGTTTTATATGTGCGATGAGTACTGCTGTGTCACCCTACACATCAGATGTTTGATTGGGAAGGACTTATACATGAAGCCTGGTTCATCGTTTTTCTATGCCACTCTACATAAAAATGTTGAACAGGTGGTAGGTGTTCAATCCAATAATTATCACATGTCTCGACCTATTTGCCCAGCATGTGAGAAGCGTTCTCCACACAAAATAGTTTTCCAATGGTCTGGATCAATATTTTGTTCCCTATATTGTATGTACTGTATCTTACCTTCATGCCCAAGTATATGGCCATTTTTGTAAGAGATACAATTGAAATGAGTGTGATGGTCATTTTATCAGAGATAATCAATCTTCTTAGACAAATTAACTCCCATCATTGTTGGAGCATTAACCGAGTTTTCTGCCGTTTAATGAGTAAGCTACACTGGTTTTGCCTTTAGGTTTCCATCTTGTTTGATCAATAGTTTGGAATGGTTTACCATAGTCAGAGCAGTGAGATATTAATTCTTCTTTCTTCTTCATACACAATCACTTACCATTGTAGTAAGCACGAAAATTGAATTAATCCTATACTGTGTAATAAGAGTAATCGCACTACAAGAAAACAAGCAATTTCCTACGGAATAATTCCTCAAAATTCCGTCGGAATTAAGGTATTCCGACGGGATACCGAGGAATTTTTCCGTCGGAAAAAACTCGTCGGAATTTTGTATTTCGTCGGAATTTCCTCGGAAATTTCCGACGGAATTCTGAGGAAAATAAATTCCGAGGAATTATCGAGGAAGGCCGTTCGTCGGGCATGTCCTCGAAAATTTCCGAGGGAATGTTCCGTCGGAAAATTCCGACGGAACGCTTCCCTCGGAAGCATTCCGTCGGAATTTTCCGATGGAAGTTATCCGTCGAAACTTTCCGACGGAGTCATCCGTCAGAATATTCCGAGGAAAGGTTTCCGTCGGAAATTTCCGACGACTCAAGTCGTCGGAATTATTTTAAAATTAATTTAAAAAACAAAAAATTTTCGGAAAATATAATTGAAAAAAATTAATATTAGAAAATTAAATTTGAAAATATAAAATGAAAATTTGTTTATTTCGAATATATAAAATTTAAATTCAGTACAAAGAAAAAGAAAGAATCCAAGTTTTTGAAAAAAAAAGCTACGGGTTTTGGGTGTTTGGGTCTTGCTGGGTCGGGAAATTGATGTCCGGGTGCAACGTCCTCATCATGGCCAGCATCTGCTCGTTTAGCTTCCTCTGTGCCTCGAAGCTCGCCTGTTGGGTCGCCATCTGAGTCTCCAACGCAGAAATGCGTTGGTCCTTGTCCTGCAACTGACCCATAAGTGCTTCGGGATCAACAAAGGGCGGAGCTGCAGCAGAAGACGTAACGGACCGTGACCGACGAGCCAAACCCAACATTCGGCCCTTCTTCTTTGGAACCGACTGAAATAGAAAATAACCAAAATGTAAATAATAATTAAGATTGGAACCGACTGAAATAGAAAATTAAAAAAATGTAAATAATAATTAAGATGAAATGAAATTTTAATTTTAAAAACTTACCTTTTCAACGATTTCGTTGATCTGATCCCGAGGCAATTGGGAACCCATTGAATCTTCGTCTTCGATTTGAAGCTGAGACGCTGCTTCTTCCACCTGACTGCTGATGAGGTCGACGACACCCTTCACAACACCGTCATCAATCTCGCCGGTCTGCTTGTTCGTATACGCCTTCTTCATTAGCTCGAAATCATCAAACGGCTCACCATCATTTGCTTCCACCTTGATATCAATATAAATATTAGCAATTAGAAGAAAAAATGAGAATCTAAAATTTCAAAAATTATAAAATTATAAAACAGAATAAAAAGCGACTGAAGTTACCATGCGATCTCTCAGAGTGGCTTGGGACTGAGCACCCAAGTTGTGCTTGTAGACGCCCTTTCCTTTACGATCGCTCTTGCGGTTGGTGGAGTTGGTGGAAGAAGTCGATTTCGTCTCGTCTTTACTCCAATGGACAATCAACTGTGCCCAGACCTCGAGGTTCATCAACTTTGGGACCTTTTGTAAAAAAAAATTGTTAGATAAATTAAAATATAATTTAATAAATTTAAAAAAGGTTTTTAAAAAAAAACCAAACCTTGCCATTTTGCCACTTCTTCTTCCACTCGTAAATTTGATAACCATAGTTGGTCATAACTTTGTGGACGAAGTGGTAATAGACAAACGCCGTATAATCGGGATTCCAGTTGAATTCTTGCTGAAAAAGAAAACAATTAGTAGAAAATTTATATTGAAAAAATTTAAATTAAAAAAAAAAATATTTACCGCAAACTGTTCAAACCACAGAATTTGTTTGGCTCTAGGAAAGTCTGTGAAAGTCGGATGTCCCACGTCCAAAGCCAGATACATCATACGGTTGATCCATGCGCTGATCCCGTTCGAGGATCGATCAAACCATGTCTGACCCGGTCCAGATGGATAGGGAGTGAGAGACGGAAGATGGTGACGACCCGGCTGTCGAACAAACTCTGCTATCCTCGCCAGTTCTCGAGGACCCTGATAGTTCGGAGGAATAATGGGTGCAGCACCAGAGCCAGAAGGAGCCTCGGGATATGGAGAGGGAGATGTATGGTCGGAGCTGCGGGAATCCTGAACCGAGTGGCTACCCGAACGACGACCACGACGCTGTCTAGGAGGCGGAGTCTGATCATCGTAAGACCTGTAGTTTAAAGATATAAAAATCCAAAAAAAAAATTATAATTTGTGAGTATGTTTTATTGTTTGTGGAAACTTGAAAAACTATTTTATAAATAGTAAAAAAGTTTTTTTGAATCATATACACATTTTTACAAATCAAAAAATGTTTTAATACTTATAAAAATAGTTTTAATATCAGAAAAAACGTTTTTGAAACTTGATAAACGTTTTTTGAAATAGAAAAAAACTTTTTTTAAAATCATATACAAGTTTTTTAAAATCAGAAAAATGTTTTAATACTTATATAAATACTTAATAATAAAAAATTGTTTTTATATCAGAAAAACGATTTATAAAAGATTAAAAACCTTTTTTGACTTCATTGAAAAACGTTTTTTAAAATCAGAAAAGGTTATAAAAAATCAAAAAACGTTTTTAAAAATCATAATCTGTTTATATAAATCAAAAACCTTTTGTAAAAATCATAAAAAGTTTTTAAAAATCAAAAACGTTTTAAAAAAACGAAAACGTTTTTATAACTACAAATAATTCCATAGAAAACTAAAACAAGAACCTAGAATCCGAAATTCAATCCTAAACTATCCATCTAACAACCTAAAATCCGATTTTTGCTTCTAACAACCTAAAATCCCATTAGAAACAGAAAAATGTTAAGTTTTGTTGATTCTTACATGATTATTGATGTGCCCTTGGAAGAAGAAGAAAGGATGACAGAGTTCCGGCGGCGAGATGACAGAGTTTCCGGCGGCGAGATGACAGAGAACCGGCGGCAAGGATCGACAGGAGAGAGAGGATCGAGAGGAGAGAGAGAGGAGCGATATGTTCTAAGCGGCGGAGAAGAAGAAGAAAGAGTTAGGTTTATTATATTCAGTAATTCCGACGGAGTGGTTCGTCGGAATTCCGTCGGATAAAATAAAATAACGCGGTTCTCGAATTAATTCAACGTTTTGGTTTTCCCGGTAAGGACTTTCCGACGGAAACGAGTTTCCTCGGTATTTCCTCGGAAAAGTACACTTTTCCTCGGAATTTCCGAGGAAATTTCCGAGGAAATACCGAGGAAACATGGTTTAGGGTTTCAAATTCCAATTTTTTTTCCGGTTTTTCATTTTTAGTACAAATGCAATTCATTCCATTGAGGAAAGTTTGTGTGGATGATCATAAACCATAAAATAAAAAATTTCAAAAACAATTGTAAGTATTTCGTTTATCGTTTGTTAAAGTGTATAGGTGTTTATCTTATGTTGTGTGATTTTTGTTCCAGCAATCGTAAAAGTGTTTGTTATTGTGTAAAACACTAGGTATGACTTCATAATCTAGTTAAGACACTCAATGAAGGTTATATATGTGTTATTCGATCCACAAAACGTCGTTCTCGGTTAAAAAAACCCCCTTTCCTCGGAATTTCCTCGGAAATTTCCGAGGAAATTCCGAGGAAGTTAAAAAATTCATCTCATTCCTCGGAATTTTCTCGGAAATTTCCGAGGAAATTCCGAAGAATGATATGAATTTTGTTTTCTCCTCGGAATTTCCTCGGAAATTTCCGAGGAAATTCCGAGGAAAGGTGGATTTATAAACTAGAACGAGGAATAGCACTATTAATAAAATCCCTAAAGTCGAAATCCGAGGAAATTCCGAGGAAACCCTAAATTCCCTTGGAAATCCCTTGGAATTCCCTCGGAATTTTTTGTTAAAAAAAAAAAAGTTCTACTCTAATTCCGTGTCATCGTCACCAGATGAATCGGAATCTGGATCTTGGTGAAACTCTCCAATAACTGGTTCATCTTCTGCGTAAACGACGGCGTCCTCTGCGAAGTCGGTCAAATCGACTACAAGGCCACCTTCTGCTACATCTTCAGCTGCACTTAAGTTGCCGGATGTGATTGGTTGCAGCGGGTCTTCCAGCTCTGAAGTTCCCTGAACTCGACCTCTCGGGTTGACTCTTGTAACTGTAACCCATGGATCATCTCTGTTCCTTACCCGTGGGTACTTGATATAAGAAACCTGTAACATTTTTAAAAATATTAGAAAAGTATGAATTGTGATCAATCAATCTGAATTCTTACAACATTAACTTACCTGATCGGCCTGAGAAGCAAGAATGAAAGGATCATAATATTGCAGCTTTCGCCTCGAATGTACTGATGTAACACCAAATGCATCTATTCTCACACCTCGATCTGGAGTGTTGTCGTGCCAATCACAATAGAAAACAGTACAGCGCAATCCAAGCAAGCCCAGATACTTGATTTCCAAAATCTCATGTATGTGTCCGTAGTATACATCATCTCCTGATGCAGAACAAACGCCAGCATCATAGGTCGTACGCGAATGTCTCCTCTTTTCAGTTGCGAATGCATATCCTCGAGTACAGAATCTCGGATATGACTTTACAACACAGTTAGGGCCAACCACCATCTCGCGTATCCAATCGTCAAATGTTTCACCTCTGGCCAACCCAGCAGACACCTATTAATAGCACATATGCAGGTTATATCAATAAATATGAATTCGTATAAATATATGGTAAATGTAATTTTAATTTCTTTTAGGCACTCACATAGGTAAACATCCATCCAGAAAATTCTCTCTGCTTAATTTCTTCTAGTTCCGTCTCTGTGGCGTATCTATATTCAAACCGCTTTGCTGCCATGAAAATCCTGTACATATGATGAAAATAATATAAGTAATTAGATTTAAATGTCAATTTGTTAAAATAGAATTTTGTAGGATAATAAACTTACCTCTCATATGGAAGAACATCTTCGCAGTTGGTGAGCAAATATGTCTGCAAATGGCTTCGCTCGTGCTCTGTAAGTCGACGGTCTTTTGGTTTTCCGCTAAGTCGTCCTACATCTGTGAAAATGTCTGGAACCTTAACATGATATGTTGCCCGTTCACCTCTATCATCATGCCGAGCAGATCTTCTGTTTTTGGTCTGAACGTCTGCTGGAAAGTAGTGCTCCGCAAAGTTGGAAATTTCTTCATTGATCATCTGTGCGACTATAGAACCTTCCACCCTACTTAAATTTTTCACCTTCTTCTTCAAATGGAACATATACCGCTCATACAGATACATCCATCTATACTGCACAGGACCACCAAGTTCCAATTCTCGTGCAAGGTGAATAGCAAGATGCTCCATAACATCAAAAAATGAGGGAGGAAATATCTTCTCAAGGTTGCACTGAATCACAGCTATGTTAGTCTTCAAATTTGTAATACCTTCAAGAGTCACTGATCTGCTGCATAAATCGCGGAAGAAAGCACTTATCCCTGCAACAGCTTCATGAACTTTTCGTGGTAATAGTTCCTTGAAGGCAAACGGAAGGAGGCGCTGCATCATCACATGGCAATCGTGACTTTTCAAGCCAATAAACTTTCCTTCCTTTCTGTCAATACAGTTTCGCAAATTAGATGCGTAACCATCTGGAAACTCCACATCGTTTGAAATCCAATCAAAGAACGCATTTTTCCCCTCTGCATCAAGTCAGTATATGGGAAAAGGAGCCCTACCATTCTCATCAACATGAAGTTCTGGACGAGCACATATATCGACTAAATCCAGTCTTGACTTCAAATTATCCTTTGTTTTACCTTTAACGTTAAGGATCGTGTTCATGAGATTGTCAAAAAAGTTCTTCTCAATATGCATGACATCTAAATTATGCCTTAGCAGATGATCCTCCCAGTATGGCAAATCAAAGAAAATACTTCTCTTGTGCCAGTTATGTAGTTCTCCAACAGCATCTACAGGAAAATGCTCATGTCCACCGACGTCTGGCGTCCTTTCTGCACCAAAATCTCTTAGTTGTGTCTTCAAAACTTTCCCACTAACTTCCTCAGGTGGACCATCAAACACCTGTTTGTTCTTCCTAAAGAAATTCTTACTCCGACGGTATGGATGATCATGTGGTAGGAATCGTCTGTGACAGTCAAACCAACACGTTTTTCTTCCGTTCTTTAGTTGGAAAGCATCTGTGTCATCTTGACAATATGGACATGATAGCCTCCCATGCGTTGTCCATCCAGATAACATACCATATGCTGGAAAATCACTTATTGTCCACATTAGTACTGCCCGCATTTGAAAATTTTCTTTACACGAAATGTCGTATGTTTCAGCCCCTTCAGCCATAGTTGTTGCAACTCATATATTAGTGGCTGAAGAAACACATCAAGTGATCTCTTAGGATGCTCTGGTCCGGGAACGATAATGGAGAGAAACAAAAACTCTCGTCGCAAGCACAAGTTTGGGGGTAAGTTATATGGTGTAACAATGACTGGCCATAGAGAATATTGTCTTCCACTCTTCCCATACGGGCTGAAACCATCGGTACATAATCCAAGGTAGACATTTCTTCTCTCATATGCAAAGTCGGGATACTTTGATTGGAAATGCTTCCACGCTTTTGCATCTGAAGGATGTCTAATGTCACCATCTGTTGAGTGCTCCGCATGCCATCTCATTCGTTGCGCTGTGCGTTCCGAAAGATACAACCTCTGCAACCTTTCCTTCAAAGGCAAATACCACATCTTTTTATATGGCACTCGAACTCTTCCACTCGTATCTTTGTAACGAGGCTTCCCACAAAATTTGCATGTAATCCGCTGGTCATCCGCCCTCCAATAAATCATGCAGTTATCGCTGCATACATCTATTACCTCATACGGTAAACTAACACCAGATACGAGTTTCTGAACCTCGTAGTATGAACCTGGAGCTACATTATCCTCAGGTAGAATACTTTTTACAAAATCAGCTATCGCATCCACACAGTCTTCAGCCAAGTTATAATCTGTTTTAATGCCCATCAGTCTTGTAGCGTATGATAAAGCTGAATGACCATCTCTGCAACCTTTATACAAAGGTTTCTTTCCAGCATCCAACATATCATAAAATCTCTTTGCTTCTGCATTGGGTAAATCTTCACCTCTAAAATGATCATTTACCATCTGCTCAATACCTACACCATAATCTAAATCCGTTCTAATTGGTTCTTCTAATCTAACCGCCGGCCGAGGTTCGCTAGTACTACCAGGTTCATATCCTGTTTCCCCGTGATGATACCAAATTTTGTAACTCCGTGTAAACCCATTTAAAAAAATATGTGTCCAAACATCCAACTCTTTAATAACCTTTCTATTTTTACAATTAGAGCAAGGACATCTTAACTTACCTGTTTCGGCTTCCGGTTGTCGTTTAACTAACCCCATGAATTCCTTTAGACCTCTTTCGTATTCTTTCGTAAGCACTTTCGTGTTCGGATCCAAATGAGGTCGATCCATCCAAGAACGATAATAATTTGAAGAAGACATGTTTTTTTTTAAAGAAAAATGTTTGTAAATATAGGGGAGGAAAGAAGAAGAAATGGAGTGAATGAAGAGGAAGAGGGGTGGTTGTATTTGTAGATGAAATCCTTCCGACATATTGAGGAAATTCCGAGGAAATTCTGAGGAAAAACAACTTTTCCTAGGTATTTCCTCGGAATTTTTGAAAACGCACAACGGCTCCCCCAACGGGTCTCTAACGGCTCCGACATACTGAGGAAATTCTGAGGAAATACCGAGGATTCCTCGGAATTTCCTCGGAATTCTTGAAATCACTCAACGGCTCTCCAAACGGGTCTCTAACGGCTCCAAACTTTCCTCAGTATCTTAGAATTATCCGTCGGAAATTTCCCACGGACTGCCCTGCCTCGGAAATTCCTCGGAAAATTTCGAGGAGACATGATGTCCTCGGAATTTTCCGACGATATTCCGAGGAATACCCTCTTCTCGGAGTTTCCTCGGTTTTTCGTCGGAAATTTCCGAGGAAATCATTTTCCCTCGGAATTTGAAAGTTTTCTTGTAGTGTCGGAGTTACCAGGTTCAGATCAATGACCCATGACTGTCTGATTGTGTCAAGCCAAAACGTGCCGCCAACGTATCATAGTCAGGCAGATTTGGGTGAACATGGTGACCGCATGAGTCAGGAGCCTGAGGCGGTGCTCGGTTTGGTGGGAAGGAAGAAGTTGCAGGGAGGAAGTGATGGAGAGTTGTAGCAAACTTGATTTCCGATTGTGGTAAACTTTGTCCACACAAAATGTCTGGTCTAGAAGTTGGCCAATGCAATAGCTCTTGTTGTAACACATTATTGAAATACTTCTCTTTCTAATACTGAATATTGTAGCAAAAGTTTCTCTAAGTTGCCCATCAATGCATTTTCTATTTAACCAACACATTATGCAAAGAAAATGTAAATAAAATATCCAACAGAATCTTCAATGAAAAACTTTATTAATTCATTTTGCAACAGACAGATTGAAAGCTGAGATCATGTTTGCATCAACATGAAAGTTTGATCTAAATTGGAATAATCCAGCAAAACTAAATTGGAATCCTCCAGATAATAATAATCATAAATGCCCATGCCTAACTGTTTGCTTTCGAACCCTCTCTTCTTAGATCTTAGTCGGTATTTCTAAAACATTTTTTTTTCTTTTCTTCTATCAAGTCAAAACCAAAACAAAGGAGAACAAAAATACCATTACAGTGCGTAGAGATGATTCATTGGGAGATAATATATCTTACGAGAAGTAGAAAGGTTTCAGTTGAAGTAAAAATGCTATTACCACTTGACAGCGATCAAAGTCTGATTTCACCATCCTCCCCAACCTCTCCATCCTCTAACTCCTCATTACCACCTCGACGACTACCCTCCCGATGCTCTTTCTTCTATTTTTTATGCCGACTTTCACTGTCTGATTCAGGGGAGTTTGCGTGCTGCCAAGAAAAACGATATCTCTTATTTTAAACACTTATCAAACTTGAAGCTCATTAACCGAGTCAGAATGAAAGTTGAGAGGAAGTACATTTCTTGACTTTTTGCGATCATTTTACCGGAGAATGAAAGCACAAAAAGACATGGCCACAGCCAAGCAACAACTCAGACCGTTGGAGCTTCTAAATTCTTAGCTTTTATTGTTTCTTTGCTCTTGAGGTTTCCGTCTACGTGTATCGGCTTTGTTATGTTTTAATAGGGACCTCTCTTGCTTCTTTGTACGTAGCTTTTGATTGATACAATTCAGAAAGAGGATCCTTCTCTCATAGTTTTCTCAAGATAAGACTTAACGGTTATTCATTGCATAGATCCTCACAGCGAATGCAACACATACAAATTACAGCTCAAGATTTAGGTATTATTATTCTACTTCTGTTTGAACTACACAATATACTACACAAAGTGTGGCCATGAAGCTTAACTGCTTAAAACCATATGGTCTTCGCCTCATCTAGTTAAGTAAGTATACAGCCTTATCCTCGTTGTTATAGGTTGTCTGCACATTGGGCATGTCTTGACAACCACACCACATTCCTTGCACATCTTCATATGAAAATAAAAGCAACAGTGAGAGATATTACAAAACCGATCTGGTTCATGGAGGGAGCAAGAGTTTTCCATATTTTACTTACCGTGTGACCGCAGCAAAAAGCCATGTCCTTTGGTTTCGTCAAGCAAATCGGGCATACCTAAAGGAATTTGAAATCTTAGTATTAAAAAAAAGCATTTGATAAATATAACCAAATTAGAAAAAAAAAAGTTCATAACTTCATTTGGGCTATATTATATTGTGTTTTGTACACAGAAGCCCATTAAGCATGTCCATTAAAGATGAATTTTTTAATGACATGTACAAAAGAAATATTTTGATTGGTTGTTATTCCTCCTTTTAATCTTCTTGAGACATGTGGCAAAACGTCTTCTCTTTTAATATATAGGAGATGTTTTTTTTTACAAATGTAAAGATATTAGATTAATTATCATTTTTAAAAATTATAAAAATCCTAGGACTTTTATAATTTTTAACTACTTTTATGAAAATAGTTAAAAAAAATTACAACTCATTTATATATATGTTTTTTTCTAATTCGTTTTGGTTAAATTTAATGGGTTTTATTTGCTTAGGTCAATATTTTGGTAAAACTTAAACATATGTCAATTTAATTCTAAAAATTTAAAATATGATTTAAAATATTTCATATTTAAAAATAGTTATTCAACTATACAAAATTTCTTTGATTATATTCCAAAAAAGTATTAAACAAAAAAAATATATAATCAACAATATAAAAATATTTATAACTTTTAACCTACTAAACAAACACAAAATATAATGCACACATAATACAATTATTCAAACACCAATCAACACAATATATAATCTCATATAATACAATTCTTCTAAGATCAAGAAAAAAAATTTCATACAACAAACAACTACAAATAGTTTAATAGTAATAAAAAACTTGACTAATATGATAACAGTTTATATAATAATCAACTATATATCTAATATTATACCCGCACAAGGTGCGGACTATCATCTAGTTAAGTTTAAACGATAATTTATTTTTCGACTCGAAGAGGAATATTTTATTTTTAGGATAAGGGAGATCTGCGCGCCGACCCGGAAAAGATGGAGAGAATATCGCCTACACGAAGAAAAAAGAAAGAAGATCACATCGAATCTGGACTTCTTCCTAATCTCCAAAGACTTAGATCGGCGAAACTCCCCTATATAAAGAAGAGGGTCTTCACCCTGAAGACTCCTCCGCAAATCTCAGCAAAGTTAGAACTCATAAACTTTTAGACCTAGTTTCCCTAATTGCTAGCTTTGAGCTTTTGATTATTTGTTTGCTCGTTTCACATCATCAATAAATCGATAGCCTTGATCAATTCTCTTGTCTCTTTTCAATTAAACCCACAACTTGACCTAAGTTGAGGTCGTACTTCAACAACCATATCTTTTCTCCACTATAAAATCTAAGTGCCCACTACCAAAAGCATTGATTTGCCATAATAAAGTCATGCCTCTTGTGATCATTCCAAAGTTGGAAAGAACATTTCGGATGGTAATACTAATAAACCAGCAAAAAAAAAAAAGCATTCCCTCTTCCAACACCTTCGCATTATATCCATGGCTTGTTTTGCTTAGTAGGGTAAAGTATCTTACCGGACAACTAGGATTGTTAATATGGGCTGAAAAATTATAGGGCCAGCCCTAACCCTTCCATATAATTATAACCTGTTCATTTAGTGTTATTGTTAAAAATGATAGGACTTATAAAGGGCTCAACCCTGTTTGTAAAACTTTTTTTCTTTTTGTTTTTCTCTTCTTTACTATCTTCCTCCACCTCTTCAATAAATCCTTAAACCTGATTTTGCTCATTTGGTGGGAAAACGTGATTTCACCGTTTTGGCGGGAAAATGTGATTTATTATTTTGGTAAAGAAAACGTGATTTTGTCGTCTTGACGTGAAAACTTTGCTTTGCGGTTTTGGCGGGTAAACGTAATTTGGCGGTTTTGGTGAGAAAACGTGATTTTGCAGATTTTGGGGAAAAACATGATTTTGCGGTTTTGGCTAAAAAACCTGATTTTGTTGTTTTGGCGGAAAAGCATGATTTTGCCGATTTGGCGGAAAAACGTGATTTTGCGATTTGGCGGGCAAACGTGATTTCGTGGTTTTGGCGGGAAATTGTGATTTTTGCGGTTTTAACGAAAAACATAATTTTGCGGTTTTGGCGGGAAAACGTGATTTTCCAGATTTTGGGGGAAAACGTGATTTTGCAGATTTTGTGGGAATATATATGTAACATCCCTATTTCTGGTATATATGGAAACATATGTACGAGAGGTTAAAAGAATTGATTTTTCTACCTATGTCACAAAAGTGCACTTACCTTTCCGGTTGAACATCCAGAGAGAACTCCAGAGTTAAGCGTGCTTGGGCTGGAGTAGTCAAAGGATGGGTGACTTACCGGGAAGTGATTCGCGGTATCGTGTGAGTGAGGACAAAACACGGGGAACGGTCATGTGGTGATTGCAGGGACAGTATATCATGACTTTCGAGCCTCCTGAATAACGCACCGACCGTCGGACAGGGGTGGGCCCAATGGGCCTAATGAGAGGACATGTGGGCCTAATGAGAGGCCCAATGGGCCTAATGATAGGACATGTGGGCTCACTGGTAGGGGCGGTTGGGGCGTTATAAGTGGTATCAGAGCTGGTTAGCCGTCCCAGTGTGATATGATCTGACCAGCCTTTTGATGAACTGAATCGATCACAAACCAAGATCTTCACTCCAAGGTGGTAACTGGGATAATCCTTGACTCTTCAAACTCGTGCAACACCAAAATTGGGCTTGATCCCAACTCCTGAGTTGTCTTAAAACGAATTGGTTAAGTAAGGCGGTGGAATCGTCGATTGGACTTGGTGTAGCACCAACAAAGGGCTTGATCCCTTCACCTGTACTATCTTAAAACCTTGCCTTCTTCTTCGATTAGCGAATGGCCACACAAACATTATGGACTGTGCTTGATAAACCGGGTGATCGATTGGATATGACGCACCAATTGATCGAAAAGTTCACAAAGGAACAACAAGAGAAAACTCTCAAATATGATAAAAATTCGATTAATTATTTTGTGACTTATGAGTTCACCTTATAGGAAATTAAATCTAAGAGTTTGTGCAGAGAATTAAAGTGCTTGGAAACATAAACAAAGACTAAAATAATAAATAAGTTTGAATGACTTTTTCAGATCCTTGGAATCTTGAATTCCCTTCCTTGTTCCGTTTTTATAAGGTTTGTGAGAAACCTTATAAGAGATGATTTTATAAGGGACCTTATAAAGGACGATTTTATAAGGGACCTTATAAAAGATGATTTTATAAGGGACCTTATAAAAGCTCTGATTCTTGTTCTTCCTTGGTTTGTATGAGAATCCAAACGCCTTTGGCCATGCTTTCTTCAGGGTCTATGTTGTTGACTTTGTGACTTAGCTGAATAAGCAATGTGTTCACGGCTTCTTGTAACTTCTTGGTTCTAGCACGAGTCATTGGTCCTTCCAGTTCAAGTCCAGCAGCTTCATTCTCAAGTCCAGCAGCTTGCTCTGGTTCTGGCTCATGATCGCTGGTCGAGATCGCATCATTCCCCCTCTCTTGAAAAGGATTTGTCCTCAAATAAGGAATTAAGTCAGTAATGTTAAAACTTGGAGAAATTTTGTACTTACCTTGAAGATCCAATCGATAAGCATTGTTTCCCATCTTCCTCAAGATTGTGAATGGACCATCAATCCTCGGCATCAACTTAGATTTCCTCTCATTCGGGAACCTTTCTTTCCTTAAATGAATCCAGACTTGGTCTCCCACTTCAAAGGTTTTCTCAACTCGTCCCTTCTTGGCATGCTTCTCGTACAGCTTCGTTTTTGCTTCAATATTTGCCCTGGCTATTTCATGCGGCTTTTTGACCTGTTCAGCACGCTTTTTCCCATCCAAACTTTCTCTTTCACACAAAGGTAGAGACATCAAATCTAAAGGGGACATTGGCTGAAAGCCATAAACGAGTTCAAAAGGGGAAAATTTAGTAGCAGAATGAACAGCCCTATTATAAACGAATTCTACATGAGGCAAACATTCTTCCCAAGTTTTGAGATTCTTTTTAATCAGCGACCTAAGAAATGCACCTAGGGTTCTATTGACAACCTCAGTCTGTCCATCAGTTTGTGGATGACAAGTAGTTGAAAACACAAGTTTAGTTCCTAGCTTAGACCAAAGTGTTCTCCAAAAATGGCTAAGGAACTTAACATCACGATCAGACACTATAGTCTTAGGCATACCGTGTAGTCTAACATTAGAAGCATCATCGGTTTTATGGCAAGCAAGAAAGTGAGCCATCTTAGAAAACCGATCTACCACAACGAAGATAGAATCCTTACTTGTCTTGGTCCGCGGCAAACCAAGAATGAAGTCCATTGAGATATCCGTCCATGGATGTTCAGTGATCGGCAAAGGAGTATATAACCCATGATGTTGCACCTTGGCCTTAGACTGCTTGCAAGTAGCCATCTAGCACAAACTTTCTCCACGTCTCGTTTCATTCTAGGCCAAAAGAAGTGTTCCTGCAAAGTTCCGAGTGTCTTAGCAACACCAAAGTGTCCCATCATTCCTCCTCCATGGGCTTCCTGAACAAGTAAAACCCTCAAAGAACAATTAGGAATGCATAGACGATTTCTAAAGAACAAGTATCCTTCTTGCCTAAAGTACTTGTTATGAGCAAACTTGGCACAAGATTGATAAATATCCTTAAAGTCTTCGTCCTCTTTGTACAAACCTTTGATATGATCAAATCCCATCATTCTAGAATCGAGTGTTGAGAGAAGAGAGTATCTTCGGGAGAGTGCATCAGCAACAACATTTTCCTTACCTTGTTTGTACCGTATCACATTGGGAAAGGTTTCAAGGAATTTTACCCATTTGGCATGTCTCTTGTTGAGTTTTTGTTGACCTTTGAGATGCTTCAGAGATTGATGATCAGTGTGGATCACAAATTCCTTAGGCCACAAATAATGTTGCCAAGTTTGAAGTGCTCGCACCATTGTATACAGTTCCTTATCATAGGTTGGATAGTTCAAGGTGGCTCCTCCAAGCTTCTCGTTAAAGAAAGCTATAGGTTTCTTGTCCTGCATGAGAACTGCTCCAATAACTACACCAGAGGCATCACACTCAACTTCAAAGGTCTTTGTAAAATCTGGTAAAGTAAGAAGAGGTGCGTTAGTCAACTTCCCTTTCAGGTTCTGAAACGCCTCCTCTTGTTCCTTCTCCCACTTGAATCCCACGGTTTTCTTGATCACTTCAGTCAAGGGGGCAGCAACTGTGCTGAAGTCTTTCACAAAACGTCTATAGAATCCGGCAAGACCATGAAAACTTCTGACTTCTCCAACAGTCTTTGGACCAGGCCCATCTCTGATTGCCTTGACTTTTTCTTCATCCACTCGTATGCCCTGTGCACTGACAACAAAACCTAGAAACACTAGATTATCCGTACAAAAGGTGCACTTCTTAAGATTGGCAAACAAGCTTTCCTTTCTAAGAACTTCTAAGACTTTCCTCAAATGCATTTCATGTTCAAACAAACTTTTGCTATAAATCAGGATGTCATCGAAATAAACAACAACAAAGTCACCTATGAATGCACGCAAGACATGGTTCATCAACCTCATGAAAGTGCTAGGAGCATTAGTTAGCCCAAATGGCATAACCAACCATTCATATAAACCTTGTTTTGTTTTGAAAGCAGTTTTCCATTCATCTCCTTCTTTCATGCGAATTTGATGGTATCCACTCTTAAGGTCTATCTTAGAAAAGATTGCTGAGCCATGTAATTCATCAAGCATATCATCTAAACGAGGTATGGGATGGCGATACTTAACTGTGATATTGTTGATGGCTCTGCAGTCAACACACATTCTCCAGGTTCCATCCTTCTTAGGCACAAGCAGAACATGTACAGCACATGGACTCATGCTCTCACGAATGTATCCTTTGTCCATCAGTTCAGATACCTGTCGTTGCAGCTCCTTTGTCTCCACAGGATTGGTTCGATATGCCGGTTTGTTGGGGAGAGAATAACCAGGCACAAAATCTATTTGGTGCTCAATCCCACAGATGGGTGGTAAACCCTTTGGGTTTTCTTCAGGAAATACATCTGTGGATTCCTGCAAAAGAGTTGTTATACTGCTTGGAAGATCCGGCTCAAGATCAGCAACACACATGAAGTTTTCTTTGTAAACCAACAAAAGCATAGGATGATTAGAAAACAGAGCATGTTTGATTTCACCTGATCTTGCAAAGAAATTAGAAGATCTTTTGGAACTGTCTCCTGTATCCAAGGTTTGATCCTTGTCTTTTCCCTCTTGCTCTTTGCGTGTGCTCTCTTTTTTTTCCTTTTTGCTGAGATGTTTTTGATCTTCATACACTTCTTTGGGAGTCAATGGAGTCAGAGTAACTTTCTTGCCTTCAAACACTAAGGAGTGTTTATTGGTCCGGCCATCATGAACTGCTCCACGATCATATTGCCATGGTCTTCCCAAAAGTATATGACCTGCTTCCATAGGCAAAACATCGCATAAGATCTCATCATGTTATGTTCCAATTGAGAAAGGTACCTTAACCTGTCCCGTGACTCTCATTTCACCACTATCATTCAGCCATTGGAGTGGGTAAGGTTTCGAGTGTTTGGTGGTTTTCAAACCAAGTTTGTCGACCATGGATTGGCTGGCCACGTTTGTGCAGCTTCCTCCATCAATAACCAAACTGCAGACCTTTCCATTCACTAAACATCGAGAGTGAAATAGATTTTCCCTTTGGTCAGTCTCCTCAGCTTTGGTTTGGACTCTTAGGGATCGTCTGGACACCAATAGTTCTCCTCGGACTGGTGCTAGCTTTTCTTCCTGATCGGTAAGTTCCAAGTCTGAGTCTTCCTCACCTTCAGTCACGATCTCTCCATTGTCCAATAGAAGCATTACCCTTTTGTTGACACATTCATTGGCATAATGTCCACGCCCATGACATTTGAAGCATTGGACATCTCTGTTCCTGGTGCTGGTTGCTTCTTTTTTGCCTTTTTGATCCTGCACATCAGATGGTTGCTTAGTTTCTGTTTTAAACTTTGAATCAAATTTAGACTTGTAAGTAAATTTCTCATCCTTTGAATCGGCTGTCTTTGAGCTGGAACCATAGGTGGTCTTGGTATGGCCTCTTCTCTTGACCTGTTGCTCTACAAGAATCGCTTTGTGGAGTAGTTCTTCCATAGTGTCATACTCTTGCATCTTTACCCTGTCTTGTATCTCACTGTTCAGGCCTCCTGTGAATCGTGCCATGGTGGCTTCAAATTCCTCATTAACATCAGCTTTGATCATCAAGGTTTCCATCTCTTGAAAGTAGTCTTCCACCCCTTTAGTTCCTTGAGTCAGACGTCTCAATCGTTGGAGTAGCTCACTACCATAGTGGCTAGGTACAAATCGTAACCTCATCAACTCTTTCATCTCATTCCATGATGATATGGGTTCATCTCCTGTTCTCCGCCTGTTGGTCACAACTTGATCCCACCAGTTAATAGCATATCCATTAAATTCTGTGGCAGCAAGTCTAACCTTTTTGATCTCAGAATAGGACTGGCAATCAAACAACAACTCAATCTTTTTCTCCCATTCCAGATAGGCATCTTGGTCGTTTCTTCCATGGAAAGGTGGAACTTTGAGTTTGAGTCCACTCATGTTGTCATTAGTTCGATCCGTTCTGCGGTTTCCTTTGGTTCTCCTTGATCCTCGATCGCTTTCTTCTGAGGGTATCTCATATCCAATTGAGTCTTCTTCCCTTTCAACCCTTAGAGGCATGTTGGTTCTGTTGGCATTTCGATTCCTGCGATTGGATTTCCTTTGTTTTCCTCCTTGTTGATCCTCTTGGATCCGATCCATTCGCACATTGAGAGCTTCTAATGCTGCGTCCAACTTACGATTAAACTCTCCTGTTAGTGCTTGCATCTGAATAGCAGATAACCCAGATTGTGCACTCTGTTCGTCTTCCATGGTTTCCTGCAAACACTTTAACAAACAGATTAAGAAAAAATCTTCACAGTGTTTCTCTCAGGTGTTTCTCTCAAATCCTTTTGGTAGCAAGTGTTTCTCTTCGCGGTTTCAATGAAACTAATCAGCCACAAGGTGTGCAATCCTCTGATCACCGGTTTCTTTTAGAACAGATAAGAAGTTGAAAGATTTTTTTCGGAAAATCGCCTTAACCAATCTCAAACCCGATTTCTCCTGGGTTTGCAGCCGTTTTCTCCTGGCTGGATTCTTTTTTTTTTTTGTATTAGATTGGCCCGATCTTCCTATTTATAGATAGATAGAGAAGAAAGTGTTTAAGAAGATGAAAAGATAGAAGATGATCGAATAGATAATACCGAGCTTGGAATGGTGCTCTGATACCAACTTGATATGATCCGACCAGCCTTTTGATGAACTGAATCGATCACAAACCAAGATCTTCACTCCAAGGTGGTAACTGGGATAATCCTTGACTCTTCAAACTTGTGCAACACCAAAATTGGGCTTGATCCCAACTCCTGAGTTGTCTTAAAACGAATTGGTTAAGTAAGGCGGTGGAATCGTCGATTGGACTTGGTGTAGCACCAACAAAGGGCTTGATCCCTTCACCTGTACTATCTTAAAACCTTGCCTTCTTCTTCGATTAGCGAATGGCCACACAAACATTATGGACTGTGCTTGATAAACCGGTGATCGATTGGATATGACGCACCAATTGATCGAAAAGTTCACAATGGAACAACAAGAGAAAACTCTCAAAGATGATAAAAATTCGATTGATTATTTTGTGACTTATGAGTTCACCTTATAGGAAAATAAATCTAAGAGTTTGTGCAGAGAATTAAAGTGCTTGGAAACATAAACAAAGACTAAAATAATAAATAAGTTTGAATGACTTTTTCAGATCCTTGGAATCTTGAATTCCCTTCCTTGTCCCGTTTTTTATAAGGTTTGTGAGAAACCTTATAAGAGATGATTTTATAAGGGACCTTATAAAGGACGATTTTATAAGGGACCTTATAAAAGATGATTTTATAAGGGACCTTATAAAAGCTCTGATTCTTGTTCTTCCTTGGTTTGTATGAGAATCGAAACGCCTTTGGCCATGCTTTCTTCAGGGTCTATGTTGTTGACTTTGTGACTTAGCTGAATAAGCAATGTGTTCACGGCTTCTTGTAACTTTTTAGTTCTAGCACGAGTCATTGGTCCTTCCAGTTCAAGTCCAGCTGCTTCATTCTCAAGTCCAGCAGCTTGCTCTGGTTCTGGCTCATGATCGCTGGTCGAGATCGCATCACAGTGCTGACATGGGAGGCGTTCTGGGACTGGTTGTGGTGTGCAACGAGGATGTTTCACTCTGAGTGGGGGTGAATTGCAACATCCCTCTTTCTGGTATATATGGAAACATATGTGGGAGAGGTTAAAAGAATTGATTTGGCTACCTATGTCACAAAAGTGCACTTACCTTTTCGGTTGCACATCCAGAGAGAACTCCAGAGTTAAGCGTGCTTGGGCTGGAGTAGTCAAAGGATGGGTGACCTACCGGAAAGTGATTCGTGGTATCGTGTGAGTGAGGACAAAACACGGGGAACGGTCATGTGGTGATTGCAGGGACAGTATATCATGACTTTCGAGCCTCCTGAATAACGCACCGACCGTCGGACAGGGGTGGACCCGATGGGCCTAATGAGAGGACATGTGGGCCTAATGAGAGGCCCAATGAGCCTAATAAGAGGACATGTGGGCTCACTGGTAGGGGCGGTTGGGGCGTTATAATATCATTTTTGGTTTTGGCGGAAAAACGTTATTTTACAATATTGGCAGGAAAACGTACTTTTGCGGTTCAAGTGGGAAAACGTGATTTTACAGATTTTGGGGGAAAACATGATTTTGCAGTTTTGACAAGAAACATCATTTATTATGAATAACGATGTTTTTTTGTTGTTGATAACTTTTTGTATTTTTTTGCTATAAACTTATAAAGATTTGATTAAAACATTTTCTTTTATTTTAATGCAAAAAGAAACAGTAGAATTAGAAAGGGTTTAATATGGGTTAAAAAGTTTTAACCCTGTTTTGTAAATTTTTAGGGTTTAAAAAGGGTTATGACTCAAAAAGGATCGAGTCCAAAACAAAAAGGGTTGGACCAGAAAACCCTAATTAACATCATTAGGATTCCTTATAAAAAGTTACTAAGTTTGAATTTACGTCCTTTACTTCTTAATTACATAACTCTGAAGACTTTTTTTATGTGCAATCCATTGACTTTGAGTCTCAAAGACTAGTAAACGCTCTCAACGCTGAAGAAGAACAATTGAATTCTGATGGATCACAACAGAACAAAGGTCGGAAAAGAAGTCACATTCAAGTCGAATCTGATGAGGTTGATTCTGATGTTGAGATCACCCCTGAACCGAGACCCAAAAATCAGTTTCGTGGGGGAGTGAATGATGGCAAAGGTAAAGCATCTCAGGCGAGTAAGACAAAGAAAACTGTTTTTCAGGGAGAAGTTGATCGAGGAACAGGATCGTCATCTCAACTGAATAAGAGAAAGAAGAAAGTTGTTGATGGTGAACCAGAGCTCACCCATGATGTGGGAAAGAGGAGTAAGGTTAATGTTGCTTCAACGAAAAAGAAGGTTGATGCTGAGTCAAGTCAGCAGCGTAATAAGAAGAAAGAAGCTGTTCCAAACGAAGATGAATCTGATGAAGTTGACAAAGGGAAGTCATCAACTCAGAAGCCTCAAAAGGAGCGCAGGCAATGTTCGAAGGCGTGGGACACTTTTGTTGTGGTTACAAAGCCGAATGGTGAGCAAAAATCTGTCTGAAAAAATTGTAAGGCAGAGTATGCACATGACTCACATACACATGGTACCAATGCTTTATTAAGGCATCAGACTAAATGCAGTCTTACTCGGAATGGAGATGTCGCAAGTATGTTAGTCACAGCAGAGGCTAAACTGCAAGCACGTAAGTATGATCATCTTGTATTTCGTGAGATGGTAGCTGAGTCTATTATCCAGCATGATCTTCCATTTGCTTATGTTGAGTATGAAAGAGTTGGAGCAGTTTGGAAGTACCTGAATGCAGATGTTAAGTTCATTAGTCGAAACACTGCTGCAGAAGATGTGTATCGATTCTATGAGAATGAGACAGCTAGCTTGAAGAGGGAACTAGCTATTCATCCCAGAAGAATTAGCTTCACATCGATTTGTGGACCACTATCACACATGAGGGGTACATGTGCGTGATAGCTCATTATATTGATCGCAACTGGAAGTTGAACAACAAAATCATAACATTTTGTGCTCTCCCACCACCACATTCAGGTATGAATTTAGCAATACAACTTCTTGATACATGGAAATAGTGGGGAATTGAGAAAAAGGTTTTCTCCATCACATTAGACCCCACTACATCAAATTATTCTATCCAGGATATTCTGAAATCTCAGCTGAATTTGAGGAATGATTTGTTGTGTGGTGGTGAGCTTTTCCATGTTAGATGTTCAGCTCACATACTTAATCTCATTGTTCAAGATGGCCTGAAGGTTATTGGCAATTCTTTGCATAAAATAAGAGAGAGTATCAAGTACGTTACATCATCTGAATCTCGTGAGATGCTTTTTGGAAAATGTGTGGAATCTGTGGGTTTGGTCTTGAATGCTGGTTTGATATTAGATGTGCAGACAAGACGAAATTCAACGTACCACATGCTTGATAGGGCTATTAAGTATCGTGCAGAATTTGCTAATCTTGAGAAGTTTGATGGGAGAAACTACAGGTTCCTTCCAACTGATGAAGAATGGAACCGAGAAAAGGAGATTTGTGATTTTCTGGAGCCATTTGATGAGATCACTCGTCTTATGTCAGGTGCAACATATCCGACTTCAAACTTGTACTTCATGCAGGTTTGGAAGATCCATAATTGGCTTAAAGATAATGAGCAAAGCGAAGATGAAATTGTCATAAATATGATCATACCGATGCATGAGAAGTTTGATAAGTATTGGGAAGAAGTTAGTGATATTTTCGCAATTGCAACTGTTTTTGATCCACGGCTGAAGCTTACAGTTGCAGAATATTGCTTTGGGAAGCTTGATCTGAGTACTTGCGAATGGAAGATGGAACGTTTGCGTTGTAAACTTTGTGTCTTGTTTGAATCCTATGATACAAAGTCTAGGTCCACATCACCTTTTGCAGAGACACAGTCACGATAAATGTATCAACAAAGTGGAGCTAAGGAAGGACACAGAGGAAGTTTTGCGAATTATGATGTAAGTGATTTCTCTTCATAACTTAAAAAAAAATAGAAAGCTAAGCATATTTTCTTCATTTTTATTTGTATTCCTTTTCAGGATTTCTTTGTTTTTCCCAAGAAAAGTGCTGCTGCCAGTGAGAAGACTAATCTGCAAGCATATCTTGATGAACCTGCAATAGACATGATAGAATATCAGAATTTGGATATCCTGAAGTACTGGAAAGACAACTCTCATAGATATGGTGAGTTATCTTCAATGGCTTGCGATCTATTGAGTATTCCAATAACAACAGTAGCTTCAGAATCCTCCTTTAGCATTGGATCTCGTGTTCTGAACAAGTATAGAACCCGCATACTTTCCAAGAATGTGCAAGCTTTGATTTATAGTCGCAATTGGTTAAGAGGATTTGAAGAATATGAAAATGGTAAGTATATAAAATCCATATTACAAATTTTAGATTTGGTTTATCATGATGTGGAACGTTTGTTAACTTGTACACATTTGCAGAGGATGAGTCTGATGGTGAAGATGACATATTTTCGTCTTTTGAATCCATTGTCAATAATAAAGATGAGGACGAAACAGAAGATTGATGAAGAATGAAGTTTGTTTTGTTTTGCTTTCACTCCATTTCATGACTTCATGTTTATTTTGATGATTTCTCTTTCTATATTCTAATTTGGTTTTGATTTTTGATTTGAATTTTTGAACTATCGTTAGACGTTTTATTGCATTCATTTCATTTCTTAAATTCTGAGTTGACTTTTCGGTGTTTTGGATGAAGCAAACTATTGATTTGGACCAAAACTTTGCAATATTTACGTTGATTTGGTTTCAAAACAAGTTATACATATGGCCCGCGGGCCGGACCGCTTATTCACATATATATGGCGGGGCAGGATTAGACTGGCCATTTTGGACCGACCCCCGCAGCGGGCTGGACCGCCCGCCCGTTTACAAAACAAGACCACAGTGGGTTGGGCCATTTGGACGCAGTCCGACCCGTTTGACATCTCTGGCTAGGAATAACTAAACAGCGAAGTCCACGCAAGAAAAGGAAAATTCCAAAAAATAATTCAGATGATACCCTCCTCACAAAAAGTGATAAGTTAGGTGAGTGGTCTGCATATAAGAGAGATAGTGCATACATAAAGACTTGAGAATGCGTTTGATAAGGGCTTATCAACAATGCCACATCAGCTATCTTGTAATCGAGTATAAATTCGAAAAGGTTCAGATGTTTAGAGGTATCTAGTGTTTTGTTGTTTGCTAGAGGACTCTCGAAGCTTGGAAGAGTTTTTGGGTTCTCTAGAACAACTTGTCTGTTATTCATCCTTAACAGATTAATAAAACAGTGAACCTTTGCTATCAAGGCTTGAATGTTTGAGTGGTTTTTAGATTTTAGTTTTTAGTTTTTGGCTTTTGATTTTGATTTTTAGAATTTGGTTTTTCAATTTTTGATTTTTGATTTTTCCATAGATTTTAGTTTTTAAATAACTTGAATGGTGATTTATTTAGTTTTTAGTTTTTGACTATATTTGAACTATTATTTTTTCTTACAAGATTAAAAATTATAAAATAAAAAATAAAATTTTTCTAATACAAACATATTATTTCTTATAAAAAAAAAATGCAAAAAATTATTATTAAAAAATACATATATTTATTTTATATAAAAATTAATAAAGACACATATATTATTAAAATTAATTTTTTGACTTTTTAATAGAGGAAGTAATTAATATTTTAACTAATAAACAGAGTAAAGCTAAAGATATTAGTTGTTGCTTTGATTGTGTCTTAAAATATTTTCTTTTTTGTCTTAAAATAAATTAAAAAGTCAAAATACTGGAAAACAAAATCAGTAAAAAAAAAAATCAAATCCGGTAACAAATGAAAAACACACAAAATATGGTTTTTGGATTTTGTTTGTAAAGTGGTAAAAACAGTGAAAAACTAGTTTCTCTATAATTTAGAGAATCTTTTTGTTGAAAATCTTGAATGGCTAAAAAATCAGTTTTTAAAAAACAAAAGCCAAAACCCATTTTAAAAACTACAAACATTCAAGCCCTAAGTAAAAGAATACTAGATTCAAGTAAATACTATCTCAAGGAGTACAGAGAACAACATTGAAATGCCATAAATTATAGAAGGCATATGTGAGTCGTCTCGATTTATATGATAATACAAGTCAAGAAAATATGACTGCACAGTTTGATAAGAGATGGCTTCACGATTGATAGCAGATATAGACATCGATACAAGTCACCAATCACAAAAGTGAGAGGCTATCAAGTACCTGCATGCAAAAAAAAAAGTGATTTCTTTCAGAGAGATGCATCAATCAATCCCTCATGTCGTGTAAGAATGAAACATTAATACAGAGAATCCAGAAAGAAGCCTATATAACAAAGTAGATTCAACAATAGTAGGGAACTTGATTAGATCCACCCCTAAGCAACATTTGTGAAGCACTAGACAAGAATGAGAGCATCAACGTCCTGCGGTTCGGTTCTATGCACGCATCAAACACCTCTTCATCAGAAACATTCTCTTCAGCTTGCATTTAGTCACCTTATTGAAGAGCATGCTATTTTTATGATGAAGATTTCATAGATGTATTTTATTATTGCTCAGCCTGCAATTTTTCTATGAATATAGCTTGTGTAAAACACAATCCAAGGTAGCATGAGCATAAACTTTCTCTGTTTCAAAGACGGGTTTTTTTTAACCTGCAACATTTGCGCCTTGGCTGATTTAAGCTCTCCTATCTATATGTGTCATTCTTGTGACGTTGTGGTTGATATAAGATGTACCATGAGTGCAGTAAAAAAGAATGTGATTTCAGGTTACATATACAGTGTGCCGTAATTTCTTAGCCAATACTCCATGGAAGCCATACACATCCTTTATTCCTAACATCCAAACCAGAAGAAAGGAGAATATGTTCTGTGTAAGGGAAACATTTAGTTGCATCGAGTGTGATGGCTTGGCTTTGTGTTTCAAGTGTGCTACTATATCTCAAAAGGTTAGGTATAAGCATGACAAACATATTCTCGTTCTTTCCTATTGAGGAGGATACTATGACATATTGGTGTGAGGCTTGTGAAAGACCAATAAATCCGAAAGACGAAGTCATGTATATTTGTGATGAGTATTGTTGTATCTCCCTAAACATCGAATGTCTGCTTAAGAAGGATTACATGAAGCATGGTTCCTTGCTTTTAACTGTAATTGTGAAAAATACCACTTTCTAAGTGTCTCTTTTTAAAAATACATTCCTTTAAAAGATATGTCAGGGATCTTCACTTCCGATTTGCCAAGAACAAGATGTTGAACAAGAAACCTAAACTAACGACACCAGATTTAACGAGTTCACGGCTTAGACAAGCCGCTACGTCTCGTGGGAGACCGTCCTCCCAAACATCCACTAGAATCGAAAGAAAGGATTGTCACTGCACAACTCGCAGCACAATCAACATTCACGAATTACAGAAAGATCCAAAACAAATCAAGTATCACTCTCTCTCTCACAAGCTATCGAATTCAATCAACAGAAGAGCAAAAACGATAAGGTAACTCAACGATGATCTCTTATTCTCCCTTCGCTTGATCTCAAGGACGATCTAACTCTCTCTCTGTTTCTCTTTCTGTTACGCGTGATGATCTTCACGAGGAAGACGAAGACAGCTTATATCGACGACTCAAACCAGCTGGATCCCGTGTGGGCTTTAATGGGCCATTGACTTGAGATAGGCCCAACCGGAATTAACACTCAAGCCCAATGCTCAGAGCCCAAACGATGATGTCGAGAAGCTAATCCGACAAAACTCCACCTGCTTCGACACAATCATCGATTTATCCGCTGTCTCTTCACCTCCTTTCTCTCTCTAGCGAAGCTCTGCTCCGGCGATTGTGAGCTTCAAACGGTGACCGTGACGAGCCGTTCCCCGTCTCCGGCAAGATCTTCAGGTAAACCAGAGTTGCCTCTCCTTCTTCCTCTTTAAGAACGAGAAAACGAGTTTCTTCTGACAAATCTTGATCCGATGAAAAAACACTAACCTTTCGCCTTTTCCTTTTGCATGTGAGCTCCACCTCAAACCGAGTACTTTCCGGAGCTCCAAGACTTGGTTCCTGGTTCGTTTGACCTCCGTCGAACCTGACGACTAAAGATCTTCAGAGATCTGACCTTCCAAGCGGTTCATCTTTCTCCAGGTAACTCGATCTTCTCCTTTATATCACAACCTGTTTCTTCTCTACAGATACTCTGAAAAGAACAAACATGTACCAGATATATATAGTCGATATTCCTTAAAAAATGAAACCTTACTCCCTCGATCTCTTACTAATCCTTTTGGTTTATTCCTTTTCCGGTGAGCTCCACCTCGAGCCTGAGCTCCACGGATGATCCTTGATGCATCTCAGATTCCTTCATTTGATGCATCTGCTTCTCGGGGCAAACCAAAACCAAAACCCGAGAAGTTTCTTTTATTTGCTCCAGTTAGGTAACACCACCTTCTTGCTTTGCACTTTTGCTATGTTGTTTGTAGACTTTCTCAATCCTGAAATTAATTAGTCGTACTAACAACATAATCACTTTTGAATGATTTGAGGTGAGATCATACCTTGGTGTTACCTGGAGCCGCGGGACAATTTAGCTGACATTCAGGAGTTCACAGCAGAGCTGGAACTTGTTACCAGGTACGCTCTTAGATAGAAAGTCAGCCGGATTAACCGAAGTGTGAATCTTACTTAGGTTGATGTCGCCTTGTGCTATAGTGTCCCGAATAAAGTGAAACTTTGTATCCATGTGCTTAGTCCTTTCGTGGTGAACGGGATTCTTGGCCAGTGCGATTGCACTCTGAGAGTCACAGTGTATCTTTACACTGCCTGGTTGAAACCCCAGTTCCGTGCAAATACCCTTTAGCCATAACGCCTCTTTAGCAGCCATTGTTAGAGCCATGTATTCAGCTTCAGTAGTAGATAGAGCAACAACTGATTGCAAACACGACTTCCATGAAACTGTATTACCTCCCACCTTGAAAACAATGCCTGAAACTGATCTTCGCTTATCTAAATCCGTAGCGTAATCAGAGTCTGAAAAACCTTCAATCTTAAAAGACGCATCCTTCTTGAAAACTAAACCTTTTGAATACACTCCAACCACATACTTCATCACCCACTTGACCGCTTCCCAGTGGTCTCTGCTTGGATTGGTCATGAACCTGCTGACTAATCCAATAGCATACCCCAAATCTGGTCTTGATCCGACCATTGCATACATGAGACTGCCCACGGCACTCGAGTATGGAATGTTCTTCATGTGTTCAAATTCTTCTGCTATCTCATGCTTGTATAGACTCCTTAATTTGAACTGTGAAGCCGTAGGGGTAGTTACTGCTTTCGCCTCAAACATGTTGAATGTTTTTAGGACCTTCTCCAAATACTTGCTCTGGGATAGAATCAAGGTGCCTTTAGATCTATCCCGTATGATATCCATTCCTAGGATCCTTGAAGCTTTGCCTAGGTCCTTCATCTCGAATTCACGACTTAGACTGTCCTTAAGTTCTTGAATCACTCGCTTGTTACCTGATGCTATAAGCATGTCATCTACATATAGCAATAGATAGACAGCTTTATCTGTTTCCACATCTCTCATGTAAACACACATGTCTCGACTACATTGTAGAAACTTCTGACTCTTCATGAATTCATCGAACCGTAGATTCCACTGCCTAGGTGATTGCTTGAGCCCATAGAGACTTTTCTTGAGTAGACACACTTTGTTTTCGTCCCCTTTTTTAATGAAACCTTCAGGTTGATCCATTAAAATAGTCTCATCCAAGTTTCCATGTAGAAATGCAGTCTTTACGTCTAATTGTTCCAACTCGTAGTCCATGTAGACCACCCGTGAAAGCATAAGCCTGATAGAAACGTGTTTAACCACTGGTGCAAATATTTCATTGTAGTCTATTCCCTCCTTTTGTGAGAAGCCCTTAGCTACTAGCCTTGCTTTGTATCTAGGATCCTCAACACCTGGGATTCCTGACTTTAACTTGAATATCCATTTACACCCCACCGTCTTCTGATCCTTTGGCTTATCAATTAGGTCCCACGTTCCACTCTTCTTAAGTGAACGCATCTCTTCTTCTGCTGCATTGCTCCAAAACTTCCTCTTACTACTTCGCATAGCTTCGTAGTAAGTCTTAGGCTCATCTATCTCTAGCTCATCAGCTGCCACTAAAGCATAAGCGACCAAATTTGCATCCTCATAGCGTGATGGTGGTCTTATGTTTTCTCTGCGGCTTCGATCTCTTGCTAGCAGATAGTTGTCATAGGTAGGCTGTTCTGTTTCTGTGCTTTCCTCTGCCTCGCTGTTAGACTGATCATCTGAATCATCAGAATCTGATCCTCCTGATTCTTCTGATTCAACCGTTCCTCCACCTGAAGTGGATGCTTCTGTGGAGTAAGGACCTCTGATCAGTTCTGAACTAAACGTAACCTTCTTCCTTTTATTAGCCATGTCCGATTCCTTAGGTCCTTCCTTGTGTTTTTTATGCATTTGGAGCTTCAGGTCCTTGAAGACTTCATCTTCATGAAACACCACATTCCTGCTTGTCATGCACTTTCCTTCTTCCTCAATCCATACCCTGTAGCCTTTGGTTCCAAATGGGTAGCCTAGAAAGATTCCTTTGACCGCCCTTGGACTAGTTTTATCCTGCACAACATGAACATAAGCTATACACCCAAATTTCTTTAGATGTGTTAGATCCGGCTTGTGTCCTGTCCAAACTTCCTCAGGTAACCTGAAATCAATAGTAGAGTTAGGTGATCTATTAATCAAATAGACTGCGGTTGATGTAGCCTCGGCCCAGAACTCCTTTCCCAGTCCTGTCTCGGCCAACATGCATCTAACTCTGTCCATGATTGTTCTATTCATTCTTTCTGAGACACCGTTTTGCTGAGGCGTGTATGTGCATGTCCTGTGTCTCTTAATACCTGCCTGCTTACAGAAATCATCGAATTGAGTATTACAAAATTCAAGACCATTGTCAGTTCTTAGATACCTGATCTTCTTACTGATTTGGTTTTCCACTTCTTGTTTCCATTCTTTGAATTTTGCAAAAGCCTCATCCTTAGTGCGAAGGAAGTACACCCAGACCTTCTTAGAGAAATCGTCAATGAAACTAACAAAATATCTACAACCACTTAAGCTTTCAGGGTTATTGGGAGAACCCCATAGATCAGAATGAATGTAATCTAAAGCTGCCTTAGTGGTGTGTTTAGCTATAGGAAAACTCTGTTTATGCAATTTTCCTAGAACACAATTTTCACAGAAATCTAAATCTCCAATTTCAGTACTTGGTAAATATCCGTTTTTAACAAGCACTTTCAAACCTTTTTCACTCATATGACCTAGCCTAGAGTGCCATAGGCTAGTCATCTTATCCTTAGAGATTACAGCATTTACCTCACCTTGTGACACTTTACCGTTGAGATAATACAATCCTTGGTTGTATTTCCCGGATAGGACCTTTGTGTCACCTTTGTAAAACGTAACCGCATAGTCTTTCCCTTCGTACCTGCAACCTGCCTTTTCCAACATGCCATAAGAAATCAAATTCCTACCTACCTCGGGCATGTATCTTACCTCAGTGAGGATGATCTGTGATCCATCCTCATTGGTAATGCGAAGCTTGCCTATGCCTTTTACATCATTTTGAGTGTCGTTTGCCATTAGGACTGTGCCTCCATCTATCTCCTCAAAATCAAATAGTACGTCTTTGTTGGGAGTTATATGGAATGTGCATCCCGAGTCTAGAATCCATGCCTCCTTAGGGTTTTGAACGCTTGCAGTAAGTATCATTGGCTCCCTTGAGGATGACGCTGAGTTTGCTGAATCATGCGATTTGTTTCGATTTGCTCTCTCAGGGCAATCCCTTTTCCAATGACCTGACTTTCCACAAACAAAACAAGTACCCTTTAGTTCACCGTTAGTCTTATTTGAGGATTTAGATTTACCATCTGAAGACTTTGATCTGCTTCTTGATCCGCCTTTCTTTGATTTGTCTTTTGACCTTCCACGAGACTCAACATACAGCCCCTCTCCACTTGACTTTGTCTTCTTCAAAAGTCCCTTTTGCCTTAGCTCAGCCTCTTTCGCATAGGCAGATTGTCTCACTTCTTTGACCGTGAGAGTTTCTTTTCCGGTGCCGTATTTGAGTGTATGGACCAAAGGTTCATACAGTGGTGGCAAGCTTGTCAAAAGCTGTATCGCTTGATCCTCATCGCTAACATGAATATTGAGACTTGCTAGATCTGCCACTAGCTTGATGAAGCCATCTATGTTCTCTTCTAGCTCTTTACCTTCGTCCATCTTGAAACTGGCAAACTGTTGCTTGAGGTATATCCTGTTCGGCAATGTCTTTGTCTGGTATTCATCCTCCAAAGCCTTCCACATGCCGAGAGCAGTTGTTTCGTGCATCACTTGGCGTAGTATCAGATCGCTTAGACACGTACCAAGTAGGTTCTTTACCCGAGTATCAATTGCTTGTTTCTTCTTGTCTATCACTGGCTTCTCACCCTCTTCTTGTTTCTCTGAGTCCGAGTACAACGTGAAGTCAGCCTCAAGAGCAGATGCAAGCCCTTGAATCTCGAGTTGTCCCAGAAGTTTATACTTCCACATCCCGAAGTCTCCCTTTCCGTCAAACTTGTCCATCTTGAACCTTCCCTGAGTTGGCTCCATCGCGACTTGTGACGAAAGGTACGAACTCCTTCTTCTTTGCCTTGTTCAGATTGTCTTCTATCTCTAATCGGAATTAACCTGGCGCGCTCTGATACCACTTGTCAGGGATCTTCACTTCCGATTTGCCAAGAACAAGATGTTGAACAAGAAACCTAAACTAACGACACCAGATTTAACGAGTTCACGGCTTAGACAAGCCGCTACGTCTCGTGGGAGACCGTCCTCCCAAACATCCACTAGAATCGAAAGAAAGGATTGTCACTGCACAACTCGCAGCACAATCAACGTTCACGAATTACAGAAAGATCCAAAACAAATCAAGTATCACTCTCTCTCTCACAAGCTATCGAATTCAATCAACAGAAGAGCAAAAACGATAAGGTAACTCAACGATGATCTCTTATTCTCCCTTCGCTTGATCTCAAGGACGATCTAACTCTCTCTCTGTTTCTCTTTCTGTTACGCGTGATGATCTTCACGAGGAAGACGAAGACAGCTTATATCGACGACTCAAACCAGCTGGATCCCGTGTGGGCTTTAATGGGCCATTGACTTGAGATAGGCCCAACCGGAATTAACACTCAAGCCCAATGCTCAAAGCCCAAACGATGATGTCGAGAAGCTAATCCGACAAGATATGCATAGACATACTGTTTTTAATGATTAAAAGTCTATTATACCTTTAACGAATCTAATTTAAAAAAATAAAAAAACTAATTAATTAAAAAAAATCTAATCTACGACATCTTTATTTTCTTCCTCTTTTTGTTAAAAAGAGATTGTGTTGTTGGAAACCGAAAACCAGCTTTGGTATCTAAAATCAGAGCTTCTGATTTGGGATCTAAATCACATAAAACCAACTTTATAAAACTTATAATCATTTTATAAAACTTATAATCTGGGATTTGTAAAGCTTTATAAACTTTTATAAAGTTTTCTAAACCTTTAATTATAAATATTTTTGTAAACCTGTATAAATGAGTTTGTAAAGCTTTATAAATGATTTATAAATCCATTTAAATGATTTTAAAGCTTTATAAATGATTCATAAACTCTTATAAAAGTTTAATAAACCTTATAAAAGTTTTGTAAACCTTTATAACATATTTATAAACTGTTATAAATAATTTCTAAACTGTTATAAATAATTTATAAACCGTTATAAATAATTTGTTAACTTTAATAAATGGTTTACAAACCCTTCAAATGATTTATAAACCTTTATGAATAATTTATTATCTTTTACAAATGATTTATGAATGATTCCACATAAAGTACAAAGTTATTCAGTGTTATATGGTTTATAATCTAATGTATAAGATTTTTAAAATATGATTTATAAAGTTTGTGAAGGTTTTATAAGGCTTTATAAAACTTTAAAAAGTTTTATAAAACTTTGTAAATACTTTATAAAGGTTTAAAAATCTGGGACATGAAGATTACATGTCGACCAAAAGTAACAAAAATCCAATTTATAGATTCCAAGCTTATGAAACTACAAATACTGGAGATTGACGATTTGATTTATATATTCAAAGCTTTCTCATACTCTGATCTACTTTGAATCGACCTTTTAAAGGAAAACCAGATTCATCTCGATCAAAATCTGAAAAAATTATACGAAACAAAGAAAAATTTGGAAAGAGGTGAAAACGAAATTGTAGAGAAAAAGAAGATGAAAAAGTGAGGTTTAATGGAGATTGCGAGGTTCAACAATAGGGAGATTCGATGGAAATAGTCCATTGCGAAGGAGCTAGAAGTAGGAGATGTTGAAGATGACGACATGACTAAAATTTATTGGGTCATTTATTTTATTTCAGGCTTTCATTCATTCAACAAGACAAGGATAGTTTAGAGAAAATTTGGGGAAAATACCTTAATAAGAGTTTTTGTTTTGAAAAATACCTTAGTTTTTTTTGATTTTGAAAACTACACTTTTTCTGAAATGATATCATAGAATGAAATTTATAATTAAGTTAAATAAAATGAATTTTAAATAATAAAAAGTAGAAAAATTAAAATTTTATTTTTGTTTTGTTTCATTATAAATGATAAAAGTTATTTTATTCTTTTTTTTAAATATTATTTTCTCTTTTTTCCTGAATCAAAATATTATTTATAACTTTGATCCATACATGGTGATTAATTAGATTTTATAATTATTTTTTCATCATAAAACTTTATTTCAAAATTATTGTCAATTGTTTGATGAAGTTATATTATAAGTGAGATATTAAAGTTTTTTATATAAGGTTCCAAAAATAATTCTGTTTGTTTAGATATAAAATTTAAAATTGAAAATATACTAATCCATTTTAAAATTAATAATTTTAAATAAATAAGATAAATTTTTTTATCGGCAACAAAAATAAAATATTAATCTTAACAATATTATTTTCGAATTTTATTTTTAATTTATAATGATCTAATAATGTTTTGTTTAAACATGGTCAAAATAGTATTTTAACATATAAAAAGTGTATTTTTCAAAATCCAAAAAAACTGGGGTATTTTTCAAATATTAATTCTTAAATAAGGTATTTTGAAAAATCCCCCGATAGTTTATTCATTAACCTATGCTACATAGAATCGGAAGCGGGTACGCGGAAGCGGAAGCGTTTAAAAGCGCAGAAGCGAATTTTTAAAAATATTTAGGAAGTGGATACGTGTTGGAAGCATATATACATATATGTATATATATATATATATATATATCCCATATATATTATTTGAGAATCATTTTTAAAGATAAACCTTACTTTCATGTGTTATTTACATGTGTGCAATGATGATGTGTCAACACCATATGCATTCTCATACAAGGTTTATAAATATGTTTAAATTACTAGATTAATTACAATGTATGTCACTCAATGATTCATACAAAACTTATTGTATATCCTAATTTTAATTATATATTTGACCAATATAACTAAATAACTTTACAACAATTATATATTCCATATTTGTTAAATAAATTTTACATCAAATACATATTTTATATTTAACTATATGATTTTTCTTCAACTTCGTAATTATTAGTTACAATAAAAATTTAATCATTTCATGACAATTTATCTATATAACTTTATATATTACATATTTTATAATATATTTCGTTATTCACATATAAAATGTAATATAATATAAATATTGTATTAAGTAAAACATATGTTTATATAACAATAATATTAAAAAAACTATTTTTAAAATACAGCTTAAGGTAATTATGGTATATAATCATTAACAATGATTTTAATATTAATTTACATCAACTTTAAATTTAGACCATATATAGAAACCATATGCAATATCAAATATATAATCAAATCATCATTAAATTAGATTCAAATTAGATAAAATATATTTTTAGAAAATGTTAATACACAAATATCAAATTTTATTTTCTTAGACTTTTTATTGATTGAGTTCTTTAATTGATATCTTATTATTCTAAACATTTTATAAATTTTGACTCACATACACATCAAATTTAAACAATGCCTACTATATAATTGTATTTTAAATAGTTTAAAAAAATCATGAAATTTGAAAAAAAAATTATTGTTTTATGATTTTTAATATAATTTTGAAATCAAACTAATTGAATAATTAATATATTTATTTTACCCTGCGCAGAGCGCAGGTTATTACCTAATATATATATATTAACCCAAAATTGTTTTACTTAATTCACTGTTTTGTAAACTAGACAGCCAGACATGCATAATAAACAATAATAACTTTTAGAAGGGCATATTCCATGAGAATACAGACTTAGTCGTTTCCCCACGGTAAATAAACAAGCGATAATTGCTGTATAGGTGAATGTTTCTATTATCAAAAAAAGTATCTACATGTTATTGGTGACTTATGCAAAGCTTTCGAAAATTTTATCCCACAATTGCCCCTTATCTCAAACACAACACTAATGAACTTCATGGACAACCACATCGTACTCCATGTACAACCACAAATACATGTCCCAAACACTAATGAACTCCATGTACAACCACAAATACATGCCCCAAACAATGCCGAGAGTCATGGTCGAACAATGTTTATTAAATGAAAAGCTTTATTCTTCTCACTTCTCATATAGACTTATCGTGGTCCAACACGAAAAATACAACAAAACACAATTAACCATACAGATTTATCGTGGTCGAACACGTAAAATTATAAATACATCAAAGCTCCCTGAGAGAGACATGCATTCGTCGTCCACGATAACGTCTCCTATTTAATGTTACAACCACACACATATCTTACAATGTACATCCACACTTGAACTTCAGATGTTCGAATGTTCATCCACACTTGAACTTCAGATGCTGAGAGCTTAAACCGTCAAATCACCCATAAAAAATGTACCAAGCACACAAGGTCACTTTTTTTGCACACAAACTTTTAAAAGTCACTTTTATGGTTAACCTCTCAATAAACAATTTGTCAGCCTCATATATAATAATATATTTTTCAGAAGTCATACTCAGAACTATAATACAGAATTGGAGTTGGTATTTACCTTTTGCTTTGTCTTCTTCTTCCTCTTGCAGGGTTATAGCAGCAAAGTTTTTTTTTTTTTTCCGTTTTCGTTCTCTTCTATTTTTTTGTTTATTTATTTTTAAATTTTAAGTTTTAACTCTTAACTTAAATATTAACAAAATGGGCCAAAATAGGGTTAAAAGCCCAAAAACTTCATCTTCTCTATTCCATAGATAGGTTTTTTGTTTTCTTTGCAGTGTGCAATACCTGAACATTTCCGATCTAACGCCGCCACGCTTCCACCTTAGAATCATGCGATTCCAACGCGCTTCCAAACGTCTTATTTCAGGAATCGCGATTCCACGACGATTCCGAACGCTTTCACCTGCTTCCCACCCCGCTTCCGTTTCCTGAGCGAGAAACGTTACCTTTCATGCTTCGTAGTCATTAACTATTTTTGAAAAACATATTTATAAAAATGTTGTGAATTGTGTGTATTATTGCTGAGACCAAAGGGTCTTATTTATACTGATTTACACAAGGTCAGAAAAAGAAACATTACATAAACCTAATCGTTGTCTAACAAGGAATGGATAACACTAAATCTAATGGGCCGGATGGACCGGCTCTGGCATAACCTCTAAGGGCCGGTTTCTGAGTCCATTACCAAACGGTTTTTAACACTCCCCCTTGGACGAAATAACTGAGCCCGATGCTATCAAAGATCTTTGTAATACGCTTGGGGATACTGCCTCATTAAAACCTTTCTAAGGAAAACCCAGTGGGACAAAACCTTAGCGAGGAAAAAGAGTACAACACGTATTACTCGATCCCCATGTTTTAGACATCACTGAAGGTCCCTTAATCGGCGCATGCCAATCTGATACATGAGCTTCTCAAGCGTGGAGGTTGGAAGCGACTTCGTAAATAAGTCAGCTGAGTTGTCGCTTGAACGGACTTGAAACACTTGAATTTCTCCAGCCTTCTGTAGATCGTGAGTGAAAAAGAATTTAGGCAGGATGTGCTTCGTCCGATCTCCCTTGATGTATCCATCCTTCAGTTGAGCTATGCACGCAGCATTGTCCTCATAGAGTACGGTTGGTTCTTCCTTCCCATCGGTCATCCCACAATCTCGCCTTATGTGCTGAGTCATCGATCGCAACCAAACACATTCACGGCTAGCTTCATGAATCGCCAAAATCTCTGCGTGATTGGACGACGTGGCCGTGAGCGTCTGCTTCATGGATCGCCATGAAATTGTTGTTCCTCCGTGAGTGAACACATATCCTGTCTAAGATCGACCATTGTGTGGATCCGATAGATAACCTGCATCAGCAAAACCAACTAAACATTTATTGTTAAGGTTAGTATAAAACAGACTCATGTCCTTCGTTCCTTGTAGGTAACGAAGTATGTGTTTAATCCCGTTCTAATGTCTTTGGGTCGGACAAGAACTGAATCTTGATAGGAGGTTCACGGCAAAACATATATCCAGCCTAGTGTGACTAGCCAATATAACAACGCTCCTATGGCACTGAGATATGGCACTTCGGGACCAAGGACTTCTTCATCCTTTTTATTTGGACCGAATGGATCACTGTCCAATCCGAGGCTTCTCACTACCATTGGGCTGCTCAATGGGGGGGCCTGGTCCATATTAAATCTCCTGAGTACCTTTTCTGTATATGTCATTTGATGCACAAGGATACTGATATCATCGGTTTTTAACGTATTTTGATTCGTTTTTAGTATTCGGTTTGAGTTTTGATTTGCATCTTTCGTTGGTTTTTCGAGTCTTTTCTTTTGTTTTGAGTCTTTTACAGATTTTATGGAGTTCCGAAGAAGTTTGGCGTTTACGGACATGTTCGAGTCGAGTTGACATGGAAAACACGAGGAAATGACCAACCATAGAGAACGACCGTTCTTGGGTCAGAACGACCAACTAGAACGACCGTTCCCACTACGGAACGGTCGTTCCCCACCTTACCAACCTTGCCGACAAATCTATGGATCGACCGTTCCATCCCATGCAGCCCGTTCCACACTTCACCAACCTTGCCGACAAAACGCGTGAGAACGACCGTTCTATACTCCGGAACGATCGTTCCCCAACACCACATCTCACCAACAACGGATCGACAAAGGGGAACGATCGTTCTCCACCTAGAACGACCGTTCCCCGTCTCACCTACTTCCCCTCACCTTGGCCTATATAAGAGACTCACAACATCACTCTCAAAACACACCTTCTTCTTCCTCCTCTCCTCTCAAGCTTCAAAGCATTGATCTTTCTCTCTTTTAAGCTTTTATGTTTATGTTTTTATTAAGTTCTTGTTCTTTCTTTTAAGCTTTATATTTATGCTTTAAATTCAGTTCCTAACACTTATATTTATGCTTTAAATTCAGTTCCTAACATTTATATTTATGCTTTAAATTCAGTTCCTAACATTTATATTCACGCTTTAATTTAAGTTCTTATAAGTTATTTTCAGTTTCCATTATCTATTCAAGCTTTTATTATGAACTCTATAACTATGTTGTTATCTTCTTTAATCATGTCTGAGTAGATCTTTTAGTTAGGTTGAGGTTTGTCAAAAGGAATTCATGAGCTTTAGGATTAAACACAAATAGGCTAATATAATCGATGTCTTCACCTTTGTTGTTCTTAATGCTTAAATCGAATTGATCATTTGATTTTATGATATTAGGTTTAACTTAGACAACGACAGTTGCTAGGTTGCTAGAATAAACATTGGTGAGCAATTTAACCATTACCTACGACAGTAGATGTAGTGAGAATTGTGAACATATCAAACCTATCCTTAATGCTTGTCTACGATTTCTAGTGCCAACGACAGTTAGGAATTCTAGGTTGATAGACAAAGTTATTGATACCACGACAGTGGATTGATATTATCTTTATGTTTGAGTTCTAGACTTGTGCTTAAACACTGCCTGAATAGTTGTTTGATCCATCGCTCTGAATCTCCTGAGATATTCCTTGACCTAACGCTTGTTAAAATTATCTTACAACCGATTTCACTTTCATTACTAGTTATTAAAAAACCAAAAACATATTTGAATTGTCTTAGCTTTTGATTTAGCTCAATATATCATAGTGTGAAAACTGGTCTTCGTGGGATCGACCTCTAAATACTACTTCGTATGCTGTGCACTTGCAGTAGGAATTAAAAGGGTTAAAACTCGTGTATCAAGTTTTTGGCGCCGTTGCCGGGGATAAGTCTAAGGATAAGGATAAGTCTAGCCATTTGGAGTTAGCAAAGATTGGTAAAAATGATGCAAAGAAAACTCCAAATGTAAAATCCAATACATGATTATCAACCCCCTAAGTGAGATAAATTAAGTCCATATTAAGTTCCGATAATTCGATTAAGTTCAGATGATTTGAGAAATTCACTAAATGATCAAGTTATGAATTTTTCTGCGTTTCCAAACTATCCTCAAACAATGCTAAACAGTCCTAAGGCAATGACATCGAACATGTTGCAATTCCAAAAAGTTTAACAAAATCACATAGAGTTTTGACTCGAAAAATTATTTTTTTTTTTTTTTTTTTTTTTTTTTTTTTTTTTTTTTAAAAGAAAATAAAACATAAGAAATAAACATCGATAAAACACAACGTTAGTACACAAATAAATCCCTCCCCCAGACTTGTTTTTAACCGTCCCGGTTTAAACAAAACTGAAAGAGAAATTCGAAAAGTCATAAATAAAAAATAAAAAGTGTCTGAAATAAAAATGGGTATAACAAGGGAGATAGAAATAACCACAGCTCAGTGGTCGCTGGTGGAGCTATCGGTGATGCTCTCTATCCGTCATCCGCTCAACACTTAATAAAAACCTGCAAAAGCAATCTCAAACAAAACAAGAAACGTAAATAGAATAAGAACGAAAAACTTCACGCTATTTTACATGTTACCTGGTGGGTTGCCTCCCACGAAAGCGCTTGTTTTACGTCTCTAAGCTTGACGTGGAGAGCTGATTATGCTTGAGGTGGGTCGCTTAGAGGAAAGGATTCCCCTTGTGTGATGGTTGAATCAGCGAGGTACGGCTTCAAACGCTGACCATTGACAACGAATTCTCTCCCCTTTTCGTCCAGCAATACCACAGCTCCATAAGGTCGGACTTCCTTGATTGTAAAAGGCCCAGACCATCTTGATCGTAACTTCCCGGGAAACAGCTTCAGCCGAGAGTTGAAGAGTAGAACTTGGTCGTTGGGAGCGAAGTTGCGAGCCACTAGCTGCATTCAGGCGTGTGCACAGCATACGAAGTAGTATTTAGGGGTCGATCCCACGAAGACCAGTTTTCACACTATGATATATTGAGCTAAATCAAAAGCTAAGACAATTCAAATATGTTTTTGGTTTTTTAATAACTAGTAATGAAAGTGAAATCGGTTGTAAGATAATTTTAACAAGCGTTAGGTCAAGGGTTACTAGCTGCATTCAGGGCGTTTCTGTAGTCCCAATCTACTCCGTCATAGAATGTGCTGAGCAGCTGCTCGTCACTAAATCCGTGGTGAGGGCACTCGCGTTTGTATTCCTTAAACCGCTCCCATGCTTCATTAAAGGACTCGCCGGACTGTTGCTCGAATGAGGAGATCTTGTTCCTCAAGGCTGCGGTGTTGGACTTCGTGTAGAATTTATCCAAGAAGGCTGCTCGTGCACTAGCCCAAGTCGGCAGAGAGCCTGGTGGTAAAGATTTTAACCACCGTGATGCTTTTCCCGTAAGAGAGAAAGGGAAAAGCTTGCATTTCAGGAAATCTGGATGCACACCATTGGAGCCGGTTGTGCTACAGATCTCTTCAAAGTTCTCGATGTGATCCATCGGAATCTCAGCAGGCAGACCGTGGAACAGGTGTTGCTTCACGAGGCCGATCATTTGAGGTTTGATCTCGTAATCTTGCCTCTGGATGATCGGGGTAACAATCGCAGATCGATCCTGGTAGTATGTGTGAGCTGCATCTTTGTCTCCGAAGGCAGGTTGTGCAATGAGTAGAAGTTCGATTTTGATAGCAACTGTCTTGAGGCTTTTCATACGATCAAAGGAGCATTGGTCAGCGCACCCATTGTGCAGCCACCAGATTGGAGCCTACCTTTCGAGGTTATGACGGATGCTAGCGACTATGCTGTTGGTGCGGTTCTCGGCCAGAGGAAAGAGAAGAAGCTCCACGTTATCTACTACGCCAGTCGCACATTGGATGATGCTCAGTGCAAGTATGCTACGACAGAAAAGGAGCTTCTGGCCGTCGTCTTCGCCTTTGAGAAATTTCGGTCCTACCTCGTTGGATCAAAGGTTATAGTTCATACTGATCATGCAGCACTCAAGTATCTGCTGACCAAGAAAGACGCTAAGCCACGGCTACTTAGGTGGATTCTCCTACTTCAAGAATTCGACCTGGAGATCAAGGACAAGAAGGGAATAGATAATGGAGCTGCCGACCATTTATCTAGGATGAGGATTGATGAGGAACTCCCACTCAATGACAGCCTCCCGGAAGAACAGGTTTACTCGATCGGAGTATTCCAAATTGAGGAAGCACGTGCTCCCACCCAGCGAGCACCTGCCCGGTCCGAATTCTGCAACCAAACCGAAAGCAGCCAACATCCTCAGATTCCTTGGTTTGGAGAGATTGCAAATACCTAGCTGCTGATCTAGAACCTCACGGTTTTGTGGGCAACAAGAGGAAGAAATTCCTAAAGGATATTCGCCATTACTTCTGGGATGAGCCGTACCTGTACAAACATTGCCCAGATGGAGTATTCAGACGTTGCATGGCTGAGGAGGAGATACCGGAGATTCTATTTCACTGTCATGGCTCTTCCTATGCCGGACACTTCGCTACTTTCAAGACAGTCTCCAAGGTTCTGCAAGCTGGGTATTGGTGGCCAACAATGTTTAAAGACGCTCAGCGCTTTATCTCTAGATGCGATTCATGCCAGCGACAGGGCAACATCAGCAAGCGCAATGAGATGCCACAGAACTTCATTCTCGAAGTGGAGGTCTTTGACGTATGGGGGATTGATTTTATGGGACCATTCCCATCTTCCTTCGGGAATGAGTACATACTCGTGGCTGTTGACTATGTGTCTAAATGGGTTGAGGCATTGGCGAGTCCCACGAACGATGCAAAGGTGGTGATCAAAATGTTCAAATCTATCATTTTCCCGAGGTTTGGTGTTCCGCGCGTTGTCATCAGCGATGGAGGCTCTCACTTCATCAACAAGATTTTCGAGAATCTATTGCGCAAGAATGGTGTAAAACACAAGGTCGCAACGCCTTACCATCCGCAAACGAGTGGGCAAGTTGAGATATCTAACCGAGAAATCAAGAGCATACTTCAGAAAACGGTGAACACAACTCGGAAGGACTGGGCTTCCAAGCTAGACGAAGCTCTATGGGCTTACAGGACCGCCTACAAAACGCCTCTCGGGACCACTCCCTTCCACCTTGTTTACGGAAAAGCCTGTCACCTCCCCGTCGAGCTTGAGTTCAAAGCCGCATGGGCTGTTAAGCTGCTCAACTATGACATCAAACCAGCTTCGGAAAGACGCATGATGCAGCTACACGAACTCCAGGAGATTAGGCATCTCGCATACGAGAACTCAAAGATTTATAAGGAGCGAACCAAGGCATACCACGACAAGCGCATACTGGCAAACTTGATACACGAGTTTTAACCCTTTTAATTGCTTTTGCAGGTTTTTATTAAGTGTTGAGCGGATGACGGATAGAGAGCATCACCGATAGCTCCACCAGCGACCACTGAGCTGTGGTTATTTCTATCTCCCTTGTTATACCCATTTTTATTTCAGACACTTTTTATTTTTTATTTATGACTTTTCGAATTTCTCTTTCAGTTTTGTTTAAACCGGGACGGTTAAAAACAAGTCTGGGGGAGGGATTTATTTGTGTACTAACGTTGTGTTTTATCGATGTTTATTTCTTATGTTTTATTTTCTTTTAAAAAAAAAAAAAAAAAAAAAAAAAAAAGTAAAAAATAATTTTTCGAGTCAAAACTCTATGTGATTTTGTTAAACTTTTTGGAATTGCAACATGTTCGATGTCATTGCCTTAGGACTGTTTAGCATTGTTTGAGGATAGTTTGGAAACGCAGAAAAATCCATAACTTGATCATTTAGTGAATTTCTCAAATCATCTGAACTTAATCGAATTATCGGAACTTAATATGGACTTAATTTATCTCACTTAGGGGGTTGATAATCATGTATTGGATTTTACATTTGGAGTTTTCTTTGCATCATTTTTACCAATCTTTGCTAACTCCAAATGGCTAGACTTATCCTTAGTCTAGTACCACACCTTTACCATTTCCATGTTGAAACCCACTCATTTTCGTTTACTGTCATTGCATTTATGTGCAAAAACTATGGAGTATACGGACCGACACAACTTTTCTTTAGGATTGTGTCTAGATAGGTGGTCTCTTTCTGATTAAACTCATGGGATGTATCTAGAAATGTGATCTCTCTCTTTGAATATATTCATTGAAAATTTTCGAGTCAAAAGAGGGTGAACTTTTTAGTTTTTAAAGGGGTAGAAGATTTTATTCACATTCAAGAAATAAGCTTACATTGTTGAAATTCTTTTTGATGCAGATCTTAGAGACTAACCGGTTCCATTCTCCAATATAAAAAAAAAATAAAAAAAAAAAAAAAAATAAAGAAAAAGAAAGAAAAAAGAAGAATAAAAAATTATTTGCATTACAGAAAAGAAAACGGAAGGAACCGGGAAAGTCTAGGTAATATCGTTAAATTCCATAAAATGTTAAAAGAAATTAATCATGTTCTTGATTTGTGACTTGTTAAAAAAGGGTAGAAGGATTAGAGTTAAGGAGAGTTGTGTACCTCCTAATTGGTCTGTGTCTCACGGTGATTTTGCATAATGATTTGCATCTGTTTATACTACTAAAAGAAACCGAAACACTTGAGCCACCAAATACCAACCTTAATACCTAGACCATAACATGTTAGATATTCCCTTTGTGAGAGTACACGCATTTGATAATGAATGTTAAATATTGAGTTCTGCTTGATTATGAGATTTCATTTATTTACTACGGTTATGGAGAAGTACAATGAAGTACGGTTTGATCTGAACTTTGCGAATACGGTTTACGGGCAATTGATTTAAAATGTGGTCCTATAAGTTTTACGAGTTTCACACATTTTTCTAACCTCTCCTTTTTGTAAAATATCTGGTTTTGCTTGAGGACAAGCAAAGGTTTTAGTTGGGGAGAGTTGATATCATCGGTTTTTAACGTATTTTGATTCGTTTTTAGTATTCGGTTTGAGTTTTGATTTGCATCTTTCGTTGGTTTTTCGAGTCTTTTCTTTTGTTTTGAGTCTTTTACAGATTTTATGGAGTTCCGAAGAAGTTTGGCGTTTACGGACATGTTCGAGTCGAGTTGACATGGAAAACACGAGGAAATGACCAACCATAGAGAACGACCGTTCTTGGGTCAGAACGACCAACTAGACGACCGTTCCCACTACGGAACGGTCGTTCCCCACCTTACCAACCTTGCCGACAAATCTATGGATCGACCGTTCCATCCCATGCAGCCCGTTCCACACTTCACCAACCTTGCCGACAAAACGCGTGAGAACGACCGTTCTATACTCCGGAACGATCGTTCCCCAACACCACATCTCACCAACAACGGATCGACAAAGGGGAACGATCGTTCTCCACCTAGAACGACCGTTCCCCGTCTCACCTACTTCCCCTCACCTTGGCCTATATAAGAGACTCACAACATCACTCTCAAAACACACCTTCTTCTTCCTCCTCTCCTCTCAAGCTTCAAAGCATTGATCTTTCTCTCTTTTAAGCTTTTATGTTTATGTTTTTATTAAGTTCTTGTTCTTTCTTTTAAGCTTTATATTTATGCTTTAAATTCAGTTCCTAACACTTATATTTATGCTTTAAATTCAGTTCCTAACATTTATATTTATGCTTTAAATTCAGTTCCTAACATTTATATTCACGCTTTAATTTAAGTTCTTATAAGTTATTTTCAGTTTCCATTATCTATTCAAGCTTTTATTATGAACTCTATAACTATGTTGTTATCTTCTTTAATCATGTCTGAGTAGATCTTTTAGTTAGGTTGAGGTTTGTCAAAAGGAATTCATGAGCTTTAGGATTAAACACAAATAGGCTAATATAATCGATGTCTTCACCTTTGTTGTTCTTAATGCTTAAATCGAATTGATCATTTGATTTTATGATATTAGGTTTAACTTAGACAACGACAGTTGCTAGGTTGCTAGAATAAACATTGGTGAGCAATTTAACCATTACCTACGACAGTAGATGTAGTGAGAATTGTGAACATATCAAACCTATCCTTAATGCTTGTCTACGATTTCTAGTGCCAACGACAGTTAGGAATTCTAGGTTGATAGACAAAGTTATTGATACCACGACAGTGGATTGATATTATCTTTATGTTTGAGTTCTAGACTTGTGCTTAAACACTGCCTGAATAGTTGTTTGATCCATCGCTCTGAATCTCCTGAGATATTCCTTGACCTAACGCTTGTTAAAATTATCTTACAACCGATTTCACTTTCATTACTAGTTATTAAAAAACCAAAAACATATTGAATTGTCTTAGCTTTTGATTTAGCTCAATATATCATAGTGTGAAAACTGGTCTTCGTGGGATCGACCCCTAAATACTACTTCGTATGCTGTGCACTTGCAGTAGGAATTAAAAGGGTTAAAACTCGTGTATCAGATACCATCTTTGATGTACTCAAGCTGTATTCCCAAACAGAACTTAGTCCTTCCTAACTCTTTCATAATTCGGCCTTTAAGTATTCTACTGTTTGGGCGTTTTCATCAGAGGTTCCGAGAATGTTCAGATCATCCACGTATACTACTATAATCACAAATCCTTTGTTTGCAAACATCTTTATAAAAATACACGGACTGATGGGATCATTTTTGTACCCGGACTTTACTAAGTATTCACTTAACCAGTTGTACCACATACGCCCACTTTGCTTTAGTCCGTACAAGAATTTGTTCAGCCTAATGCAATGTTCTTCTCGAGAACTTTTCTTATCTTTGAGCTCAATACCCTCTGGTAATCTCATATAGATTTCATTTTCCAGTTGACCATATAAATAGGCGGTTACAACATCCATTAACCGTAAATCCAATTTTTCTCTTATGGCCAGACTTATCAGGAATCGGAAAGTCGTTGCATCCACCACAGGGGAGTATGTCTCCTCATAATCGATTCCTGGTCTTTGTGAGAATCCTTGTGCAACAAGGCATGCCTCGTTCATTTCTCTTTCTCACAAAGACCCATTTATGTCCAACTGGAATTATATCATGAGGTGTCCGAATTATGGGACCAAAAACCTCTCTCTTCTTTAAAGAGTTTAACTCCACGTTTATAGCATCTTTCCATTTAATCCAATCTGATCGTTGAGTGCACTCAAAGATTGACGTGGGTTCTAGATCCTCATTCATTACATCAAGTGCTACATTGCATGCAAACATATCATCAATGTCGACATCTTTTCTGTTCTATTGGATTTCGGACATAACAAAATTTATCGAGATCTCATTGTTATCGGGAAATTCAGGACCATGAGGCTCGGCGTCCCGAGCTTCATTTTCCGGTACCTTAGGTTCATTTGTGTCCGGACCAACCACTATCTCCTCGGTCTGAATTTTAGCACCTTTCTTTAATTTCCGAGGAGTCTTATCTTTGGAACCAATATGTCTTCCACGTTTCACTCGTGGTTTAAACTCTGTAGCCACTTGCGTTCCATCTTGGACATCAATTCGTATTGGTGCATTCACGGCTGGTATATACGGTTTAGTTACTCTCTGCGGGTCAGCAAAGGAATCTGGCAATTGGATGGCTAGCTTTTGCATATGAATTATCTTTTGGACTTCTAAATCACTTTCTTGAGTCCGAGGATCTTGCCAATTTAAGGATGTTTGATTCCATTCAATTTCTTTTACCAACCGGTTTACTTCACCTAATGTTGGAAAAACGGATTCGTCAAAATGACAATCCGCATATCTGGCCTTGAATAAATCACCGGTGGTTGGCTCAAGATACTTTATGATTGTTGGTGAATCATATCCAACATATATTCCCATCCTCCTTTGAGGTCCCATCTTAGTCCTCTGTGGTGGTGCAATAGGCACATAGACTGAGCATCCAAATGTCTTAAGATGGGAAATATCTGGCTCTTGACCCGTTATTAATTGGGATGGAGAATATTTGTGGTCACTAGATGGCCTGATACGGATTAGTTCAGCAGCGTGTAAGACCGCATGTCCCCAGGCTGAAACTGGAAGCTTTGACCTCATGAGTAATGGTCTAGCAATCAGCTGTATGCGTTTGATGAGAGATTCGGCCAAGCCGTTTTGTGTATGTACATGTGCCACGGAGTGTTCAACACCTACCCCCATGGACATACAGTAATCATCAAATGCACGAGATGTAAACTCACCAGCATTATCCATGCATATGGTCTTTAACGGAAAGTCCGGAAAGTGTGCCCTTAGGCGTATCATCTGCGCAAGGAGTCTTGCAAATGCCAAGTTCCGTGTTGACAATAAGCATACATGTGACCATCTTGTAGATGCGTCAATGAGGACCATAAAATATCGGAACGTCCCACAAGGTGGGTGAATTGGTCCGCATATGTCTCATTGAATTCTTTCCAAGAAATTTATCATTTCCTTAGTCACTTTCACTGGTGATGGCCTTACAATCAATTTTCCTTGTGAACATGAGGCACAAGTGAGATTTTTAGGGATCACTCTCCTTTCTTTCAAGGTGTGTCCACTAGTATTTGATATTAATTTCCGCATCATACTTGACCCGGGATGTCCCAGCCGGTCGTGCCATAAAGTGTACATGTCCGTAAAGGCTTTGTTTACGGTGGCATTGGCTTCTATCATACTGATCTTAGTACAGTATATGCTGGTACCTATAGCAGGTATAGTCTCAAGGACTTTCTCTTGGCCTTGGGCGATTTTAATTATCCGAAGAAATTCTCTATTTCCTCCGCCTATTGTTTCCACATGATAACCATTCAAACGAATGCCTTTAAAACTCAATAAATTACGATTTGAGCTAGGTGAAAACAATGCATCTGAGATTTCTAGATGCGTACCTTTAGGCACTAAAACATTTGCCTGGCTGTGGCCTTCTATTAGGCTGGCATGTCCTGCTATAGTACTTATGTTTGCTTTTTTGAGTGTAAGATCTATGTCTTAAAAGCCTTAAATTATTCATTAAAATCAAAGAAACAAATCCAAATCCAAAGCAAAGCAAAAAATAAAAGCAACAAAAATCGAAGCTTAAATTATTTCAAACAATCGGAAGTCTCATATTCCATGAGATCATCATTTTCATGATCAAAATCGCCCTCATCGTCATGCTCACGCTGGATCATATTGGCCTCAGGATTCTTCCCTTTAAGACTCTCTCGATAGAGATCTACGAGATGTTTGGGAGTCCTACATGTCTTGGCCCAATGGTTATCCATAACACAACGATGGCAAACAGACTTGGTCGAGTCGGACTGATGTCCGGATTGGTTCTCGTGGCCACGCCCTCGGCTACGGCCTCGACCGCAGTTAGAATCAGATCCGCGGCCATTTCCTCGACCATAAAGGTGATAGCGACCACGCCCATGCCTCTTTCCACGTCCACGGCCATGATCTCTTTGGTATCTCTGGACGTGGTTTGCCTCAGTTTCTTTCTTTGTATATGCGGCCACATTGGCTTCAGGAAGTGGGGCTGATCCAGCTGGTCTCATCTCGCTGTTGGCCAGAACAAGTTTGTTGTTCTGTTCCGCAAGCAATAGACATGCGATCAGATCTGAGTAAGTCGTGAATCCTCTCTCGCGGTATTGTTCTTGTAACAATACATTACCCGAATGGAAGGTAGAGAAGGTCTTTTCCAACATATCCTTCTCTGTTACGGTTTCGCCACATAGTTTCAGCTTTGAAACTATCTTGAACAAAGATGAGTTGTACTCTTCTACCGACTTAAAGTCCATGAACCGTAAGTTTAGCCAGTCAAATTTGGCTTTAGGAAATACGACCTTTCTTTGATGGTCATACCTCTTTTTCAATTCCTTCCATAGATCCAAAGGATCTTCAATTGTCAGATACTGATTTTTGAGACTTTCATTAAGGTGATGGCGTATGATTTGAATCACCTTGTATCTGTTTCTCACGGACTCATCGTTTCCGTCGTTGATACATTCACCAATTTCTTTTGAGTTGAGCATGATCTTTGTGTAGAGTGGCCATTTTAAATAGTTATCTCCAGAGAGATTGAGGGCCGCATAGTCTAAGTTGGTGACTTTAGACATCTGAGAATATTCAACGATTTTCTCTTAGGGCTTTTAATAAAATCATGGCCTTAGAGTGATGGCCGATTTTATACATCCGACTTTAAGTTTCATGATATCAAACAATCATACAATCGATTTCAAGTAAGCATTCATGCAATCATACAATTCGATTTTATCATTGCTTCTATCAAATTCGATGTTAACTTATTCTTTATGCAAGATTAATCCTAAAGCAATTAATAAAAGGATAATCATGCAAAAAGGAAAAAGGATATTCTAAAACTTTTCTTTTCTCTAAAAAGGAAGGGATTAAAATTTCCTATTTGAAATATGATTAGGGTTTAACCAATTCGATTTCATCTCTTCTCTATGGTGGCCGATTTCATGCAAGGTCCAAACAAAATGATCTAACAACCTTACTTATGAATTCAAGCAACCGATTTTAAGTAATGATTAATCCTATCATGCTTTTGACTATGACCGATTTTAAACATCAATTAAACAAGCTAAGGAAAACGGTTTTTAATCATGCAAGCAATCAATATGCGATTTCAACCAAGCAATTTAAACAAGTGATCATGCGATTTCAAGCAAGTTCATCAAGCAATCCGATTTTAGGTTTGATATAACTTATGTCCAAATTCGATTTGGGTTTAAACAAGATCAAACAAGTTTAGATGAGAGAATCGATTTTTAGGGTTTAGGTTCATTAAGATCCAATTTCAATTTTCTCTGTTCTTAGTTTAGGGTTTTACCTTGATCTCCTTTTGGGGTTGAACTGGTATGGACCGGGAGCTAAAGACCTCGGAAACAAATCGGAAACTTCAAGCAAACGACCGGGATCTTCTTTGTTGAAGACGGCGGCGGCCGGCGGCGATCAACGGACGGCGGTGGCGACTTTTAGGTTTCGTCGGCGGCTAGGGTTTCTCCAAGCAAGCTCCTGCTGATAACGTGTTGTGAATTGTGTGTATTATTGCTGAGACCAAAGTGTCTTATTTATACTGATTTACACAAGGTCAGAAAAGGAAACATTACATAAACATAATCCTTGTGTAATAAAGAATGGATAACACTTAATCTAATGGGCCGGATGGACCGGCTTTGGCATAACCTCTAAGGGCCGGTTTCTGAGTCCATTACCAAACGGTTTTTAACAAAAAATGGTTTTTCTAGAAGTGCAAAATTGAAAAAGTGTATCAAAGAAAGTGTATTAATGTAATTGAAAAGCCTACCAAATATAGCTTTGTAAATAAAATAGTTATTGTTCCTTTTTACTAAAGTCATTTTTTTATATAAAAACATTTTCTTCTTTCCATCATAATTAAAAAATTTACATAAATATATATATTAATTGTACAATAAATATTTTTGATAAATTAATCATTATTACTTTGTTCTTCTTCTTTTAAGATTCTTGTATCCTATCATATAGTGGTTCATTTATTATTGGTATCTAAGAGAAACAAATATGTGGAAACCCATTTGGTCCAGTGGTTTGACTAAAGGTTCATTAAGGGGGGTGTATTCAATCTTGTATTTGAAGAGATTTGAGATGATTTGAGTTTTGGGATGATTTTGGGTGAGTTAGGGAAGTTGAAATGATTTTAATCAAAAAACTCTACAATCCCATCTAACACCATGGAATTTGGATTTAAATATTTTTAAATAAGCAATTGCACCAAAACTCTTTCAAATCCCAGCAAATCTCATGAAATTCATTACTTAAAATATTTCCAATAACAATGGATTTAAGGGTACATTTTAAAATCACAAGTTCAATAACACTGGATTTTTAAATGGTTTTTAAAATTCATGTTGAATAACAGTGAATTTATGATTTTAAAACAAATCACCTCAAATTCTTAGTTGAATACTCTCCCCCTAATGCTTCTACACCAGGACGTCTGGGTTTTGATTCCCAAAGAATGCATGGTTTATGCAAATTAAAAAGGAGACAAGATTGCAGGAGATCTTCAGCGTGGTGCAGAAAAATCCGTCAGGCATGTATCTTCATAAGGCAAGTTCAGGTGGAACTGGCAGGCGGGGATCTTCATAAAACGGTAGAATTGTCAGTTGTAACAGTCGTCACTGTAATAGTTCTCGTAATTTGCAATATATAAATCAGTGTTAAAAACAAAAAGCAAAAACAAAATTCATAAGTATATTCATGAAATTGATAGAACAATAAATCAAACTAATAAAGTTGATAAGTGCATAAGAGTTACAAGTTAGTACGCATGAAAAAAAAAGATAAATTAAGATATAGTAAAATTTTACTTATTTTAAAATTTTATTTAATTTCTTAATACATTTTAGCTATTAAACGAATATATGAAATAACACTAACTTTCAATTTCAACTTTCATATATTATTTTATTTTTTAAGAATTTGCATTTTTTATAATTTTTATATTTTTATTTTTATTAATAATTAAACAACTAAATATTATTTAATAATAAAGTAATATTAATTGGAATATGTATCATAATAATTTAGATCAGTTTATCAATATATTTTACATATATATTTAAATTTAGCATAATTTTATTTTTGACAAAATAATATTAATATATAAAATAACAACTTCATCCTCTAAAGTATATTAAAAATAACAGCCACAACTTTTAAAGTCAAAATTTTTACAACCAAATATTTAAAGTCACAGTATAAAGCAAAAGTCCTTACCAATCAAAGTCGAGCTATTTAACCAACAGATTAGTGATTACACAAAGAAAATGTAAATAATCTATCTAGTGGGTGAATAATTATGTAGTAGATAAAGAATTGAAAAAGACAAACCAACTAACTGTTGGAAAGGAACCAAAAAACAATTTAACCAACACATTACACAAAGAAAATGTAAATAATATATCTAGTTGATAAATAATAATGTAGTAGATATAGAATCAAAAAAGACAAACCAACTAACTGTTGGAGACTCGTCCCGAAATGTAGTTTAAGATTAATCAAAATTATGTAACCAACAAATTACGCAAAGAAAAGCTAAATATATCGAGTGGTGTTGTAAACTTTCTGTATTTATTAATGAATGACCAAGGGCTATATATATAGTAGTTTATATGAAAGGAGAAAATGAAATATTACATAAACAAGAAAATGAAAACTTTGGACAACAAGGAATATAAAAACTCTAAGTATGGGCCGACTTAGTCTTCGTTATATTGGGTCGGTTATGGAGTCCATCACTAATCGATTTATAATACTCCCCGTTGGATGACATAACCGTGTCAGATTTTAAGGATCTTTGCAATACGCTTGGGGATGTTGCCTCATTAAAACCTTACCAGGAAAAATTCTGTCGGACAAAACAATGGTGAAGGAAAAAGAGTACAACACGTATTACTCCCCCTAATTTGAGCATCACTGAAGATCTTTAAGTCTTCGCATTCCAATCTGATGTATGAGTTTCTTGAGTGTCGAAGTCGGCACTGCCTTGGTGAATAGATCGGCTGAATTTTCACTCGATCGGACTTGCAGAACTTGAACTTGACCGTCCTTTAGTAATTCATGCGTGAAGAAGAACTTTGGTAAAATGTGCTTCGTCTGGTCGCCTTTGATGTAGCCGTCCTTGAGCTGTGCAATGCAGGCCACAAATGTAGATTCACGGCATAACAAAGGTCTGATCTAGGTAAAACTAACTAAACCTTCTTTGTTAAGGTTAGTATAAAATAAGCCTAGATCATTTGTCCCTTGTAGGTAACGCAGGATATGCTTAATACCGTTCCAGTACCTTTGAGTTGGACATGAGCTAAATCGAGATAGTAGATTCACGGCAAAACAAATGTCTGATCTAGTGTGGCTAGCCAAGTGCATTAAAGCTCCTATAGCACTGAGGTATAGCACTTCAGGACCGAGAATTTCTTCATCGTCCTTCTTTGGACCGAATGGATCACTGTCCAATCCGAGGCTTCTCACCATCATTGGGCTGGTCAATGGGTGGGTTTGGTCCATAATGAATCTCTTGAGTACTTTCTCAATATATGCCAATTGATGCACAAGAATTCCATCATTTACGTACTCAAGCTGCAACCCCAAACAGAACTTAGTTTTACCTAGGTCCTTCATTTCAAATTCTTTCTTCAAATATTCAACTGTTTGGGCGATTTTCCCAGAAGTACCAAGGATGTTTAGATCATCCACATACACTGCTATGATTACAAATCCTTTGTTTGCAAACTTCTTTCTGAATATACATGGACTGATTGGGTCGTTCTTATAGCCTTCTTTGACTAGATATCACTCAACCGGTTGTACCACATACGACCACTTTGTTTCAGTCCATAAAGCGATTTGTTCAGCCTTATGCAGTGTTCTTCTCGAGAACTTTTCTTATCTTTGAGCTCAATACCCTCTGGTAATCTCATGTAAATTTCATTATCCAGTGGTCCATAAAGATAAGCGATTACAACATCCATTAACTGCAGATCCAGTCTTTCTCTTATGGCCAGACTTATCAAAAATCGAAATGTGGTAGCATCCACCACACGGGAGTATGTCTCCTCATAATCTATGTCAGGTCTTTGTGAGAATCCTTGTGCAACAAGCCGTGTCTTATATCTCACAATTTCACCTTGTTCGTTTCTCTTACGCACAAAGACCCATTTATATCCCACTGGCTTTATATCGGATGGTGTCCTTATGATCGGACCAAACACATTCCGTTTCCTTAAAGAATTTAACTCCATGTTAATGGCTTCTTTCCATTTTAACCAATCAGATCTATGAGTGCACTCTGTTATAGACGTGGGTTCTTGATCCTCATGCAAATCGTTTACCTCAAGTGCTACTTTATAGGCAAATATATCATCAATGTCGACATTCTTTCGGTTCCAATGTGTTCCAAACATGATATAGTTTATTGAAATGTCATGATTATCAAGACCTTCAGAACCATGAGATTTGGCGTCCCAAATCTCATTTACCGGTTCCTTAGGACCATTAGCTGCGGCCATGTCTGGGGTTTCCCAAACCTCAATTTCAACTATTGCACCTTTCTTTGATTTTCGAGGGTCTTTATCTTTGGAACCTACTGGTCTACCACATTTCTTACGTGCTATAAACTCTGTAGCAACTTGAGTGTGTCCCTTTTGGACATCAATTCGTACTGGTGCATTACAAGCTGGTATGTACGATTTAATTACTTTCTTCGAGTCAGCAAAGGAATCTGGCAATTGATTAGCTAACTTTTGCAAATGAATAATCTTTTAGGTCTCTGATTCACATTCTAGAGTCCGAGGATCTTACCAATTCAAGGATGTTTGATTCCATGATATTTCTTTAACCAGCTTGTTGTTCTCTCCACCTAAGGTAGGAAAACCGGATTCTTCAAATTGACAATCCGCGTATCTGGCCTTAAATAGATCACCCGTGGTTGGCTCGAGATACTTAATAATGGTGGTAGAATCAAATCCAACATATATTCCCATCCTCCTTTGAGGTCCCATCTTTGTTCTCTGTGGTGGTGCTATGGGTACATAAACGGCACACCCAAATGTCTTTAGATGGGAGATGTCTGGCTCTTGACCCGTTAGTAATTGGGATGGGGAATATCTATGCTCACTAGATGGCCTGATGCATATAAGTTCGGCTGCATGTAATACTGCATGTCCCCAAGCTGAGACTGGAAGTTGCGACCTCATGAGTAATGGTCGAGCTATTAGCTGAATTCGTTTATTGAAGGATTCAGCCAATCCGTTCTATGTATGGACATGTGCCACGGGATGTTCCACACTTACCCCCATGGACATACAATAGTCATTAAACGCTTGGGCCGTGAATTCACCAGCATTGTCAAGAAGTATAGTCTTAAGTGGAAAATCTGGAAAGTGGGCTCGCAGTCTGATGATCTGGCCAGCAACCTAGCAAATGCTTGGTTTCTAGTGGAGAATAAGCAAACATGCGACCAGCGGGTCAATGCATCAATGAGGACCATGAAATATCTAAACGTCCCACATGGTGGGTGTATTGGTCCACATATATCTCCTTGTATTCTTTCTAGAAAGTTCAAAGTCTCTTTAGTTACTTTGACTGGTGATGGTCTAATGATGAGTTTCCCTTGTGAACATGCTACACAAGTGAGATTTTTAGGGAAAACTCTGTTTTCTTTGATGGTGTGCCCTTTAGAACTCTGTATGAGTTTACGCATCATGTTAGAACCGGGATGGCGAAGCCGGTCATGCCACATAAAGTACTCAGTAAACCGTTTGGTTACTGCAGCATTAGCTTCTATCATATTGACCTTCGCATAGTAAAGGCCAGTGGATTGTGCGGGTATAGTCTCTAAGACTTGCTTATGGGCGTGGGTGATCTTAGTTTATAACAAGGGATTCTTTGTTCCCTTCACCCTGAGTTTCAACGTGAAACCATTTTGACGAATGTCTTTGAAACATAGCAAGCTCCTTTTAGAGTTGGGTGAATATAGAGCATCTGATATTTCAATATGCGTGCCCTTAGGTAAAAGAATATGGGTCTGGCCGTAGCCTTCAATAAGGCTAGCTACATCCGCAATTGTGTTAATGTTGGCGTTTTTCAACGTTAGATTCACAAAGTATCTTTTATCTTTCAAAATTGTGTGGCTTGATCCACTATCCACCACAAGGATGTTCTTGTCCTCTTTCATAACTTCAATAGACAATGGACTATGTCTTAGACATTGACAAACGATTTATAATGCATAAAACTCAATAGATTATAAATTAAAACAAAATTCATGGAACAATAAAAATCATAAACCAAATCACAACACTAGATGCCGAAATCAATTAGACTCCTTTAGGCAATCCGAAGTCTCATAATCCATTGAGTCATCATTCTCATGGTCAAAGTCGCCTTCGCCATCATGATGGACCAAATGGGCTTTGGGGCCCTTTTTCAAGCTCTCTTGATAGAGTTCAACAAGGTACTTAGGAGTCTTGCACGTTTTTGCCAAATGGTTCCCCATACCGCATCGGTGGCAAGAGAAATATTTGGCCGAGTGTTAAGGTTTAGATATACCGCGGCCTTTACCACGACCTCGACTGTAGTCGGATCGGTTACCACGGCCATGACCACCATTGTAGTGTCCTCGGCCATTACCACGACCTCCTCCTCGACCGTTCCATCGGTTGCGACCGCGGCCGGAGTACTTGTCCTGTTGGACATAGTTGGTCCCTTTTGTTTCTTTAGGCTCTTTCTTGGCCTCTTCAGCTTTATTAGCTTCGGGTATTGAGGTAGAGCCAGGGGTCTCATTGCACTGTTCATCATCAACAACTCATTGTTCTGCTCAGCAAGGAGCAAACAAGAGATTAGACTTGCATATGTGGTGAAACCCTTTTCGCGGTATTGTTGCTGAAGCACAATGTTATTAGTGTGAAAGGTAGAGAATGTTTTCTCTAACAAGTCGTTTTCGGTCATCTCCTCACCACATAGTTTTAAGATCGAAAAGATCTTGAACAGTGTCGAATTGTATTCATCCACGATTTTAAAATCCTGGATCCTCAGATTCTTCCAATCAAATCGGGCTCTGGGTAATAGCACCGTTTTCTGGTGATCATATCTGGATTTCAACGTTGTCCAAAGGTCTAGAGGATTCTCAATAGTGAGGTATTGATTCTTGAGACTCTCAGCTAGGTGATGGCGTATGATTAAAATCCCCTTATACTTTTCCTCTTCAGAAGTTTCTTTACCATCAACAATACATTCACCTAGCCCTCTTGACCTTAGGGTAATCTTAGTATCCAGGGCCCATTGTAAGTAATTGTTGCCCGAAACATTGAGTGCAGCATATTCAAGATTGTTGATTTTTGACATCTGATGCAATATATAATTTCAGGTTTTGATGAGTTAGCATGCGATTTTATTCATGTTCGGATTTAACAATTCAAGCAAGTGATTTTCGGATTTAACAAGTACATATGCAAGTAACAATCTATCATGCGATTTGAATAATTAATCATGCATTCGGTTTTATCAAATAATAATGTGATTTTCTATGCATAAAAATCAATCCTAGGCAAGCATGATCAAAGACAATTATAATTCATAAAGCAAGCAACCGGATTCATGGCTTTAGATTTTAGTAGTCACAATTTTTAGGGGTTTAGTTTTAGGTGATCAATCAAGTAATTTAATCAAGCAAAACAATATATGATTCAATGCTTTAAATCGTGACTAGGGCTAAGGAGATCAAGGATCTAAAATCGCATAATAGGCTTTAGGGTTTCATGCAATCAATCAATTAACACAATCAAATCTGATTTTAGGGTTTATATTCACTTAGATTCAAATTCGATTTGGTGTTCTTGAGTTTAGGGATTTGATTTTACCTTGATCACCGTTTGGGTTGAATGGATTTGAACCGGGAGCTAAAGATCTCGGAAAACAAACTGACCACAAGTTGATTGGAATCGGCGGTCGCTCTCTCTTCAGGTCGGCGGTCGGCACCGATTAGGGTTTATGGGGTCGGCGGCTTATCAGAGCAAACTCGTGCTGATAACGTGTTGTAAACTGAATGTTTCTGTATTTATTAATAAATGACCAAGGGTCCATATATATAGTGGTTTACCTAAAAGGAGAAAATGAAATATTACATAAACAAGAAAAGAAAAACCTTGGATAACAAGGAATATGAAAACTCTAAGTATGAGCCGACTTATTCTTAGTTATATTGGACCAGTTATGGATTCCATCACTAATCGATTTATAACAAGTGGATATATAATTATGTAATAGATAAAGAATTGAAAAAGGCAAACCAACTAAACTGTTGGAAAGTTGTCGTGAAATGTTAGTTTAAGATGAACCAAACTATTTAACCAACACATTACACAAAGAATATGTAAATAATATATCCTGTGGATAAAGAATTATGTAGTAGATAAAGAATCGAAAATGACAAACCAACTAACTGTTGGAAAGTTGTCCTGAAATGTTAGTTTAAGATGAACCAAAACTATTTTTAGAGAAAAAGGATAATCAGAAGTATTTTGCTTCTTTTAGTTTAAGATTGACTAAAGTCCCATCTTTGCTTTTTATTGCATTTCCTTTTTGTTTCTAAAGAAATCTTATTTTATTTTCTTCCCTTTTTTAAATATTCCAAAACTTAACTTATCTTTTCTTCCTTTTTTGTTTTAATTGATTTTAGACTTTTGAGTCAAGTTTCTCCTTTTTTGTTTTTCTTTTCAATTTCAGTTTTAATTGATTTTAATTGACGGAAAGAGTCTCTTAAGCAAAGTGACATGACCAAAATGACAAACAATTGTGAGTGCAAGGGTGGAATCAAGTGCAGCATTTCTCAATAATCTCCTCATATCTCTCAATTAATTTCTCTCTCTGCTCTCGGCAAACTCTATGGATTCAAATTCGGAGTCAACGCTCATCTCACTCATTTCTCAACTACTGCTTGAAGTCCAAAGTACGAACTGGGGCTCTGATTGCGAGTTGAATTGGGAGTCGAAGCTCATGCCTCTGGTTATTCAGATAATCTCTTTCGTCAGATGTATGGATTTGGATTTGCTGCCGAAGCCTGAGTCGAAGCTTATGTCACTTGTTTCTCAAGCAATCTCTCTCTTCAACTCTACGGATTTGGATTCACTGCCTAATCACCTGTCGAAGCTCATATCACTCATTTCCCAGAAAGTCTCCGCAGATTCAGACCGGAAGCCTGAGTCTGAGTTAGAATTCAAGTCGCTCATTAACGAAACACTGGAACTCAAGCCAGATCATGAGATCATATCACTCATCCGTCAAATAGTCTCCCTCGCCACCATCTCTATGAATCCAGAGTTGAAGACATTTATGTTCTTAAGCCCTCAAATACAAGGATACTTCGATGCAAGAGGAAAATTTAGTGTGGGTCAAGATTTCCCGCTCAGCGATGACGGGTGGAACTGTTTCCGTGGACGGTTTAAAGGAGAAGATTTGTCAAATTCATGTTTTCGCTGCAGAAGCTGCAATGGCGAATACCATAAAGAATACGAAAGGGTTCCAGCCGAGATCAAACACCCTCTTCACCGGAAACATTCTCTTCAGCTTGCGTTGAATATACTTTTGTTTAGAACCAGAGAATGCTATTGCTGTAATGAAGATCTCGAAGAGGTATTTTATTTCTGCTCGGCCTGCGATTTTGCTCTGAACATAGCTTGTGTGGACAAACCACGAATCTTATCTATACCCCTTTCCAAGTGGCATGAACATCCACTTGCTTTGTTTCCAAGAAAGACTTCCTTAACTTGCGACATATGCGCCTTGGCTACTTCAAACTCTCCTTTCTATATCTGTCCTCCTTGTGACTTCGTGGTTCACCTAAAATGTATCAACTTACCACGTTTCTTGAGGATATCTCGCCATCCTCATCGTATCGGTTATACACCATCTTTTGAGGAAGGAGATTGGTATTGTGGTGTTTGCCGAAGAAAGATAGACAATGACTATGGAGGTTATTCTTGTGTCAGGGATGGTTGTTTGTATGCGGCTCATTCAAGATGTGCCACACAAAGAAATATTTGGGATGGCATAGATCTTGAAGGAGAGCCAGAGGAAATTGAAGAAGAAGTTGTTGAGGCATTTGTGAGGATAAGCGAAGGGATCATACGACATTTCGTTCATGACCATCATCATTTGAGAGTAGATGAGAACACATGCAGAGACTACGACGACAATAAGCTGTGTCAAGCATGCGTCACACCAATCTATTTTGGTAAATTCTACTCTTGCGTGCAATGTGAGTTTCTTCTACATGAAACCTGTGCGCATCTTTCTCGCAAAATATATCACCCGGTACATCCACATCTTCTCACTCAAGCTATAGTGAGAGATGTTATGAACTTTGAGGTTACATGTGCAGCTTGTGGTAGGAGTTTGTCAACAGCCGGTTTCTTCTATGAGTGCGGTAAAGAAGAATGTAATTTCAGACTTCACGTGCAGTGTGCTACAATTTCTGAGCCATTAGTCCATAAAAGTCATGTGCATCCTTTATTCTTAACATCCAAACCAGAAGAGGAGAGAGAATGCTCTATTTGCATAAGAGGAGAAGATTATGACGTAAATGAGACATTCAATTGCATTGATGAGTGCAATAACTTTGCTTTGTGTTTCAGGTGTGCTACTTTACCTCAAAAACTGAGGTATAAGCATGATAAGCACATCCTCACTCTTTCTTATGGGGAGGAGACAGATACCGTGATAAATTGGTGTGAGGCTTGCGAAGGAAAAATATATCCGAAAGAAGGGTTTTATATGTGTGATGAGTACTGCTGTGTAACGCTACACGTCGAATGTTTGATTGGGAAGGAGTTATACATGAAGCCTGGTTCATCGTTTTTCTATGCCAGTGTTAAAATGGTACGTGTTCAATCCAACAATCATCACATGTCTCGACCTAAGTGTGCTGAATGTAAGAAGCGCTGTGCACACAAAATATGTTTCCAGTGTGATGGATCAATATTGTGTTCCCTAATCTGTCTGCACTATTTTCGTCAGAAACGTTTTATGTATTTTGACTAGAGAGTGGCCAATGCAACCGCTTGATGGTGTCTTGTTGTAAGAAATATAATTGAAAGCAGCTTGATGGTCACTTTATCAAAAACTCAATCTTCTTAGACAAATCAACTCTCATCTTTGTTATAGCAAAAGGAAAATTTGCTGCCGTTTAATGAACTACACTGTGTTTTTGCATTTTGCTTTTCAACTTGTTTGATCAATAGGGAGCGCAAAAAGATAATGATTCATGTAGGATCAATGGGCTGGTCAGAAGCACGTTTTACGGGTAAGCCTGAGGTGCTAACAAACGCATGTGGGATGTGGCCCTGCCCCTTACAAGGAAGATTACATGTTTTAAGATTCAGATTCTAAGAAAAAAAAAGGAAGAAGAAGAAAATGAGAGATTAGTACACAAACTACATATATCTAAACCAAAATATTCACTTCTGTTTCAGATACAGAGATCATGTCACTCACTTGTCCGTCAAGTAGTCTATGCCGTCATCTTTTCGAAGAATTCAAAGTTGAAGAAAAGTAATGCTTCTCTCGTCTTCATACACAATCACTTCTTCGACTCTTTTCTGTCGTCCCTATTGGAGCTGACATCTTCATCAGAATTATGATGCCGTCTCCGATATTTTCTGTCTCGATCTTTTCCCTTTCTTTTCTCCTCTTTGAGACACCTTCGCTCGCATCTACAGCCTCACCATCTGATTCTTCTCTTTTGTCACTTCTCTCGTTTTCTCGTTCTCTTTCCTTTTCCTTGTCTTTACGCTTTTCTTTCTCCTCTAGTTAGGTGCAATAGTTGACCATAAAATATTAGGACATGAAACCACCACGTGATCACACGTTGAGTAAGTAATGAACATAACAATTGACCTCCATTTACATGAAACGGAAGTAGAAAATAAAGGACTACACTTTTCGATCATATCGTCACTCTTTCACCCTCAAATAACCTCTCTCTCTTTCTCTCTCGGCTGACTTTATGGATTCAGATTCAGAGTGGAAGCTGATTTCTCTAATTTCTAAACTACTGCTTGTCCGCGAAAGTACAGATTCAAAGTGGAAGCTCATTTTTGTTGTAGAGAATTGAACCTCTCTTTTGCACGGAATATTAGTTTGTTCTTGAGCAATAAAGTAAAGACACAGAGATTTAACGAGTTCAGATCACGATGTGTGATCCTACGTCTCGGCCTGGAGTTTTTCCAGTAATCCACTATATCACAGATTACAAGCTTTTAGGTTTCTCTCTGCCTCCTTCTAAAACCTAGAGGAAATCAGAAATTTTGTGTTAACCCTAATTCCCCACATGCTTAGCTTTATATACTAAGTCAATTACAAAGATAAGACGGTTAAACCAAACCGAAGCCCAAAGAAAACAAACCCGTTTCCTAGTGACTACCCTGTCGCGGGCCCAGTTATAACTCAATGATTTTCATCACCAAAGCCCAACAAATCTCCACCTTGATGACAATCACTCCAGAGTATAACATCTTCATCTTTGCATCCATGTGAAACTCCAGACAAACCAGCACCTTAGTGCTCTTCTAAGCCGAGAAAACTCAAGGCTTTCTCAAACTTATCCACCGGAAGAACCTTTGTCAACATATCAGCCGGATTCCTCTCTGTAGGGATCTTGGACAACTTCACATCACCGGAAGCAACTATATCCCTGATGAAATGCATCCTTCTTCTAATATGCTTTGTTCTCTCATGATGAACGTTGTTCTTGGCTAAACTCAAAGCACTCTGAGAATCACACCAGATCTCCACCGAGTCTTGTTTGAAACCGAACTCTTCAGCCAAACCCATCAGCCAGATAGCTTCTTTCGTAGCTTCCCCCAACGCCATGTACTCTGCCTCTGTCGTAGACAGTGCAACCACCTGTTGAAGACTCGACTTCCAACTAATCACACTTCCACCAGCGGTGAAAACATATGCTGAAATCGATCTACCTCTGTCCAGATCCGACGAAAAATCAGAATCACCTTCAACCTTAAACTCCATGTTCTTCCTGAATACAATCTTCAGATCCTGAGTACCTTCAAATATCTTAGTACCCACTTCACTGCTGACCAGTGAACCATACTCGGCTTGCTCATAAACCTACTCACTAAGCCAACAGCATATGCTAGATCACACCTAGTTCCCAGCATCGCATACATGATACTTCCAATAGCATTAGCATATGGAATATCATCCATAATTGTCTCAGCTTCATTATCTTTGACAGCCGACAACTTAAAATGCGAACCTATAGGTATTGAAACAGATCTAGACTCATCCATATTGAATACCTGAAGAATCTTCTTGATATACCCGGATTGAGACAAGTAAGAACTCCACCTTCACGATCCCTCTCAATATCCATACCAAGAATTCTTCTCGCAGCTCCTAGATCTTTCATCTCGAACCTGCTGCTCAACAGATCTTTCACAGTCTGTATCTCTTTCATGTCCTTTGAAGCAATTAACATGTCATCAACATACAAGAGTAGGTAGATGAAACACTTATCTTTACTCTCCTTTATGTAGACACAGTGATCGACATCGCTCCTTTTGAACCCATGACTAACCACAAACTGATCAAAACACTTGTTCCACTGCCTTGGAGCTTGCTTCAGTCCGTACAGTGCTCTTTCCAACAAGCAAACATAATCCTCTTTTCCTTTAACCACAAAACCTTCTGGTTGCTCCATATAGATCTCCTCTTCAAGTAAACCATGAAGAAACGCAGTCTTAACATCAAGCTGCTCCAGTTCCAGATCAAAATTTGCAACAACAGATAGAAGAAACCTGATAGAAACATGTTTCACTACTGGTGAAAACACATCCTGATAATCAATACCCTCTCTCTGAGAATATCCTTTGGCCACCAACCTGGCCTTATATCTCGGTTCTTCTACTCCTGGTATACCTGGCTTTAACTTGAATACCCACTTGCAGCCAATAACCTTTCTTCCTTTGGGTCTCTTAACCAGCCTCCAGGTTTTGTTCTTATCAAGAGAAACCATCTCTTCATTCATACCTCCATTCCAGAAAGTTTTATCCCTACTTTCAATGGCTTCCTGATAGTCCCTTGGTTCTTCAGAACTCATCTCAACTGCAGCAATTAAAGCAAAACTTGCCAAATCATAATCATTGAAACGGTCAGGTAGCCTTGTTACTCTCCTAGTTCGATCTCGAACCAACTGATAGTCCTGAGGTATATCATCTGATTCTGAATCTCCAACAACTCCACCTGAAGATGAACCTTCACCTTGATCTTCAGTAGCCGGAACTGTCGATTCAGACGGAGGGTGTCGATCGTCACCAGTGGGGGTGTCGATCGATACCTTCTCTGCGGCCCGGTGTCGACCGACACCAATAGGTGTGTCGATCGACACCATCTCTGGAGTCGGGTTCTCCAGCCCTGTTTCTGACGCAGAAACACCTTCTTTTAAGTCTTTGAACACTTTATCTTCAACAAAGACTACATTCCTGCTTATCACACATCTTTCTTCATCCAGAAGCCATACCTTGTACCCTTTGACTCCTTCTGGATAGCTAATGAAAATTCCCTTCATAGCTCTTGGTTTTAACTTCCCTTGATCTACATGCACATAGACCAATGACCCAAACCTTCTAAGATGTTTATAACCAGGCTTTCTTCCCAGCCATAGTTCTTCAGGAATATTGCCATCTAAGGCCGATGAGGGACTTCTATTTATTTGGTACACAGCTGTGCTAACCGCCTCAGCCCAGAATTCTTCTCCCAAGCCACTCTCATCAAGTATACAACGCACTTTCTCCATTATTGTTCGATTCATGCGTTCAGCTACTCCATTCTGCTGTGGAGTATATGCACATGTCCTGTGCCTCTCAATCCCATGCTGCTTGCAAAACTCATTGAAATCCTTGTTCACGAATTCCAACCCATTGTCTGTTCTCAGACACTTAACCTTCTTGCTGACTTGATTCTCAACCAGCTTCCTCCATTCACAAAACTTTGTGAAAGCTTCACCCTTAGTAGACAAGAAGAATACCCATACTTTTCTAGTGTAGTCATCAATGATAGACAGAAAATACTGCTTACCAGACAAACTTAGAGTAACAGATGGAGATCCCCAAAGATCTGAATGAACATACTTCAGTGCTTCCCCAGAATTGTGCTTCCCAACGTTGAAGCTCAGCCTTTTATGCTTTCCCATTACACAACTCTCACAGAAATCCATCTCTCCAATTCTCCTCTTGTCAATGATGCCCCTTTTTGCCAGGATCATCAGATTCTTCATGCTCATGTGTCCCAACCTTCTATGCCACAACACTGTTTCATCGCAGGCAGGTTTCCTGGAAACACTAATGTTTGACTGTCCTATCACAGTCTCTCCATCAAGCAAATACAAAGAACACACAGTGAACCTTGAAGACCCATCTTCCCGTTCTTATAGAACCTTGTCTTTCCTTTGCCTCCAGCATGATCAAACCCAAGCTTATCTAACGTACTTGTAGATATTAATTTCTTTTCAGCTTAGGAATATACCTGACATTTGTCAATGTCTTCACCGTGCCACCATATGCCTTGATATTGATAGAACCTATTCCTTTAACCTCCACGGAATAGTCGTCCCCCAGTAGCACTTGTCCAGAGTTGAGCTCCTCGAACTTATCAAACCAGTCTCTCCTTGAGGTCATGTGATATGAACAACCCGAATCAATCACCCACCTCTCATGATGCCAACTTTCTGAGACTGTTAATGCATCAACTCCTGCTGATTGATCAATGACCACTGCTGCCTCAGCATCATCATCATTGCCCATGCGCTTTTTCCTAGCATAACAATCAGTCTTCTTATGTCCTTCCTTCTTGCAGTACCAGCAGGTGATTCTTGAACCCGATTTCGACCTGCTTCTGCTTCTATCACCGGAGTTCTTCTGACTCCTCTCAGACTGTCTCCCACGAGCCACATATGCTTCACCAGCTTTCTGAGAAGTTGATATTCCCAGTGCCTTGAGCTCAGTCTCCTTAGATCTCGCTGCATTTATCACATCATCAATAGAGATAGATTCTCTACCATACTTCAATGTCTCCTTCATGGAGTCATACTGTGATGGCAAGGAACTGAGCAATAGAATTGCCTGCACCTCATCCGCAACTGTAACCTTCACACTAGCCAACTCTGAAATAGTCTTCAAGAAGTCATCGACATTCTGATCGATTGACTTTGATCCATCCATCTTAAATGTATAAAACTGATACAGAAGATGAATTCTACTAGGTAGAGTTTTGGTATTATACAACCTTTCTAGTGCAGCCCAAAGATCACGTGCTGTTGTGCACTCCTCTGTTTTCCTGAGGACGTGATCTCCTAGATGGAGAGTCAACATGTTCATTGCGTTCTCAGCTCGTTCCTCCCTCTTGGCTTCTTCTTCTTGAAGTCTTTCTGCGAAATCCTCTTCAGACTCGTCCTTTTTCTTTACCAGACTTTTAGGCTCTTTTGCAGGTGTTGATAATTCATCCTTCAAACCTGCAAGTGATATATGAGCCGTCATCCTTCTTTTCCACAAGGAGAAATCTCCTTGCCCATCGAAGATAGCCATCTTCACCTTCGAAGTCTTCTTAGAATCCATCACGCCTCAATTTATCTCTGTTCAGAGACGTTGTCGATCGACAATGAGACTGGTGTCGGTCGACACTGATTGGTGTCGATCGATACTAACGGGTGTCGGTCGACACTGAACGCGACGCCTGATTCTGAACTCGCCGCCGATGCTTTAACCCAGCAATCAACCACACAAACAAGAAAACCTAGCAACCACCGCCAATCCTCTCTGCCCTTGCTCCCGAAACCAGTAAATCTGGCTCTGATACCACTTGTAGAGAATTGAACCTCTCTTTTGCACGGAATATTAGTTTGTTCTTGAGCAATAAAGTAAAGACACAGAGATTTAACGAGTTCAGATCACGATGTGTGATCCTACGTCTCGGCCTGGAGTTTTTCCAGTAATCCACTATATCACAGATTACAAGCTTTTAGGTTTCTCTCTGCCTCCTTCTAAAACCTAGAGGAAATCAGAAATTTTGTGTTAACCCTAATTCCCCACATGCTTAGCTTTATATACTAAGTCAATTACAAAGATAAGACGGTTTAAACCAAACCGAAGCCCAAAGAAAACAAACCCGTTTCCTAGTGACTACCCTGTCGCGGGCCCAGTTATAACTCAATGATTTTCATCACCAAAGCCCAACATTTGTAATTTCTAAACTATTGCTTGTCCACAAAAGTACGGATTCAGATTCAGACTCAGACTCGGATCGCGAGTCGGTGTGGGAGTCGGAGATCGTACCACTGATTATTCAAATAATCTCTCTCGTCATGTCTATGGATTTGGATTCTCAGCCGAAGCCTGAGTCGAAGCTTATGTCACTCGTTTCTCAAGCAATCTCTCTCTTCAAGTCAACGGATTTGGATTATCTCCCGAAGCCACTGTCGAATCTCATATCATTCATTTCTGAAAAGATCTCTTCAGATTCAGACCAGAAGCCCAAGTCTGATTTGAACTTTGAGTCACTTGTTCAGCAAACATTGGAACTCAAGCCAGAACTGGAGCTCGTATCACTCATCCGTGAAATAGTCTCTATCGTCCAAGCATATTTAGATTCAGAGTCGACGCTCATTTCTGATTGCGAGCCGGATTCAGATTCAGATTCAGAGTCGAAGCTCAATTATCTAATTTCTGAGTCCATTTCTCAACTAAGTCGTGTCCACCTAGGTACAGATTCGGATTCGGACTCGGATTCGGACTCAGATGGCGGGTCGTATTGGGAAGGGACGTGGCGTGTCGAGATCATGTCACTGGTTATTCAAATAATCCGTCTCTTCGAATCGAGGGAGTTGGATTCGCAGTCGAAGCTTATGTCACTTGTGTCTCAAGCAATCTCTCTATTTAACTCAACGGATTTGGATTCCCTGCCGAAGCCACTGTTGAATCTCATATCACTCATTTCTCGAACGATATCTTCAGATTCTGACGAGAAGCCGGAGTTTGGTTTGCGATTGAAGTCACTCGTTCAGCAAACAATGGAACTCAAGCCAGATCATGAGATCATATCACTCATCCGTCAGATAGTCTCTGTCGTCCGGTATATGGACGCAGGCTTGAAGAATCTTATTTCATGTCCTCAAGTAGAAGTATATTTAGATGAAGAAAAATGTTTTGTGACACGTGAAGTCTCGTCTACCAGCAAAGACAAGTGGGGTTGTTTTCTTAATTACTTTAGTCCATTCAGTTTAGGACGGAAACGGATTACCCACTCCTACTGCAAAGGTTGCAAAGGCGAGTACCATAATGAATATGAAAAGGTTCAAGTCAGGATCAAACACCCTCTTCATCCGAAACATTCTCTTCAGCTTGCGCTTAATACGAGCTTTCGGCAGGGGTCCAGAGATGGAACCAGAGAATGCTACTGCTGTGATAAAGATCTCATCGAGGTATTTTATTTCTGCTCGGCCTGCAATTTCGCTCTGAACATAGCTTGTGTGGAGAAATCGCGAGTCTTATCTATACCCCTCTCTAAGTGGCATGACCATCCACTTGCTTTGTTTCCAATAAAGACTCCCTTAACTTGTGACATATGCGCCTTGGCCCATTCAAACTCTCCTATCTATATCTGTCCTCCTTGTGCCTTTGTGGCTCATCTAAAATGTATCAATTTACCACGTGTCATAAAGATATCTCGCCATCCTCAGCACCGTCTCTATCATACAGCATCTTTTGATGAAGGAGATTGGTCTTGTGGTGTTTTCCGCAGAAAGATAGACAATGATTACGGAGGTTATTCTTGCATCAAGGATGGTTGTTCCTATGCGGCTCATTCAAGATGTGCCACACAAAGTAATGTTTGGGATGGCATAGATCTTCACGGACAGCCTGAAGAAATTGAAGAAGAAGTTGTTGAGCCGTTTGTAACAATAAGCGATGGGATCATACAACATTTCAGCCATGACCATAATCATTTGAGACTAGATGAGAACACATGTAGAGACTACAACGAGAGTAAGCTGTGTCAAGCATGCATCACACCAATCTATTTTTGTAACTTCTACTCTTGTCTGCAATGTGAGTTTGTTTTACATGAAACCTGTGCACATCTTTCTCGCAAAATGTATCACCCAATACATCCACATCAGTTCACTCTAGCTACAGTGAGAGACCGTATGGGCTTTGACAATAAATGCGCTGCTTGTGAAAGGAGTTTTTCAACAGCTAGTTTCTTCTATGATTGCGGTAAAGAAGAATGTTATTTCCGGCTACATGTTCAGTGTGCAACAATTTCTGAGCCATTAGTCCATAAAGGTCATGGGCATCCTTTATTCCTAACATCCAAACCAGAAGAGACGAGACAATGTTCTGTTTGCCAAAGAAGTGGTGAATTTGAGACATTCAATTGCATTGATGAGTGCAATGACTTTGCTATGTGTTTCAGGTGTGCTACTTTACCTCAAAAACTGAGGTATAAGCATGATAAGCACATCCTCACTCTTTCTTATGGGGAGGAGACAGATACCGTTACATATTGGTGTGAAGCTTGTGAAGGAAAAATTAATCCGAAAGAAGGGTTTTATATGTGTGATGAGTACTGCTGTGTCACCCTACACATTGATTGTTTGATTGGGAAGGACTTATACATGACGCCTGGTTCATCGTTCTATGCCGCTAGATTTCACAATTTTGAACATCGAAGTATTCAATCCAACAATCATCACATGTGTCGACCTATTTGCCCATCATGTGAGCAGCGTTGTCCACACAAAATAGTTTTCCAATGTGATGAATCATTCTTTTGTTCTGTAAGTTGTCTGGACTTTTTTCATACATGTAAAATCTATGCAAATTTTGAACTCTTTTTGTAAGAATTACAATTAAAATTAGCTTGATGGTCATTTTATCGAGATAATCAATCTTCTTAGACAAATCAACTCTCATCTCTTTTTGCTTTAAGTTTGCTGCCCTTTGCTGCTAATGAGTAAACAACACTGTTTTTGCCTTTTGGTTTCCAACTTGTTTGATCAAGAACGTGGCATGGTATGCCATAGGAAGAACAGTGAGATCTTGTATTGCTATAAGCTTATTACAGCAGGAGAGACTGCAACATTTAAAGCTGAATAGTATGAGTAAACTAGTACGACAAAAAAGTAATGGTCCTCTGTTCTTCATACACAATCACTTACCAATATAGTAACACGAAAAGTGAATTAGTCCCATCCGTGGTTTTCTTACTTTTTCATAAGTGGAAGAACTATTTAACCAACACATTACGAAAAGAAAATGTAAATAAAATATCCAACAAATTCTCAAAGAAAAACTTTATCAATATATGTTGTAACATACTGATTGAAAGCTGAGATCAATGTTTGCATCAACATGTAATGAAAATGAAGTAAACAGGTAAAAAATCCAGCAACGTTACTGAGCAGAAACTGAATTGGAATCCTTAAGATAATAATAATCATCAATGCGCATGCCTAAGTGCAGCTTTCGAACCCTCATCTTAGTCGGTGTTTCTAAAACATTTTTGTCAAAACCAAAACAAAGGAGAACAAAAATACCATTACAGGGCGTAGAGATGATTCATTGGGAGATATATATCTCTCTAAAAGAAGTAGAAAGGTTCCAGTTGAAGTAAAAATGTTATTATCACTTCACAGCAATCAAAGTCTGATTTCACCATCCTCCCCAACCTCTCCATCCTCTAACTCCTCATTACCACCTCGACGATGCTCTTTCTTCAGTCTTTTATGCCGACTTTCACTGTCTGATTCAGGGGAGTTTGCGTGCTGCCAAGAAACCATCTCTCTTATTTAAATACTTATCAAACTTGAAGCTCATTAGCTGAGTCAAAAATGAAGTTGAGAGGAAGTACCTTTCTTGATTTTTTGCGATCATTACCATGTTTACGAGACGACTTCTTCGACTCTTCTCTGTCGTCCCTATCAGAGCTGACATCTTCATCAGAATTGTGATGCCGTCTCCGATGCTTTCTATCTCGATCTTTTCCTTTTCTTTTCTCTTCTTTGTGACCTTCGCTCGCATCTACAGCCTCACCATCTGATTCTTCCCTTTTGCTACTTCTCTCTTTTCCTCTCTCTTTCTCTCGTTCTCTTTCCTTTTCCCTTCTCTCCTTGTCCTTGTCTTTCCGCTTCTCTTTCTCCTCCCTATCTTTCTCTTTTCTACTCTGAATATTCCACAACAGTAAAAAAATTAGAGACCTGCTTTGTTTTACATAAATGACAGATTAATTTCATAGCACGAAGAATCATTACTTTTTCCTCATCACGCTTACGCTCCTTCTCCTTGGCCTTTTCCTGCAAACTCGTTATGTATTCCTCAAAAAGCCCTTTGCTAACACTATCATCTCCGATTGATCTGAAAAAATCGAAATATGACATTAAGAAGGTATACTAGAGAATCCTATTTGATTGTATATTAAAGGTGTTTGCTAACAAGAACTATTTGGTAAGCCATGAAGCATCCTATTGGAAGAAAGAAACTACTTACCTGTACTCTTGGCTCTCGTCAACCAGTTGTTTGATATCTTCCCAACTTGAAGCTACGCTAATTTCCTAAAAGAACAAAAGAATATGTTTAACGTCCTAGAGAATCCAAACAAACAAAATGAAAGTTACCTTGAAAGTGCGTAACAGATTGGTAAATTCTTCAGCCAAACGCTGAAGCTTTCTGGCCTCTTTTTCTTCTTTTTCCTTCATTCTCTCCACCAAGTCACTATATATAAGCTGATAAAAAATGCATAAAAACAAATCAGAGCTAATTACGTTTGGTAGAATAGTAAGTGCAAATTGCATTAGCTAATGATATTCAGCTCAACTTCAAAAGAACACCTTCACACATCTTTGTTGTACGCAAGACAATCTTGCTAACCAGAACTTTACAGTTTTGACTATTAAATTTAAAATTATATTCATAAATAAACAAATCAGAGCTAATTACGTTTGGTACAACAGTAAGTGCAAAATGCATTAACTAGTGATATTCAACTCAACTATAAAAGAACACCTTCACACATCTTTGTTGTACTCGAGACAATCTTGCTAACGAGAACTACTATTGAATCCAAAATTATATAAATAAATCTCATCAACGTGTGGTTGCAAAATAATGCATCTAAACTCACTCACTACACATAGAAACAGAAGTTTGAACCACTAGCTAATATATTTCTTCTGACAACTGAACCAGTAGCTAATATATTTCTTGTAACGTGCACAATTCATAGTAACCGTTTCTGTGTTTTATTAATCAGCTGATATTCTTCTAACAACTGAGCCGGTACCTTTAAATTTATGTCTGATATTGGTTGAGAACCGAGATCTTCTGTAAGAGCAGATTTAAAATCTTCAAAGATCCACGAGGAGAGCAAGCAAACCTGTTAGAGAAAGGGATTAAAGTAAAGTTTTGTCATAAGTAATAAGCAGAAATGCTAGCTAATTTTGACTTGCCTTCCTTGACTTCATAGCATCCTTTACGCGACTCTTGTCCTCATGATACTGTCAATCAAATAAATAAAAAAAAAAAAAAAAAAAACAGGTTTAATTTACCAACTATCAGATTCACCCAAAGCTAGAATAGTCCACCCAAAATTACCTGTTTCTCTAATTCTTCTGTGATATCTTCGAACAAGTCTTTCGGAGTTGATCCAGACGTATTAGATGCCACAGCTTGGTATTGGGGCAACTCTTTTAACTGTACAAAAAAATAATTGAGCAGACGAATCCGACATGAAATATAATTTTCCCAACAAATATCTAAATTGGTCAGACACCTCAATGCAATATTCCGACCAATACGTCTTGGCTGTAAGAATGCCAGCAGCGACATGTTCTTCCAATAGTGTACGAAATGCATCACGGTTTTTTCTCTCAGCCCGCCTAACATGTTCCTAACTCCACATGAAATGTGAAAGCATGAGCAGTTGACTTCAATAAAAACAAATATGAGGTTACAATTCTGAACGTCGACCTTACTTTCTCAACCCTCTTCAGCTCCTCTTCTTCCTTCTCCAGGTCATTAATGTAATCCTGAAATATACAAACATTAGAAAAATATTCTAATGGTGGCAACACGAATTTCTCAATGAAGTAACGTACCTCAAAACCAATCAGACGGTCTATCTTTTCAAGACATGGGCATCTTTCATCATCCTCCAGTCTATCTTGAATTTTGCGCCATTGTGTACTAGCCTTCAAAAACACGTAATATAAAAGGCATTATGGCAAAAGATCTATGAAACAAAAATGTTTGCAGGAATTAGTTACACAAACAATGATGTACTTTGATATAGTCACAGGTTTCTAGAAACTTCCGATATTCTGCCATCTTCTGTCGATGTTCCTCCACTGCCTTTTCTCTTTCCTGCAGATTAAAGGATTCATCATGTCAATTCAAATAACGAATTTACCGAACAACTCATCAGCGAAGTCCACACATGAACAGGAAAACCCCAAAAAGGGTTTCAGATGATTACCTTCCTCTCAAGTTCCACAATATAATTGTCAAAAAGATCTTCGCGATCCCTTGGGCGCTCAACAGCTTTAAAGCGCTCATCATTTTCAAACAAACTCATCGCTTTGCTGGTGAGGAAAAAGTCTCCATTAGCACATGCGTCACACATACAATAAACACAAGAACCAAAGATCCTCTAACTAACTGAAAAGCCAAACCTCCATTTCAGGGATGATGATAGTTCTTCACACTCCTGAGATAAAAAAAAAAAACAATACCATTATAACAAATCAGCTCATCAGCCACACTAAACGACCAAACTCCCTTCTGACTCCTTTGGTAACATACCTCCAGCATCTTGACAAATTCTTCCCGCGCTTTCTTCTGTCTCCTTCGCCTTTCCTCAGCTTCCACTTTTTTTCTTTGACCGAGATACTGGCACATTGAAATTGACAACCAGATGTAAGCATAAAGCTACTCAAGAGTCGAAATCTACCAGTGAAAAGTTAATTGCATCACAAAGAAAGGCTGCAACGTTTATAGACAGGCTATTAAAATGCATTTGCACATCATTCCTATGAACTAAGAAACTATATACCTCGTTAAAAGCTTGTTTCCGCTCACCGAGTGTTCTCAAAGCACCATATCTTTTATCATGAACAATCTCTTTCGTTGTCTACAAGGAGATGAGAAGGTCAGCAATGGAACCATTAGATGGTCAAGGAGAGAATACAGGCCATATCCATCAATGTACTCATACGAAATGACACAAATACTTGCATATGCATCCACATTACCTGTTCCCATGTCCAGTCGGACTGAACATTTACAGATTCCAAAAGAGACTTGAAAGCAGCTTTTGCCTCCTAAGAAAAATAACCAACAGTGCAAAAATAGATGGATGGCAAACAATTAGACTTGCACAAGAAAAAAAAAATCTACAGGCTTCCGGATGAGAAAATTAGGATACGAATATACCTGTTTAGTCGCATATACCATGGGTTCCTCAACATTTGTTTTGTCACCAGCAGGCGTCAGACTGGATTTTCCATTCACCGACATATCCTTATTATCAACCTAACAAAAACAATCGAAATAATTAGACTATAAATATTCTAAGGTGTAACAATTGACTATAAATATTCATGAAACCACCACATCATCACACGTACAGTAAATAATGAACATAATTTTTCAAAAAACTTGTTCAAGGTATTATTATTGACCTCTATTTACATCAAACTGAAGTACAAAGCAGGGAAGCAGAAAATATAGGACTAAAGTTTTCGATTCTAGGCAAGTCATTGTAAAAAAGGAATAGAAAAGTCATGCCTCGTTATTTTGTGCTTCAGCTCCATCCTTAGAATCATCCGCCCCCTGAGACGGTAAATTATCCAATTTCCTAGAAGCCTCCGTATCACTAGTTGCAGCAGACGTTTGAGTAACAGTAGCAATGGGGGGAGGACGGGTGACAAGTACAGTCACACTCACTGGAATAGGGCTTGAAGAATGCCCAGGAATTGTTGAAGATGTGCTAACAGAGGTCACAGGAGTGCTAACAGCAGGATCAGACGAGGATGAAGCGATGTGGGATAAAGAGGTAGATCCAGCTTCGGAATGGGGCCTCTTTGCACTAGCTAATTCGGCCTGTTCCCGAGCTAACTGCATACAACAACATGCAGGTTTAATGTAGGGTGCAGCATTGGCGAATGCGCATATAAGAGAGAAGTGAATAGTCAGACCTTCAAATCTTCTGGAATTGTCCACTTAGACTCTTTTGTAACCTTGTTATAATAATATCTGCATGAATTAAAACAACAAATAGTTGAAACAATAGAGCATAAGCAAGAAATTAAAACCAAATGAAACTTAAAAGATGCTTACTTCCTTCCTTCAGCTGTTGTAAATTCCTTCCATACAGTGGATGCATCAGCCCTCTGTACAAAGAGATTATAAGTTGCCAGAAAACTATAAAATCATGCATAGATAGAATAGATTTTGATGGATAAATAAAGTCTGCTTCCACAGAAACTCAAAACGTCATTAGAAGGTAATGGGGTGAAACAGAAGAAAAAATTATGTTTATCCTGTTTTAATAAATAACTAAAAATACCAAAAATATATTTGCCTGTTTTAGTAAAGTGAAAGCCTGCCTTTAAGTAAGCACGTAGCAGTATATGAAACAACAATTTCCAGAATATATTTGCCTTCAATTTTTGCAAACATATTTGCCTGTTTTATTTCAAAGTGAAAGCCTGCTTTCAAACGTCGTTATATTTCTCCAAAGTTACCATGGAGTTTCCAAATCAGTAGAAAAGTATATGAAACAGGATGCAAATAGAACAACATTCTCCAGAAAAAAAGCATGCAACCGTTTACATCACTAGTGAAGTGGCACAAAAACCAAAAGCACTAGTAAATTCCACGACCAGCAGGATGAAAGGATAAACATCATCTTAGAAGAATGACTAAAGTCTTACCTCAAGTGGTGTCATCAGTTCAAGAGGTTTCTCCCAACTTGATTGTTTAGTCTGCTTGTTATAATAATACCTAGAAAACATAAGTATATTTTAGAAATGTTTTAGGTATACACAAATCCGCACGAAAGATAAACAAGAGCATGGAAAGTTCAAAAGAGTGATAAGCTTACGAACAATCTCCTACTAAAATAATCAATTCCTAATGGTAACTGCATGAACACAAATCTACAGTACAAACAGTGACATGAAGGAAAATAAACGGCCTAAATCTGAAACAGGAGTTCAGTAATATACTTTCTCCCATCAGCAGATGTATGCTCCATCCAGTCAGATGCAGATTGTGGAGTCAGGCTTCCCTATAAAGAAAAAAAAAAAGAACACAAAACTAATAAGTTAGGTGAGCAGTCTGAATAAGAGAGATGATGCATACATGAAGACTAGAGTAAGAGAATGCGTTTGAGATAAGAGTTCATCAACAAAGCCAACCAGCTAGTTAGTAACTGAGTATAATACGAGAAGGTTGTGATGTTTACAGGAATCGAGTATTTTGCGGTTTGCTAAGGGCTTCTTGAGGCTTGGGAGTGTTCTCTAGAACATAGCCTGGGTGATCCTGATAATTATAGCAGTTCACGTTTTCAAACCTTATAAAGCTTGAGCTAACTTAAGGTTCTGGTGAAATGTACTCTATATACTAACCTTTGCTATTAAGTTAAGGAGCGCACGATTCAAATAAATATTATCTCAAAAATTGTACAGAGAAGAAGATCTAAATACCATAGATGATAGAAGGCATATGTGGGTCGTCTCAGTTTAGATGATAATTAAAAACATAAAATGCTTTCACAGATTACTAAGAGATGGGTTCCGGTTTAAGAGCAGATATAGACATGGATACAAATTTGTAGTTCTCGAAGTCACTTACTGGGTCTGTGGGAGTGACTGGTGTTTGTTGCCCAGTCTGCTGAACAGGGGAAACAAGTGTTGCACTTTGATTTACAGGAGCAGGCCAAGTGTTTGCTGCTGGGGGGACGCCGGATGCATGCATCTGAGAAGTTGGTTGGGCCATGGATGGTGGTTGTTGCTGACCATAAGATGATGGTGCAAACTGCAGGAACGAGAATCCAGGAAAGTGAAAACGAATCACATATAAAATGATCATATAAAATAAAATAAAAAGGAAAAGCAAGAAGGCTCACTGTATATGAAGAAGAAAATGGAGGTCCAGATGTACCAAAGCCCGTCATTGGAGGTGCATTTGGCTGTGGTTGAATATACGGCGCTGATACAGGCTGTGATGATGATGTAATATGTCCAGGCTGACCTGGTCTCACTGGAAAAAGCTGCTGCATCGGCTGAGAAAACTGTGGAGGCTGGCTTTGAACATTTGGTGGTACATGTCCATAGGGGTGATGAAAAGGCTGTGAAGCTGTAGGAACAAAATGCTGACCTTGTTGCCCAGATACCATCGGCCGAAACTGGTGAAAAGAAAAAGGTCTCATAAGCACATCCAATAGAAATCACAGACTTACGGATACAAAACTATTAATATAAATCATACAGTAAAATTATTATCATCCCTCAGAAACTTAGAGCTTATGCGATCCCTCTTATGAAGTTTTCTAAAGACACAAACTTTGACTACATCAAAAATGCTTAGAATCCGACGATAACTGCATGTTTGATACTGAAACTAAGGCACCAGAACATTCAATTGAGTGGATTCGATTTCCGAGGAAGAATGAAACTGAGTAAAAGAGAAGTTTTGGCACTTTCGCACCTGGGCACCAGAGGACTGAGGAGGATTATTCGACATTTTCCCAACAAAGTTAATTGCTTCTCTCCGACTTCCGGCTTATTCTGAAGAACAAAACGTCCCCACGAGCTTAAATTCTCGCGAAAGGCTTTCAAGAGCAAAAATTCAAACTCTGAGAACAGATGAGGCCAAACCCTAACAAGAAAATCACTACACGAAAAGCACATACCAGGAACGATGAGGAATCAGGGAGTAACTCCGGCGACAAGTCTCACCAAACGGAGGTTTCGCTAAATTCTTAACCCTAATCGAAACGGGAGCGAACTCCTGCAGATTGCAAAATCAAAAGATTTCGAAGAAGACGCGAACACAGATGTGGAGTGCCTTTAGTGAATTTAAACGGCAAGAAGTTTAGATGGTAAGACTAGAAGCGGCATGTAGTTTTTGTAATTGATAAAAGTTAAAAGTTTTACACGGTAGCACTGGAGGTAATTATTTGCAACGCGGCTTATACCCATTATTTACCCTATATTCGGTATATATCTGATTTGAAGATTGGCTCTTCATAAGTTAGGGGTGTTCCTTTGCTTATAAAGAGATCGAGTCAGTATGAAGTCACCCATTACTAAAGCTAATAACTCCAGTGGTCTTACCAGATCATATGAGGGCTTTTCTTATTTAAGGGATTAAGAGCATCATTAGTGGTAGAACTCCACTAGAGGCTCTGATTATTATTTAATTACTTTATTTGAGTTTAGAAACTTAGTCAAGAGTTTTTATTTTTTTGATCCTACAATGGGAAAGCCTCTGATAGGTTCTGAACTTTTTTTTCTTAATTGAAAATATAATTTAATTTTTAAATTAAACATATTTAACATGAAACATTTTAAATATAAAAACAATTTAATTTTTAAATTAAACATATTTAACATGAAACATTTTAAATATAAAAACAGTTTAAACATTATAAATAAAAACATAGAAACATATGTATAATAACATTAAAGTTCGAAGCTTGGCTGCAAAGCTCGTGAACAAAAAAAAAACTATGTATAATACTTTTCAATTTCTCTGCCTCGGTTGGTTTGAGCTTGGCTGCAGAACCTGAAAACCCATGGTGATAACTGTACACCATTGACTTCTTGGCTTCATCTTCCTGTAAGGTGAACACACAAGTAATTAACGAGCGCTTTACATTCATGATCAACACAAAACCAACAAATAATAATCTGAAAGAACGATCCATTTTCAGTTTTTTTCACTCCCCCACTGAAAGTCTTTCTTTATTACTGAAAAGACCTTGCTTTGAGAACATTCTCCAAGCCTTTGTTTTTATAGACATATTTCCTAATGTGTTTAAGCTAAATTGATTAACAAACTTTGCTTCCAAAAACTGGCAGATAACCAACCAATACACATACTAATTGTATCTTTCAGAAAATAAACATGGTAACTACTAACAGCAAAAATATCGGAAGACCGAATCCGACACTTGATTGACGGAATTCGATATCAGATTGTTGAATAACAGAATCAGAGATGAAGACAAGAGGAAGAAGACTGGAATTTTTAGAAAAGCTACGACGGAAGAGGAGGAAAAAAATGAGATGAGAGAGAAACAATGTTTTTTCGGCCAATCAAATGTCTGCATTTGGTTTTAGAGACCAACTCTAAAACCTCTAATTGTAGAGGCGGTCTCAGCCATTTTAGTTTATTTTGATTTATTTTAATGAGTTTTTTTTGTTAGAGACTCTCATTAGAGTCTCCGATAATGATGCTCTAAGTATTAGCCTCAGAAGCTCCACAAAAACTGCATCTGCATCTTCATCTTGGGATTATGGTTCCTCTATAAGAAAGGGAAGCCATGTACGACATCAAAGCGGGAGCACACTTGACATGGAGACTCATAGGTATGATACCAACTCTAAGTCCCTTAGCAGCATGTCATCTTCATCTGGCGTGTCAAGTCACACCTGCAAAGATCTAAATGTCATGCCAACGGACAGTTTTGAAGCATGTGCTTCCCAAATAACCGGCACATGCAAGGAGCACAACAGAACTAGGAGCATTACCTGCCACTGATGATTACTCTAGGCTGCAAGAAATGGATGGAAATGAATCTCCTCGCCACGGTTTGTTCACGACGACAGCCTCAGATAATAGAACTCGAGAGTTTTGCACCCCAAACCCATTCTTTAGTGGTTTATGATGAAATTCTAGAGTCGGAGTGCAGTGGATGATTGCTCAGAGAAGAGTATGGGACATGATTCTGCAGATCACCACAACTCCTTGGCTCCTGTAAATGAAACTTTAGGTACTTGCTCAGAATTCTCATACTGGCATCTCAGTGTGCTTTAATTTTTACAATTTTGTTATTTATATGGTTTTACAACATGTTTTCTTGCACTCTCGGCAGATGAGTCGACCGTAATTGTGGAATGTCCAAGTGGAAAAGAGACGAAGAGCCTCACTCTCGAAGAAGCCACTGATACAATACTATTCTGCAGCCCCATTGTTCATGACTTAGTTTACGAGGCTGCAACAATAGCAATGGATAAAGCAAAGAATGTGCCGGTGAAAGAAGAGATGTTGCATCATCCAATAGTGACGGTACTTGGAAAGTTGAATCGGAACAGGAGTAGTAGTTATGGACGCGGTGGTGGAACAAAGGAGAAGAAGAAACAAAGTTTTAAAGCGAGAAGGAAACAAAGGGAGACAGAGGAGAAAACAGAGGTGCATATAGAGAGTGATGAAAATGCAAGTGAAGCAGCAGCGATGATGAGTAACGTTGGAGTTCCTCCTCCTCCTGGTAAAGTACGAGAGAGTTTGAAATCTCCTCCTCCTAGTAAAGTACGAGAGAGTTTGAAACCTTCTCCTAAGCCTTCTCCTAAGCTGGATAACAAATGCAATTGCTCTATAATCTGATGTGGCCATTTCTTTACTAGTAAATTTTTGTATGCTTGTTCTTCTTGTTGTTTGGGGATTTATATCTTTTAAATCTTTTAGAGTATTTTACGTTTGTTGCACCTAATTTGTGAGAGAAGGAGATCACGATTTCGGTTTCCGTTCAGTGGCATGAACCCTTATTTATAGTTTTATATATTTTATTTGAACATCAAAGTTTATCATTCTTTTACGGCCTTACTAGAGAATGACATATACTGATTTCAATACATGAATCAGTTTTAGTTTCAGAATTTTAGGAATGTAACACACATACACTTCAGTCTGAGTAAATTATCGTTACTAGTCTGTTGTACAAGTTATTCAAATAAAGAAGATAAATCAATGTTGTTTACATTTTCTCATTACTTACTAGTTACTTCCTCTCTTGTAATGTAAATATTTGTAACATGCAAAATTTCATTGTAACATCATGGAATGTTTGGTATTGGCTTTGACAATATGTAAAAGTTTTTCATGGACATTCTGCACCATCTAAGGCCGATGGTAAGGCTGATGGTAAGGCCGATGGTAAGTAGGGTTGGCTTAAGTGGAAGGGTGCCATAAAAAATGAGATAAAAAAGACCACATTTTTTTTTTTAAGATTTTTTTTATATAAAATGTGTTTAGAGCATAAGAATCTATTTAAGAATATAAAAATCCAATAAAACAAAGAAAAGAAAAGCTAAAAGACACAAGATTAGTAAAAGAATAAAATTTTGTACAAGGGTCGCACACAACTTTGACCCGGCACTGGTGATAGAGAGGACATGCAATCAGTCTCGTAGGATCGATGTTGAGGAGAGTATAGATAGAGAACCTCTGATGTGGAGGAAACATATCCCGGAGATTGTCGGATAAGCCATTAGGAAGATAGCCAAGGAGGATGGTATGTCCGGCGTCACGTAGTATGGAGACCACATCCATGTTGAAGTTATCGCCGCCGATAAAGAGCAGAGTCCTCGGATTGCCACCCTTGGAAAATTCCACAATATGATCGAATACGAACTTACCAGCACTATTACGTGCGGTGAAGGTATCCTCGCCGTGAAAAAAAGTTACTCCACTGTTATCCAGCGCGAATTCCAACCTCGTATGTCTCGAAAGCCGAAATCTGTTTGCCGCATATGCATAAACACGAAACGATCCAGGATCCACACCAAAGTAAGTAGTCAGACGGCGTCGTAAGGCTGATCCATCAAAAAGATACGGAAGACAAATATTTTCGAAGTCCATGACAACTTCATCCATTTGATGGTTGAGATCGAGGGATGAGACAGCAGCAAATTTAGGGTTTTGTCATACAACAATAAAGTAAAATTTGTCTCCTCAAATTCATTCATTAAAATATTTTCAATAACAGTAGATTTGAGAGTACATTTTAAAATCACAAGTTCAATAACACTAAATTTAAAAATAGTTTTTTAAAATTCATGTTTCAATAACAGTGGATTTATCATTTTAAAACAAATCACCACAATCCTTAATTGAATACACCCTTTAAATGGATAAAATATGTTTTAAATGAGCCAGCCACCATTGATATAGGAAGAAAAAAAAAGATTTTTTTACCATATTGTAGCCAAATTTGTTTTGTTAAAGCATGATTATTGGGAGCTCTTGAGAAAGGTTAAAAAAAACATTAAAATAAATTAAAACAAGTAATGGTTGTTGAAAGGGAAAAATATCATTTTAAGCATGAACTTGCCAAAAGTGGCCATTTTAAGCATGAATTTTGGGCGAGACCACTTAAATCACCAACTTCGGTTGACTATTTATTTAAACCCTCAAGTTTCGTTGACTAGGCCAAAATGAGCATGACGTTAACTTATTTAACGGAACTGTTAACCGACGTTAATGCACTGTTACCATCCTCCGTTAATCACAAAACGACGTCGTATTAGTTTTGGAAAAATGTCATTTAAAGCACAAACTTTCAAATTGAGGCCATTTAAAGCATGAACTTTCAAACTGAGGCTATTTAAAGCATGGACTATTAATATAAGCCAATTAAAAGCATAAACTTTTGATATCGGTATTTTAAGCATGGACTTTCATTGTTTTATAAGCATTATGTTTTGTTAAGTCAGCCAAAATGAATATGGAGTTACCACATTTAACATAAATTTTAATATGTGTTAAATGAGCGGTTAAATAACAACATATTTTGATTCCTATTTTCAGCGTACCACTCCAATAACTCTTTATGAGCATTGCTTACCAGTGAAAACAAAAGAATATTTAAACCATAAAAATTGGAAAAAAAAAATAGATATTCAGATGGTGAAAACTAACCTAAGTGTTCATAAGAAGTTTCATTTATGTCTTGAGTTGCTTAAGTAGATCAACTTGAAAATATATATTTGACAACGTGTATAAATGAAAATGAAATTGTTATTCTTCAACACGAGGCTTTATACCGTTGTATCATTACTATCTCCATGCTTAAATACCGATATCAAA
>CM021244.1:27978117-28278117 GCA_010577795.1 Isatis tinctoria | reverse complement strand
TGGCTCCAATTCGGTGACCAATATAATAAAGTTTTCCATAATGCAGTCAAATCACGGGAGGCACAAAATTCAATTCGTGAAATCCGATGTCTTGATGGATCAGTGGTTTCTAACCAAGAAGATATCAAGGGAGAGGCAAAGCATTTCTTCTCAGAGTTCCTGCAGCATAAACCAGCTGACTTCGAGGGTTCCGTGAATGAGCTACGAGAGTTGTTTGATTTTCGCTGCAGTGAGGACGAAATTTCTAAGTCGCAGCAACCGGTCATAGAGGAGGAGATCCGCAACACATTATTCACAATGCCGTCAAACAAATCACCTGGCCCTGATGGCTATCCTTGTGAGTCTTTTAAAATTGCATGGCCTATACTTGGACATGATTTCACTACCTTAACGGGTTCTTACCAAAGAGGGTTAACTCTACAATCCTGGCTCTAATCCCAAAAAAAAAAAATCCTGAGGTAATGAGAGATTACCAGCCTATATCATGTTGTAATGTCCTCTATTAGGTGATATCGAAGATTGTTGCAAACCGCCTAAACCTTCTCTTACCTCGTATGATTCTGCCAAATCAGTCGACTTTCGTGCAAGGAAGATTGCTGATGGAAAATGTTTTATTGGTGTCGGAAATCGTAAAAGACTACCACTGTAGCTCTGTCTCTCTTAGATGTGCAATGAAAATCGATATCTCCAAAGCTTTTGACTCTGTCCAATGGTCTTTCGTATTAAACTCGCTCTCGGCTATGGGGTTACCAGATCAGTTCGTTCACTGGATAAGATTGTGTATTACCACGGTTTTTTCTCTGTTCAGGTTAATGGGGAACTAGCTGGATACTTTCAGAATGCCCGTTGATTAAGACAAGACTATGCTTTATCTCCCTACTTGTTTGTGATCTGTATGAATGTCCTATCCCACAAGATCAACAAGGCTGCTATAGACAAGAAATTTGACTATCATCCCCGATGTAAGAAGCTCATGTTGACCCATCTGTGTTTTGCAGACGACATTCTGGTCTTTGTAAAGGGGCAGTGGAAACGAGAAGCCACTTATTCTTTGATTGTCCATACACTTCACAGATTTGGCATCAACTCACAAAAGGGATTCTTCAAAACAACTTCACATCGAACTGGTCTGGGGTTACACTACTCATCACTAGTAACACCCTATATCACTCGTACCGGTTCCTTGTCCGCTGCTTCTTACAAGCTGCTGTTCATGCTATTTGGGGTGAGAGAACTCAGCGTCACCATGATGGGCCTGCAACTCCGTGGAACCATCTCGTAAGACACATTGACAAAACTGTCCGAAATCGACTTAGCTTGCTGAGGAGTTCTGGTAATCCAAAGTTTGAAGAGATCTTGAGGATATGGTTTGCAAAAAAAGTGTAAGGCCAATTCTGCTATTTTTTCATCCAATATTCGTTAGCACTTTGTAAAATCCAACTATGATGCTCTTTCAAGAGTGCAAAATGGTTTTTTGATGAATATAATTTAAAATTCATTCAAAAAAATAAATAAATAAATTTCAAGCAGTTCCCCAGAAATTGTTTGGTCGACAAATTGTTGAAACTTCTCAATAGTTTCCTTCTTGTTTATTACTATCTGCTCTGTTTAGTTCCATGCCCACGATTAGATTTTGACAAAAACAAAAGACAAGTGGAAATATGTGAAGAAGAATGTGATTTTCTTATATTTATGTTTACATGATTCTGAAACTGCTATGACAACAAATTTAATACGATCTCATCTCTTCATAGAAACTTAAGTTACAAATTACATCAAGTTATCAAAATATATGCATAACAAGGGAAATGGGACAGAAGAGTCAGACATGGACTTCGTAGGAAGAAAAATATACAAAGAAAAACAGGTGTCGTTGATTAATGTATATTGATGTCATGTATCATGGTGCCTGCTCAATGTTGATGACAACCCGATACTTCTGCTTGGGCTGTGTTTTTGCTTGCTTCCATTCTCATCAGCGGTTAGTACTTTGCCAAATATAGGGATGTTGTAATGGACTCAACTTAATATGGTTAACCCAATCATGTGTCAAAATTCAGGGCTCAAAATCCTGAATTTTACAACAGGATTAAAATAGAGCTGAACATAATTTACTCTGGGTTCTAACAGGGTTAAGTTTTAGCCAATTTAATTTTTATACAAAGTTTATGGATAAGTTTATGGATAAGTTTATTTTATGCAACAAAATAAAATAAAATGATCTAATCATTAATATTTTTGGTTCAAATAACAAACACAAAATGTTATATTTTTCGTAAGAAAAAAAAACTTATTTTCTGCCGGAAAAACAAAATCTGATTTTTTCGACAAAAATGCAAAATCAAATTTTCACATATTTGGCGGAAGAACAAGGAATCATAATTTGACGGGAAAAATGGTGTGAAAACATGGAATCATGTGTTTTGCTGGAAAACACAGAACCACATTTTTGAAAGGAAAAATCGGAATTACGTTTTTGGCGGGAAAACTCGGAATCATGTTTTTGGCGGGAAAAATCGGTATCAAGTTTTTTTTGCTGGAAAACACAGAACCACATTTTTTTTGTGGACAAAACACAGAATCTTATTTTTTGCGAGGAAATACAGAACCACATTTTTTGACGTGAAAACACGAAACCACATATTTCTGCTGAAAAATACAGAATCACAATTTTGGTGTGAAAACACGAAACAGAGTTTTTTTGGCGGGAAAACTTCAAATCTAGTTTTTGGCGGGAAAACTTCAAATCTAGTTTTTGGTGGGAAAATTCGGAATCGGTTTTTTGGCGGAAAAACGCGGAATCGGTTTTTGGCGGAAAAACTCGGAATCGGTTTTTTGGTGAAAAAACTCGGAATCTCGTTTTTGTCAGGAAAACACGGAATCTCATTTTTTGCGGAAAACTCAGAATCTCGTTTTTGGTGGGAAAACTCGGATTTTCATTTTTGGCAGGAAAACTCATATTTACATTTTTGGAAGGAAAACAGAATCGTGTTTGTGACCGAAAAGTATGAAATCACGCCTTTAACAAAATGTAGAATCATGTTTTTGGAGGAAAATGCATAATCTCATTTTTGATGAATAAATTGCAAAATCACATTTTTAATAATAAAATACAAAATCATTTTTAATAATAAAATTGGCTAAAAGATAACCTTAGTTTAGCCAAGCGTTATATAAATTAGAGCTAAAAGAGGGTTAGAGTTATAATAGGACTGAGCTAATATCATATAGGGCTGAGTTGTGCCAAAACCCTTATTGTTACACGCATCTCTACCCATAGCAACCAATAACTGACATTTGAGTGTGCTTTTCAAAAATGTACCATCCAATCCTATAAGTGGACGACATGTCTCCTTCCAAGATCTTTTAATGATATGAAAGCACACGTAATATCGATCAAAGAGGTCTTCACCATCAGGTCCTTGGATTGTTTCAAGTCTCACAATAGAATCTTGAGTTGATGTAGTGATCTCTGCACAATAACCACGAATATGTGCGAATTGATCATCATTTTCTTTTTTAATCCATCGTAACGCTTTATCCCTAGCTTTTTGACAATGATTCCTTGTCACTACCAGCTTATATTGCTCTTTAATCATTTCCTGAATCTTAATGGGCATCATATAATCTGGTTCTTTCCTAATCTTGTCCCGAAACAAGCGTACAATCACCGGATCAGTCAACATCTCACACTCTCCATTTCGATTGCAAAAATGTACATCCATAATTTTCTTCACCTGCTGCCATCTGTTCAGTTTCTTGTTTACTGAGCAATAAACTCACCACTCACAAAGCTCTATGTTGGTTTTGTGAGGACCATAATAAGCTCACAACCAACTTCACCAACACAAGGACTCTCCTTTAACCTCCACAAACACAGCTTAAGGGAACAAAGAGAACCAGCTATGGTGTGGGGAGAAGGAAGAGCCTAAAAGAAACCAAAAGAGGAGAGAATCAACAATTTGTGCTGTTCTTCCTTAAGAACCACCAACAACATCAGCTTAATGGACATGTATCCGGCTGTGTTGTGGTTTAGGAGCAAGCCTCTTAGATCCACTACTAACATCCACACAAAGACCTTAAAGGATTTGATGGTGTTATGGGGAGAGACCAAGAACGAGATTAAGAGAAGAGTTTGAGTGGTTTAAGTGAGTGAATGGACAAACAATGGCTTAGCCCTTAATGGGCATAGCCTAAATCGGTTTTAACACTCCTTCTCTACATTTTGTGTGATGAACAACACATGAATAAAGGAGAGAGAGCTAAAAACGTTTTTGTGATAAGTTTGCCTCTTATTTCATTGTTTTAAGAGTGGTGGCTACAAGGGGTTTATATAGGGAAGCTACAGACCCTCATAAAACCCTAGAACCCTAAACACTTATGCTTATAAAGCCTTATAAAATCTGGCCTACAACTTCTGAAGTCTGGCTTACACTTTCTGAAGTCTGGCTTACAAACAGAAGTCTTGCTTATCAGCACCTTCTGAAGTCTGGCTTACAAACAGAAGTCTTGCTTATCAGCACCTTCTGAAGTCTGGGTTACAAACAGAAGTCTTGCTTATCAGCACCTCCTGAAGTCTGGCTTACAAACAGAAGTCTTGCTTATCAGCACCTTCTGAAGTCTGGCTTACAAACAGAAGTCTTGCTTATCAGCACCTTCTGAAGTCTGGTTTCTCCTTCTGAAGTCTAGCTTACAAAAGCAGCTCCTCTATGGCCTCACATGGACTTTGCACGAACTTGCCTCAGGCTTCTGTTGGACCTTCTGATGGTGTCTCGGACTTCGTTCGGCCTTCCCGGCCTCTCTCCTTCATATATACTAATACCCCCCGCAAGCTTGGTCGTCAGAACTCCTCTAAGGGGACCAAAGGCCGAGCTTGAGCACCGAGTAGGCTACCTCATTAAAAACCCCAATAGAGAAAACCACTTTGGGATAAAACTCCATTGGGTAAAAAGAGTATAGCCTGTCCTCAATTCTTTTGGATAGCTTGACCTTGGCATTGAATGAACCAGTACCATTGGACTTGTCTTGAAACATGTTCTCCCTTGGCAAGAACGGCCCTAAAGGTCTGAGCTTTAGGGTTGCGGATACCAAAGGAAGAACAACCTTTGGAAGAGAGCCTTGTATTAGAAACAGCCTTTGTGCTTTGGAAGAGAGGCTTGTATGTGGCGGTTTTGAACTTCTTCTTGAACCGCCAAGTGATCAAGGCTTGAACATGATCATCAACACCATCTTAGAAGCGGTTTGAGATCACACCAAGACCTTCTTGATTGCTCCATCCTAGCGTTCACGTTGCCTCCTATGATGCTTTCCTTGGTTTCCATCAAATCTCCACATGGTATGGCCTTAACTCCTCTCCTTTGAACCTATGATCAAGAGGTCCAAAACAAAAGAAAGCTCAAAGTTCTTCCATGGAATATCAAATGACAACTAATTGAGCAAACAATAAGAGATCAACAATGAATCAATGAAAGGAATGAAGTCTTAAGATTAAGAGACAGCCTTTATCTTTTGATGAAGGACTGAATGGGCTAAGTTGGGAAGCAGATTGCTCTCCCTTGTGAGGTTGACTTTGCGGCTTGAACTCCACTCCATGGAGCCGTTTTAGACTCATGGTTTGATCGCCCTTGGACCATGGTCTTATGCCACATTCGGTTGATTCCATCATGGAGCCGAAATGTGGTTTTGGCTTGGACTCCAACACTTTGCTTGAGCTGATTCATCACATTCCATTGCTTTCTTTGAAGCTAATGGCCATCGGTTCTAACTCCAATCCTTGAGCTGATTCAACACCTTCCATTTCCTTTGCTAAGGCTAATGACCATTGGTTCTAACTCCAAGGGTGTTGTGCCTTCTTTAAGCCATCATTCTCCACACCATTTAACTTGTACCTGAAACACAGTTCTTGACAAAGATGGTGTGAGCAAAGAAAGGAAAATAAAGCATTGAGAACAATTGAGAGCCTACTGAATGATAGAGAATAGAGAATTGAGACCAGAGATTGAGAACAAAGATTGAGAACAGAGAATAGAGAATAGATTATAGAGTATAGCAAGCGGAAGTCTTGGATCAGCCAAGTTCATCACAACCCTCACAATCATGATGAACAAGCACTGATTTGAATGGACCAAACAACACATTAGTTTGTTGGCCTTAAAACATGGATCTTTCTCTCCTTTAAGTGCTAGTTCTTTCAATCTCATCAAAGATCTGAACATAAGCTACTTCTATGGAGAAGAAAGACTCCAAAAACCAGTGAAAAAAAAAAGCTTTTGTTCAAAATTGGGTTTTAAAGAGGTTTTTAAAGACAAAGTTAAATCCTTTTCAATAAAAAATCCAATCTTTTAGAAATACCAACTTGAAATCCAGACTTTGAAAATCAAAAGATCCCATCTTTAAAGAAACTGGGATTTAGGAATTTCGTCAAACACTTGGTAGGCGGATTTTGAAATCCAAACTTTTAACCAAATCCATTGAAATCAACTTTGAAATTCAAAACTCTCCTCTCTCTTCTCCTCTTTACGCCATGGATGAGCTTTGAAGCTCCCCAAAAAAAACGTTTTTAACAAGAGGATGAAGAGATCTTTGGCTTTAAAACAAAACTGCTTCATCCTTCTTCTCCTTTCTTCTCAAATGCCTTGAATCTTAGCTTTTCAGCATATCAAAAGCATTTTAAGAGAAAGAAATGGAGAGATCCTTGGATTCATAAGCTAAAAGAAAACAGGCCTCATCCTTCCTCTCTTCTTCATTCACGCTATGGTTAAAGCTTTTCAAGCTTGCCAATTAGCGGTTTCTCAAAGGAACAAGAAGAAGAGAAATCATTGGATTCATGAGCCAAAAACGAGATGAAGGTGAAGAGGGTGAGCTCAAGAGAACCACGCTCTGATACCATGTTGGTTTTGTGAGGACCATAATGAGCTCACAACTAACTTCACCAACACAAGGACTCTCCTTTAACTTCCACAAACACAGCTTAAGGGAACAAAGAGAACCAGCTATGGTGTGGGGAGAAGGAAGAGCCTAAAAGAAACCAAAAGAGGAGAGAATCAGCAATTTGTGCTGTTCTTCCTTAAGAACCACCAACAACATCAACTTAATGGACATGAATCCGGCTGTGTTGTGGTTTAGGAGCAAGCCTCTTAGATCCACCACTAACATCCACACAAAGATCTTAAAGGATTTGATGGTGTTATGGGGAGAGACCAAGAACGAGATTAAGAGAAGAGTTTGAGTGGTTTAAGTGAGTGAATGGACAAACAATGGCTTAGCCCTTAATGGGCATAGCCTAAATCGGTTTTAACACTCCTTCTCTACATTTTGTGTGATGAACAACACATGAACAAAGGAGAGAGAGCTAAAAACGTTTTTGTGATAAGTTTGCCTCTTATTTCATTGTTTTAAGAGTGGTGGCTACAAGGGGTTTATATACGGAAGCTAAAGACCCTCATAAAACCCTAGAACCCTAAACACTTATGCTTATATAAAAAATATCCTGTGAAAAGGTTGAAAAAGTTGATTAAACAATCCAAAAAGCAAACGCTCCACTAACGCTCCTGAACGACAAGCGCTCCAAGACAGCTCATCACACGCTCCTCTCTTGGTCAATGCTTTTGCTTTGACACATGATCGAGCTCCTGCTTGAGACTTAGGCAACGTCTTGGACTCTTGTACAGACAGGTGATCATTGCTTTGATAGTGTGATCCAAGGCTAACACTCCCCCTCAAGCTTAGAAGTTCTGGAATCACCCATGAACTCTGAGCTTGGATTACCTATAAGGTCATACCTCATTAAAAACCTTATCCCAAAAAACCTCATGGGACAAAACCGGAATAAGAAAAAAAGAGTGTATGCTCTTATGGGCGAGGGGAGCACTATCAACTTCTGGTCATGCTAACGAGTCCAAGCCTGCTGTAGATAGATTCGCAGACTTTCACACTCGCAGCTTTGGTGAAGACATCAGCCAACTGGTCTTGGCTCCTTGTATAGCATGGTAAGACCGTTCCATCCTTGATCTTCTCACGAACTTTATGGCAATCCACCTCGATGTGTTTGGTCCTTTCATGGAAGACTGAATTGGAGGCAATGTGTATGGCGGCTTGATTGTCACAATGCATCGTCATAGGAGTGGTCTGGTGTATGTTGAGGTCGACGAGAAGTCCTTTAAGCCATGTAAGCTCATTTGTAAGCTTCCTCATAGCACGATACTCTGCCTCAGCCGAAGAGCATGATACAACCTTCTGCTTCTTAGTCTTCCATGTCACCATGTTTCCTCCTATGAATGTGCAGTAACCTGTTGTGGATCTTCTATCTTCTCTATCACCAGCCCAATCAGCATCACAATAGCCCACGATCTCAGTGCTCTTGTTCTTTCCCATCCAAATGTCGTGATCAAGACTCCCCCTAAGGTATCTGAGAATGCGCTCTACCATAGACCAATGATATTTTGTGGGTGCTTTCATGTGCTGACTTACCTGATTCACAGCAAAGCACAGGTCAGGTCTCGTGAGAGTCAAATAAATGAGCTTACCCACAAATTTTCGGTAGAGGCCAGGATCATCAAATGGCTGATCTTCTTTCTCCCCCTCTCGGTTGGCTTTGTATGCATCCTCCAAAGGGCTTTTAGCTGTTTTGGCCTCCATTGTTCCTGTCTCATTCAACAAATCAAGAACATACTTTCTTTGGGAAAGAAACATGCCATCAGAATTCCTACACACTTCTAAGCCTAGAAAATATTTAAGTTCACCTAAATCTTTTATTTCAAGTGTGGATTGAAGGGAAGACTTAAGGAAAACAATGCCATCGTTGTTGTCTCCTGTGATGATTAAATCATCCACATAGACTACAACGATGACAATACCTTTGGAAGATTGATATGTGAAGAGACTGTGATCAGATTCAGATCTCCGGTATCCAAGATCCCATAAGGTGTGACTGAGCTTGTTGTACCAGGCCCTCGGGGACTGTTTAAGTCCATAAATAGCTTTGCGGAGCCTAAGCACTTTCCCGGGAGCAATGGACTTCTCAAGGCCAGGTGGAGGCTTCATGTATACTTCCTCTTCAACTTCTCCTTGAAGAAATGCGTTTTTGACGTCCATCTGCCACAAATCCCATGATAGGTTGGCAGCCAATGATAATATGACTCGGACCGTGGGAAGCTTTGCAACCGGAGCGAAAGTGTCTTTATAGTCGTTTCCATACGTTTGCGTAAAGCCTCGGGCCACCAGCCGTGCCTTGTATCTATCAATGTCTCCATTTGTCTTGTACTTTATAGTAAAGACCCATCTGGATGTAACTGCTTTCTTCCCTTTAGGCAATGTAGATTCATCCCAAGTATGGTTCTTCTCCATTGCTCCTACTTCATCATGAGTTGCGTCCCTCCATTCTTTCTTGGTCATGGCTTCTTCATATGACTCAGGAATAGAATGAGCTGCTATCTTAGCAAGGAACACCTTATGTTCAGTTGGTAGAAAGGCAAGCGAGCATACAGCCTCAATCTCGGGATGAACAACGGCCTGACTGTTATAGTATATATCCGGGTTCTTCCAAATGGAGGGATCCCTTCTGATCCTGGTGCTGCGCCTCAATTCTACCGGAGCTGGTGTTGGAGCTGGTTCCAGAGCTAGCTTATGAGAAGTTCCAGCTGAATCATCGGATGAAGCATTATGAGAATCAGACGAGCCAGTCTCCAAAGTGTTGCCGCTGTCCTGTCCATTTCCCGCATCTTCAGTGTTTGTGGGAGGGTCAGGAACCGGTGTATGTGTACCAGAGTCTGAATCACTTGGGAGCACATTGTTTGAGGAGCTGGCCGCTGAATCATGGACAGGTCCAGCTATCGGAGAAAGAACTGGTCCAGGTTGAGGCGGAGAGGAGTTACCCAAGTGTTCCAATAGTTACCGCAAAGTAGAAGCTATCCCGGAGGGAGACTTTGTAAGATCCTTGACCCCATTCCAATCTTTGTTTGCATAATAAGGTTGGTGTTCAAGAAACTTCACATCTCGAGACACATGCAGGCGATTGGTGATGGGATCAAAACACTTGTAACCCTTTTGAGTGGGTGAGTAACCAATGAAGATGCATCTGAGGCTCTTTGGGTCAAGCTTTGTCCTCTGTTTTCCTGGAATCAAGACAAAGCACACACACCCAAGAACTTTAAGATGATCAATAGATGGTCGTTTGTGATTTAATACCTCATATGGGGAGATATCATCCAAAACACGAGTAGGAATCCGGTTAATGAGATAGCAGGCTGCCATGACTGCATCTCCCCAGAATCGTGTTGGCATGTTTGTATGGAAGAGCATAGACCGCGCCACCTCCATTAAATGCCGGTTCTTCCTTTCGGCCACACCATTTTGCTGCGGTGTATAAGGACAGCTTGTCTGATGCATGATGCCAAGCTTGGATAGCTGGTCTTTAAACCGGTGACTAATGTACTCTCCACCATTATCTGTACGCAAAATTTTCAACTTGGCATGAAATTGATTAGTTATATAGTTATGGAATTGAACAAATGCCTCAAAGACTCTATCCTTGGATGCTATCAATGTGACCCATGTATATTTGGACTTTTCATCAATAAAGCTAACAAAATGTTTGTTATTATCACGAGAATGACAAGGAGAAGTCCAAACATCAGAGTGAACAAGATCAAAACAGTTTTCGTAGATAGCATTTGACTTAGGAAAAACAGTTCTACAATGTTTTCCTAAAATACAAGCTTCACATTTGGAATGATCAAAAGTAATTTGAGGCAACAACAATTGAAGAGCACGCAAATGAGGATGACCTAGCCTAGCATGCCATAACTTATTCAAACCAACTGAAAAACAAGATGCAGTAGATAAATTGGTGCTTGAAGAGGTGTCATCTAACACATAAAGATCGCCCTTTGTTCCTCCTTTTCCAAGCAATCTCATTGTCTCAATATCCTGAAAGTGCACATCGTTAGGACCAAAGATAGCAAGACAATTTAAATCAGTAGTAGCTTTCTTGACAGATAGGAGATTAGAGGTAAATTTGGGAACATAGAGAGCTTTAGAATGTTTATCAAACAACTTAAGGTTGCCTATGCCACTAACCGATATCCTGTCTCCATTAGCAATTTCTACACTACCGAAAGCCGGTTCAATGTTGCTTAGCATATCAGGATTACTTATCATGTGGTGTGAAGCACCAAAATCAATGATAAGCGAATGAGTGCTTGGTTTAGAGGAAAAGAAAGAGATACCCGACTCTTTGGAGGTGACTAGCAACTTGATGAGAGCCTCCAAGTCAGACTTGCGGACAACATCATTGTTTGAACTACTCGCACCTCCATTATAAGCCACCATAGCCAACAGATTTCCATCTTTGGGACCAAGAGTACCAGGGCTTGACTCGCCGTGAGTAGCAACTTCAGAGTAGTTCGCCTTGGCATCCTTGAACTTCGCCGGCTTAAGGTGTGGATGTAGTATCCAACACTTCTCCTTGATGTGCCCCTTCTTTTTACAATGATCACACAAGACAGGCTTCTTTTCCTCCGGTTTGTAGGTTCCCTTGTTAGCAAGAACCAGCTCGCCTTTGCTTCCAAAAAGTCCAAGAGAGCCTTGTTCTTTCTGAATTTGGCAGCACACCTCATCAAGACTTGGCAACTTGGCTCCACGGAGAATGTGTTTGATCAAGTCTTGATACGCCGGGTTGAGAACCATCAAGAGAGCGAACACTTTATCTTGTTCACGGCGCTCATTCAGAACCAACGGATCAATAGTAGATGGGCGCAACATCTCGAATTCAGCCCACAAGGAGCGAAACTTGCCAAAGAAAGCATTGAACTCCATATCCCCTTGAGAGAGAGTATTGATGGCACGCTTGACCTCAAAAACTCGGGTAAGATTGGAGACATTACCAAACACGGTGCGAAGAGTATCCCAAAGAGACCTGGCCGTTGTGCAATAGGAGTAACCCTCCAAGACTGGTTCATCGAGGCTCGCCTGTAGAACAGCCAACACGGCTTGGTCACGCTTAAACCATTTCGCAGATCCAACCTTGGGACCATCTTCCTCCATGGGCTCATCATCCTCCACCATGTCTGCAACGTGAGACCAAACCCCATGACCACACAAAACGGCTTTGGTGGTGCGAGCCCAAAGAAGATAGTTGGGAGCACCCTTGAGAGTAACCGGTAAAGACGGCATCTTGCTCTTTTTCGTGTCTTCCATGAGAGCGAAAGAGAAAAGCTTGAAGCTTTGATGAAACCGGCGAGAGAAGGAGAAGGCTTCAACCTTTTGGTGAAGAAACTTGAGATTCGGAAAAAAAAAAAAACTTGAAGATTTATGCTTGTGAACGAGAAAAGTAATCGGCTTGAGAAACAAGCTTGAAAGGAAGCTCTCCTTTTTTTTTTTTTTTTTTTTTTTTTTTAAATCGAACCAAAAAATAAAAAAATTGAGAAAATAGAAACTGGATGAAGAAACCAGCGAAAGGAGCACCTTTGAGCTGGAAATGGAACAAGACGTATTCGTGGAGTGAGAAAATAACCAGAAAAAAAAAAAAACTTGCAGTGTTAGGAACGTGCTTAAAGGTATGAGATTTAAGCTTGCGTATAACAGCCAAACGAAGAACACACACGAACAAGAGAGAAACCGTAAGAACAAAGGACGAACGAATCAAAGAGGAGATTTTGGAGTAAACAAAAGATCTAGTGCTCTGATACCATAAAGGAATATGCGTAATGAGAAGAAGGAATAAAGAGAATGGAGAAAAGCAGAGTGTCAGACTAATCGAACCAAGAGAATAAAAGAGAGAACATGGTTTTCAATAATGGAGAATTGATTACAATGAAGGAGATGATTTCTCAAAGAGCAATTACAAGCATTTATATAAAAAATATCCTGTGAAAAGGTTGAAAAAGTTGATTAAACAAACCAAAAAGCAAACGCTCCACTAACGCTCCTGAACGACAAGCGCTCCAAGACAGCTCATCACACGCTCCTCTCTTGGTCAATGCTTTTGCTTTGACACATGATCGAGCTCCTGCTTGAGACTTAGGCAACGTCTTGGACTCTTGTACAGACAGGTGATCATTGCTTTGATAGTGTGATCCAAGGCTAACAGAGTTTGAGTGGTTTAAGTGAGTGAATGGACAAACAATGGCTTAGCCCTTAATGGGCATAGCCTAAATCGGTTTTAACACTCCTTCTCTACATTTTGTGTGATGAACAACACATGAACAAAGGAGAGAGAGCTAAAAACGTTTTTGTGATAAGTTTGCCTCTTATTTCATTGTTTTAAGAGTGGTGGCTACAAGGGGTTTATATACGGAAGCTAAAGACCCTCATAAAACCCTAGAACCCTAAACACTTATGCTTATAAAGCCTTATAAAATCTGGCCTACAACTTCTGAAGTCTGGCTTACACTTTCTGAAGTCTGGCTTACAAACAGAAGTCTTGCTTATCAGCACCTTCTGAAGTCTGGCTTACAAACAGAAGTCTTCCTCATCAGCACCTTCTGAAGTCTGGCTTACAAACAGAAGTCTTGCTTATCAGCACCTTCTGAAGTCTGGCTAACAAACAGAAGTCTTGCTTATCAGCACCTTCTGAAGTCTGGTTTCTCCTTCTGAAGTCTAGCTTACAAAAGCAGCTCCTCTATGGCCTCACACGGACTTTGCACGAACTTGCCTCAGGCTTCTGTTGAACCTTCTGATGGTGTCCCGGACTTCGTTCGGCCTTCCCGGCCTCTCTCCTTCATATATACTAATACTCTATACCACACTTGTAATCAAGCTTTGTTTGATCCCACCTGCTTTGCTTAATGTTGCGGCCTTTGTGTTAGAGCATGATCCAAGACAACTTCTTTAAACGCGGTAGTACTGCAAAAGGTTTGTAAATGCCACAAATTTCCCTCTCCTCTTCTTCTAATCATCCGGTCTGCTCTGTTTTGACGAACCAATACGACATCTTCATCGTCGCTTTCAGGACACACATTATGTCGTTCCATCGTCTCATCCCTAAACCTGCTACAGAATCTTCAATCTCTAAGTGAAACCTATCTATCACTTCTTCATCACCTTGGGACTCACTTTCTTCTTTGCTGGATTCTTCTTCTTCTCTAGATTCATCATCAGGAGCATAATTTACGTCACTTGGATCGCTCTCCCCTAGCAAAATCGTTCGAATTCGCTCTCTCTCATCTGAGTTGTTATCCTCACTGCATTAAAAAACATTTCAGTGTCCAAATCGAAAAGGTTTCGAAACCAAAGTTCACGATTGAAATCAGAAAAAAATATATATACATTTATGAGACGGAACTGGATCAATTACCTCATTGTAATCCTTGATTGAGAGATCTCTGTAGAATGTTGACATCCTCAATCACTAATTTAGGGATTTGAATTAGGAATATTTTGTTGGGTTCGTGTTTGCCGGCAGGGTTTTGACTTTCTTTTTTTTGGTAAACAAAGTTTTTTTTTTTTTTATTAGTCAAAACTTCCTGTATGACTAGAGGTGTAATCAGATCATAAACAAATGATTTACGGTTTAGAATTGATTTTAATCTGATTTAGTACACACTTAGACGGAAAACGTTAATATTTAACTTGGGTGGGGGTTAAACTTGATTTTGAAAATATCTGTGGATACAACTTGACAAATGTATAGTTGTGTGGTTCAGGCAAGAGGATTAAATCCTGTGTGGATGCACCCTTAAACAATAGTTTGTGTGTGGTTTCACCCCGAGGTCCCAAATAGTTTTCTGATCTTCTGGAAATTATTTTGTTCCCTTAGAATCTCTGGTCTAGAAAATGGCCAATGCAATAGCTCTTGTCGTAACACATATTATTGAACTATTTCTCTTTCTAATTTTCTCCAAGTTGTCCATCAATGAATCTTCTCAAGTCACTTTCCAAGTGGAATATCTATTTAACTATTGGGATTGCATAAGTCTAGTTATAGTATGTAAATATACTCGGGAATAACTCCATATGATTTGTATTGATTGTACAAATTTCTCTCCTTGACTTTAGGGATCTGATACCATGTTAAGTTTCCTGGACTTCCAACTCAAAACCAATCGGCAATGAGTGGATTGGCCCAAGTCCCTTATATATTAGTCAATGTCCCTCCCAACTTCCAATGTGGGATATATTCTCACAATCCCCCTCGAGATGATGGCCCGTCTAGCCATTAGTCTCGACAATATCCCATTATGGGATCAATTTCGGGTCTCAATTTTAATCGGGCCTCTTTCAATGGGCCGGATCGGTTCGGGTGGGGGAGCGTGTGTTCGGGCTCTGATACCATGCCAAAGTAATGTAATTCTCTGATGTGTTATTACAGAGTCGAACGACTCTTATGTATGAGTTACAGAAGCTATCACCCCTAAAGTCAACCTACATTTTACAAATACGTTCTCTGTCAAATTTTTTTTTTTCGTAATAGAATGGCCGCCACCGGCAATCAGAATGATGCAACCAGAATGGTGTCTCCCTATTATCTGCATCCCTCTGAGAATACGAGTCAGGTGCAGACTCCCATCTTGCTGAACGGGGCGAACTACGAGCGTTGGGGGAAGTTGATGCTCAACTCGCTGCGTGCCAAACTAAAACTAGGGTTCATTGACGGAACTCTGAAGTGACCGTCTGATGATTCTGTTGATGCAGAACCATGGGACATGGTCAACTCTATGATCATCGGCTGGATCTACTGCAGTGTGGAACAAAAGTTGAGATCTTCTATTTCCTTGCTGGAAAGTGCCAGAGGTATGTGGGAAGGTCTCAAGCGAAGGTTCTCTATTGGTGATGACACTCGAATTCATCAGCTCCATGCTGATCTCTCCAATTGCAAACAAACCGGAGAGATAGTGGAGATCTACTTCGGAAAATTGAAAACCATGTGGGATGATCTCGCAGGTATGGAGAAAGGTTTTTCGTGTTTATGTGGACATGATGACTGTCCTTCCATGGTGGCATACGAGAAACATAAGGAGAATTTACAAGTTCATCAATTCCTCATGGGCCTTGATACTTCGCGTTTTGGGACAGTGAGATCCAATTTGTTGAGCAGAGGTGCAGACTTAAATCTTGATGCTGTCTACTCTCAGATTATTCAAGAAGAGCGTAGTCTCAACGTCATGAGAAGTAATGAAGACAAAACACCGGTGGTTGGTTTCTCCGCTGTAACTATGGGTTCACAAGGAGTCTCTGTTCAAGCCGCCGCAACACGGTTTCAACGTCCTACTACCATGTGCACCAATTATGGCAAAGGCGGTCATGAAGCAAGTAGCTGCTTCAAAATCATTGGTTATCCTGAATGGTGGAATGATAAGAGCAAAGAAAAAAGACCGGAGAAAGGTGGTCGTGGTCGAGGCATGGAAATCACTGGTCAGGGACAAGGAGGCCGCAGTTCTGGGTTTTCTGGTCATCGTCTCAACAATGCTCAAATCGGAGAAAGTTCCGCTCCGGCATCTGCCACCTCTGGTATTCCAAACTTCTCTAATGATCAGTGGGCCTCGTTGGCTAACTTTCTAAATACCCAGACACATAACAACCCTGACAAGCTCTCGGGTAAGAAAGACAAACTCTATCTGTTTGGTAAAACTAGTCGTTATGATATAATCATTGATTCGGGGGCCTCGCACCATATGACCGGTGATATTTCTCTACTTACAAATCTCTCCACTATTGAGCCGTGTCCTATTAAGCTGCCTGACGGTGAGATAACATGGGCCACAAGACACGACAGTTTAGAGCTTGGTCGACGTTTGGTGTTAGAACATGTTTTCTACGCACTAATCTTAATATCACTTTGATATCTGTTGCTCAACTTCTCCGTGATGTTGCTGGCTATGTCTTATTTACAAAACGGTTTTGTGTGATACAGGACCTTGCTTCGAGGACTTTGATTGGTGCGGGTGAAGAGCGTGATGGGGTCTACCACTTTACCGGCGAAGCTGTGATTCACGCCAACTCAGTGAGTAGACTTCACACAAGGGAACTCTGGCATCGTCGTATGGGTCATCCTTCCTCAAAAGTTCTTTCAGTTTTATCGCATGTTGGAGAATTTTTAAATAATTCAAAGGATTGTGAGCAGTTTTGTGATATTTGTGTGCGTGCAAAACAGACTCGGGAATCATTTTCTTCTAGTTCAAATAAAGCAGACTCTTGTTTCTCCATTATTCATTGTGATCTTTGGGGGCCTTATCGCACTCCATCTTCTTGTGGGGCTAGATACTTTCTTACTATTGTCGACGACTGCTCTCGTGCTCTCTGGACCATTCTTCTTCTTGAAAAGAAAGAGGCACCGGAAGCTTTGAAATTTTTTTTTGCCTTCGTTGAAAAGCAGTTCAACGCGCACATAAAAACGGTTCGCAGCGACAATGGCGTCGAATTTACTTGTCTCAAGAAATTCTTTGCTGACAAAGGAGTAATTCACCAGACATCTTGTGTTGCTACTCCTCAACAGAATGGCCGGGCTGAACAGAAGCATCGTCACATCCTTAATATGGCTCGTGCACTCCTCTTTCAAGCTCATCTACCTATTCGTTTTTGGGGGGAGAGTGTTTTGGCAGCTACATACTTGATTAATAGAACTCCGTCAATTGTTCTTGGCCACAAAACACCACATGAATTTCTTTTCGGTGCTGTACCAGATTATGCAAACTTAAGAGTTTTTGGTTCTCTCTGTTTTTCTAAGAAGATTTCACGAGGAAACGACAAGTTTGAAGAAAGAAACACACGTTGCATATTCCTTTTGTACCCAATCGGAAAAAAGGGATGGACAGTTTATGACATCGCAACTGATAAAACTTTTGTTTCTCGCGATGTTGTTTTCTGTGAAGACAAGTTACCTTTTTCTACTACAAAGGAAAAAATTATACCGGCCCATTCTCCTATAATTGGTCCTTCCCCTGCAGTCTTCGATGATGATAATCCTCCGATGTCTGCCCCGTCTACGGAGGCAGCTCCATCTCCTCCGATTTTGGAAGAATCTCAGTCAGGGGGAGCAAATTCTTCGACAGAATCAGACTTGGCAGATACTGCCGTGGCACCATCTCCACCAGCGGAAGAGATTCTCGGTCGTGGAAAACGAACGCGACAACCTTCTGTTCTATTAAAACTGTATGTCACTTCTGCTGCTCGTCTTGCTACTGACCCCCATCACGCTCCGACCCCCATCGACTCAGAGTTTGCAAGTAAGTGTCTTTATCCCTTAGCTAACTTTGTATCTATGCATCGTCTGTCCTCTTCTCATCAGGCATTTCTTGCTAAAATTGAGGAATTAGTTGAGCCTGATCATTTCAAAGATGCTGTCAAGTTAAAGGTCTGGCGTGATGCCATGGGCACTGAATATACTGCAGTTGACGAGAATGACACCTTTGACATCACTGATTTGCGGCCGGGGAAAGTCGCAATCGGGTCAAAATGGGTTTATCGAGTCAAGTTCCTATCCAATGGCACCATCGAACGCTACAAGGCACGCCTTGTTGCATTGGGAAACAAACAACAGGAGGGAGTTGATTACAAAGAAACTTTTGCTCCAGTCGTGAAGATGACCACAGTCCGAATTCTGATCGAAGTTGCAGCCGCAAAGGGTTGGGAATTACATCAAATGGATGTTCATAACGCCTTCCTCCATGGCGATCTTGAGGAGGAAGTTTACATGCAGTTACCACCGGGCTTCTCTCATCCGGATGGCAAGAAAGTTTGTCGCCTCAAAAAGGCTTTGTACGGACTAAAAGAGGCGCCACGTTGCTGGTTCTCCAAGCTGTCCACTGCATTGATCAATTACGGATTTGTGCAAAATCACTCGGACTATTCGCTATTCACACTAACTCGTAATGCTTCTGCAGTTTATGTTCTGGTATATGTGGATGATTTAATCATTGGGGGGAATGATACAGCATTAATTTCAAGCTTCAAAGATTATCTCAGCCGGTGATTTCACATGAAGGATTTGGGGGATTTAAAACTCTTTATGGGCATTGAAGTTTCAAGAGCAAAAGAAGGGATTTATTTGTCTCAGAGGAAATATGCTCTCGACATACTTCACGAGTGCGGTTTACTTGGTTCAAAACCAGCAGACACTCCGATTGAACAAAATCACAATCTCTCTCGTGATGATGGGAACTACTTCGCAGAACCGGAAACGTATCGTTGACTGCTTGGAAGATTGGTTTACCTTGTTGTTACAAAACCTGAGCTTAGTTATGCGGTACACATCTTGGCTCAATTTCTCAAAGCTCCACGTCAAAAACACTGGGACGCTGCTCTCCGTGTTGTTCGCTATCTCAAGAAAAATCCGGGACAAGGAATCCTTCTCAGCTCAAACAATGATCTCCGTCTATCTGCCTTTTTTGATTCAGATTGGGCAGCTTGTCCTCTTACTCGGCGTTCGTTGACGGGCTATGTGATCATGTTGGGCAACTCTCTGGTCTCTTGGAAGACAAAGAAACAACACACAGTTGCTCGCTCTACGGCAGAGGCAGAATACAGAGCAATGGCCATGACATAACAGGAACTAACATGGGTTTAAGCTGTGTTGCAGAGTTTGGGCGTCGCACATAAAGGTCCAATGTCTCTCTATCAAGCGGCTCTTCATATAGCTGCAAATCCGGTGTTCCATGAACGCACAAAACACATTGAAGCTGATTGTCACTTTGTCCGAGATGCGGTAAAAGCTGGTGAAATCGTTACAGGTCATGTCAAGACTACAGAACAACTCGCTGATCTGTTAACTAAGTCACTTGGCCGCCAACAACTAAACTACATACTTTCCAAGATGGGCATTCAAGATATTCATGCACCACCTTGAGGGGGAGTATTGGGATTGCATAAGTCTAGTTATAGTATGTAAATATACTCGGGAATAACTCCATATGATTTGTATTGATTATACAGATTCCTCTCCTTGACTTTAGGGATCTGATAGCTTCTGTAACTCATACATAAGAGTCATTCGACTCTGTAATAACACATCAGAGAATTACATTACTTTGGCATTAACCAATACATTAGACAAAGAATATAAATAAAATATTCAACAAATTCTTCAAAGAAAAACTTTATTAATTTATGTTGCAACTTACCGATTGAAAGATGAGATCAATGTTTGCATCAACATGTAAGTTTGATCTGCATATACTGATTAAATAAAGTAAACATATAAAAAAAAATCCAGCAATGATCCTCAAGATAGTAATTATCACAAATGTGCATGCCTAACTGCTGTTTCTAAAATAAAAAGAAAGTTTGCCAAAAAAATAAAAATAAAAAGAAAGTCATCACGGCCAAGATATACCTTGAAAGTGCGTAACAGATCGGTAAATTTTTCAGCAAAACGCTGAAGTTTTCTTGCCTCTTTTTTCTTCTTTTTCTAAACAATGAAAATAAACAACTCAGAACCTATTCAACGCAATTCTAAAAGAACACCATCACACATCATTGTTGTACTCAAGACAATCTTGCCAACAAGAACTTTACAGTTTTACAGTACAAACAGTGAAATGAAGGAAGATAAACGGCCTAAATCTGAAACAGTAGTTGAGTAATATACAGGCCCGGCCCACAGCTTAGACGAGGTAAGCGGCCGATTAGGACCCATACGTTTTGTGTTTTTAAAATGTTAGAATATTCATGGTTTAATACTTTTTAATACAGATCCCTTTTGCTTCTTCAAAGTTTCCAGAAGCTGTTAATTGCACATCTGTAAACGCTTACCTTCCTCAAAACATTCCACAAGCACCCACTACAAGAATAAGATAACATAGCCACAATAATTGCGACAAGAACAAATTGTAACAAACATTTGCTACTAAATGTTACAGGGTTGTTACAAATTAAGTAAAAATATTAATTGTAGCAAATTTGGTGAGATTTTGTATCATAATTGTGACCAGATAGCGACAAACTAGTATAGTAGCAAAGTTTCTACTAATTTGTTTCAGAATTATTGTAGAAAAATAGACACAAAACTAAGTCGAAGCAAACTTGTAACAACTGTCACATATAGCAACAAAAGTGTTAATGTAACAATTTTAGTGTCTGTTTTGTCTACAAAATTTTCTGTAGATAATTTTGCTACATTTGTGTTATTGTCAGTATCTATAGCAATTGATGGATCACAAATTGCCACAAAAAAGCGTGTAGCAAAAATATCCAAGACGAAAAGATGAGTGGTTAATAGTTGTAAAAATAATTCCAAGGGAAATATTTGAAGAAAGTATTAACCAAACTACTGCGATGCAAGAAGATAGCAATGACTTTATATCGTCATAAGTTAGTGTACTAAATGTAGTTCACCGTGGAAGCCCCTTTAGTCTAGTGGTTGACTAAGGGTTCATTAATGCTTCTACACCAGGAGGTTTTGGGTTCAAATCTCCGAGGAAGCAATTTCTGCAGATTAATGGAGGCAAGCTTATAAGGAGATTTTCAGCGTGGTGCAAGCGGAGCAGTTCATCGTGATCGTAGATCCTAGTGGAATGGGTAAAGTTTTTTGTTGTATAATTGTCCTTGTAATAGTTCTCATAATTTGTATCAGCGTTAAAAAAAAATGTAGTTCACTTGTTTTACCGGGAGAAGAATTTGAAGACATTCCTCATGATCCAGAAATTGATGACGAAGAAGAGTTTGGTACAGATATTGAGACGACAGATTCTGAAAGTTCAGTCGAATCAGAATCATCAGAATCGTCATAATCATTATATATTTAGTATGTAAGAAACATTTACCTTTGTATTTTGTGTGGCAAAAGTGATTGAATTAAATTATATAGTAATTTAGACTATAAAATAGAATATCGACATACTCATGACTAATTTATTTTTTAGAATTTTTACCCCAATATGATCAACCTATTTTCGACCAAAATATTAATGACCAATTAGTGACGAAGCACTTACGAATTTTTGACCAATAACAATATTGACCAACAAAAATAATGACCAATGTTCAACTATTTTTTGACGAATTTTTGACTAACGTACTGACCTGTTTTCGACCAAAACATTTTAATCACCAATATTTGACCAATCAAAATACTGACTAATTATTGACCAACAAGAATAATGACCAATTTTCGACCAATCAAAATAGTGACTATTTATTGACCAACAAGAATAATGACAAATTTTTGAGTAATCAAAATACTGATCAAAATTCGACCAAAAAACTGACCAATTGTTGACTAATATACTGCTCAGTTATCGACCAAAAAAGGTAATGATTAATTTTTGACAAATCATATACTGACCAATTGTCGACCATATTATTGAAATTTTGTAATTGGACTTTATTTGAGTTGGACCTAGTAGAATTTGTTAGTATATATTTTAGTGCCTCGTGTATGTATATATAGAGCAAATAATATTTTCGTGCCTTGTTTGAAGATTTATAAGTATATGTAAATGTAAAATTTCTACAGAAGAAAATACCAAACTTTTTTTCCACCAACGTACATCATTGCAGATATTTGTAATTTCAGAGAGAGAAATAAATTTATCATGGGCTATAAGTACAAAAAGCACCATCTTAAACGTTTTCCAGTTTCAGTACTAATTTATACATAATTCAAATAGTATATTAATACCCAATTTTAACATACAAACAAGTTAATTATCATCTAAGGATGGAAGAACGACGTTGGGGAATTGCTGCTTTGCCTGCTTCACCTGCGCCTTCTCCTTCTCTGCATGTGCCTTCGCCTGTTCCTTCATGTCCTACAAAATTTCGGATTAAGCTCCTTCATGTTCTCTCGACCTGCAGTCAACAGCAAGTCATCCACCAACAAGCCTGAAAATGGGCCTGAGCTTTTTGTCTGATTATCATTGTTCGTTTCTGGTTGTGTAGGTAGGGCATCTGAGTTGTGGGTAAACTCAGTATTTCTAGATCGCCAATATAGGAAGTAATTATAGCTTTATGTGCTAGAAAAATCAGCACGCTCCATCTAAAAATTAGACAATTCAATCATTACATATAGAAGAAAAATACCAATGTCATTGATCTAGGAGGATGACGTGATAAGGGAAACCCTAGATCTATGGTAAGAGCAAAATGGGAAGCTAGATTACGCCATTATATACCCAGAGATGAGACAAAATTGAAAAAGATATAAATTTTTTGGCTTACCTCGAATTGATAGTTCGCCGGAGAGGTGGAGAAGAGGTGGAGACATAAGTGACGGAGGAGAAATTAAGGATTTGGTGGAGAGGTGAAAAGTGTGTAACCAGAAGTACAGAGCCAGGAGTACAGAGAAGACTCTAGTGTCGAAAAAACTAAATACATAAAAAACTCATCGGTCTAGGACGAGGAAGAAACGAAACAAAATAGACCTTACACCAATACAACTAAAGCAGAAGCCCAACAATGATCAAAAGTCCAAACAGCAATCAATAATAAGCTCCACTACAAGGCCAATTCCTTGTGTAATTGGGAGAAATATCTGAACAAACGTAATCCCACATTCGGCATCGCCTGACATGTGTCACGTATCTGTGCTATGGCTGGTTAAATCATCGAGCCTTTCACCCTTTCGTTCCAGTAAAAAGTCAAAAGATGATAAGTAATAATTCCTATAAAATTAAATTAAATTGTTATAAAATATCGAAATCCCCGAGTATCTTTATTGTTATGATATCTCTAAACTATAGCAATTACTGGCAACAAATATAGTGGATATATGAGCAGAATTCGTTACAAAATAAATGAAACAGTTTGTGGTCAATTTGTTACACAATTTTGAACGCATTATGTAGCATTCCTTACAAAATATTCTGTAGGCGCTCGTAACAAATTTCATACAACATAAGTGTTGCTATTCGTAGGAAATTATGACAACTTATTTTGTAGCTAATTTGCTTTTACATTTAAGTAGAAAATAGGATTCCAATTGTTGCAATTTAATTTGTAACTTATTTGTAGCAACTTTCTTTCAAATAGCTACAACCTTGATATTTGCGAGGACAACATAGTCACAGCACGTTTTCGTATCAAATCGGTAGCAAATTATAATTTGCTACCATCTTTCGGCTATAGCTACAGATTAATCGGTGGCTATATATAACGTTTCTTGTAGTGACCTCTTACGAGTTACAGAAAAGTCATTCTACATTGCCATATAAAGGATACATAGAAGGCTTCAAACATCAGATACCAAACTTTCTTTACTTTAAGCAAAAACACAACACCAAATACCAAAGCACCAAACAAGCTTTTTTCCATGTTACTAAACTTACAAAGTCGAACTTGTGAGACTCCGAAACACTTGGCTGACAATAGTAATGGATCCATTAAAATATACATTTGGATCGAGCTAAGTCTCATAGAATAAAGTCTGTCACGGCTCTGCGTTCCGTCTCCTGTTCATAGCCACTTTTATATATATATATCTAGAGTGTCTTTATCTGAACTTCTAACTGCGCTAGATACTCAGTGAAAGCTGTGGAAGCCAAGCCTACCAACTTCTCATCCTTCATATGTGCTTCCTGAGACATTGTGTTATATATAAAACCATTCACCAAAAAAGACAATACTGAAAAAGGATACTTACAATCTGTGATTGACATTGGGAAAGTTTAGTTCCCTCGACAGTTATCTCTTTACAAGATACTCCAGCGTGTTGTCTCTCTAAGCATTAAAATGATATCCCTCTGTCCCTCATTCAGTATCACCAAAGCAGCAGGGATGAGAGACCCACTGAAAAACCATGAAACTGTGTCCAGAAAATCATACCTAATGATCGTCCCCAAGAAAGACAACATAAGTATCCAGAGAGAGTGCATTACTGCATAGTAGCAGTCCATCTTTTGTTGCCTTGAAGCTTGTAAAAGTTTCCAGATTTGTGCTCACATCACGTCCTCCATGCATGATTGAGATTGAAGGCAGATCAGACTTTTGAAGAATTTCTGCACCAAATGTGCTTACAAGAATAGAATAATAGGGGAGGTATAATTGTATTTAATGCCGGTGTAGCGTTTTGGACTGTTCTAAACGAATTCAAAAATTGTGCATTGTTTAAAAAGATGATAAATAATAACAATATAGAAAAATATGTTAAAGTTTCATAAAATAATCCAACTTCATAAACTGTTTTATAAAAAAAAAAAAAAAAATTAATATTGAACTATAACTTGTTCAGTTTTATTTTTCTGCAGTAACACATTCCTTTTCTTTTGTGCACTACTCTTGGAGGAAATATTTCCTTATCGAGTTTATTATTAAACATCAATTGGGTTGTATCCACGATCTTATAATGGAATGTGTTAATAGAATTTATCTATTCTTTAATGCTTTTCCTTCCAACGTGTACAAGGTATTTCTTAACACAAGCTTTCATTTTATTTTTCACAATACCAGACTTTGTTATGATCTTGATTATCATACGAACTTTCCGACATCTTTTGTTGGCTATGATTGGAACCTTGACCGTTATGGTCGGATCTCAGAGTTAAGAAGGTAATATATCATATTCTTTAAAATAACATACATACGAGATTCAGAATATATAAGAAACTTTGTTTTTGTGTATGTAGACTTTAAAATTCATAATTTGTCGTATGAAAGACTTTAAAATAACCACACTCATTTGAATATTTTTTTTACGGGTCAGGTTTGGTTTGGTTTGGTTCCACTAAGCTTGGGCCGGTTTGGGTAATTTGTTTGATACACTTATCAAGAGTCCAAATACCCATCGGATACGGTGAAAATATGTCTGGTACAATATGGTTTGATACTTTCTATTCTAAACATTGAATATACAATAAATATGTACGTGAGAGTATGCTACGATTGGATATGTATATACAGTATATCCCACTCACTAATAGTTGTCACTGCCAGTCTTTCTCCCATCAGCAGATGTATGCGCCATCCATCCAGTCAGACGCAGATTGTGGAGTCAGGCTTCCCTATAAAGAAAAAAAAAAACACACACAAAACCAATAAGTTAGTTGAGCAGTCTGCATAAGAGAGATGATGCATACATGGAGACTAGAGTAAGAGAATGCGTTTGAGATAAGAGTTCATCAACAATGCCAACCAGCTAGTATGTAATTAAGTATAATATCAAAAGGTTGTGATGTTTACAGGAATCGAGTATTTTGCGGTTTGCTAAGGGCTTCTTGAGGCTTGGGAAAGTTTTTGGTTCTCTAGAACATAGCCTGGGTGATTCTGATAGATAAAGCAGTTCACGTTTTCAAATAAATATTATCTCAAAAATCGCACAGAGAAGAAGATCGAAATGCCATAGATGATAGAAGGCATATGTGGGTCGTCTCAATCTAGATGATAATTAAAAACATAACATGATTTCACAGTTCAGTAAGAGAAGGCTTCTCGTTTAAGAGCATATATAGATTTTTAGTTCTCGAAGTCAATTACTGAGTCTGTGGACAGACTGAGCAACGATTGTTGGAACCAAAAGGTTTAGAAAAGAAAGTGATGGAGAAAGTTTTTAAGAATTTAGGAGACAAAAGAGAATTAGGAAGAACAAAACTTTTTATTTCTTAGATGATCACTTATAACAACTCACAACTTCTTAACTTAACTTGGTTACAAATGAGGAGGGGTAGAGGTATTTATAGCCTCCACATTACAAAATATCTTACATATTTTAATCATAAATCTAAAAAATTCTAACATAATATCTTAATTTTATATCATAAATATCTAGATTTTTCTCATAAAATATCTAGATTTTTCTCATAAAATATCTAAATTAAGGAGGTGGAGAAAACTTCTAAAAATTGGATCACATTATTGGGTTTAACCCAATAATTAAACTTGACTCAATTCAAGGTTAACTTTCAACACCCCCTCATAAACTTGATTTTTGTCACTCCAAGCAAACTCCTCATCTTGATAAAGTCTTCGCGCTTCAGTGGCTTCGTGAAGATATCGGCTACTTGATCGTTTGTCTTCACATACTCCAATTGCACTTCCAACTTAGTAACAATGTAATGATAGCGAGTGTCAATGTGCTTACTTCGATCTTGTGGCAAGCTTAACTGTTTCACCAGATTCCTTAGCCAGATAGCATGACACACACATGAAGTAGCCGCTACATACTCCGCTTCACAAGTAGAAAGGGTGACAATTGGCTGCTTCTTTGACATCCATGTGAAAGCGGTTTCTCCAATGAAAAACACAAATCCACTTGTGCTTTTTCGGTCATCTACGTCTCCTCCCCAATCGCTATTGCTATATCAAACAAGCTTGTAATCATCAGAAACAGAGTAATACAAGCCAATGTTTATGGTACCTTTGATATAGCGAAGGATCCTCTTGGCTGCCTTGAAGTGAGTTGTTGTTGGATGCTCCATGTATGGGCTCACAACTCCAACTGCATATAGGATGTCTGGTCTTGTGCAGGTCAGATAACGTAGGCTTCCAACCAAGCTCTTAAAGAGTGTTGGATCCACACTCTTTCCTTCTTCTTGCTTTGACAGCTTGGCTCCAAATTCCATTGGCGTACAAACTGGATTTGAGTCATCCATCTTGAACTTCTTAAGCACCTCTTTAGCATATCCTTCTTGAGTAATGAAGATTCCATTTTCTTCTTGCTTCACTTCAATTCCAAGGTAATAGGACATCAATCCAATATCGCTCATCTCAAACTCCTTTGTCATTTCCATCTTGAAATCTTCAAACATACTTGGATTGTTGCCTGTAAATATCAAGTCATCTACATACAAGCATGCAATCATTATATCATTGTCTTGAGTTTTGATATAGAGTGCATGCTCATATGGACACTTGATGAAGTTTTTCTCCTTGAAGTATTTATCAATCCGAGTGTTCCATGCTCTTGGTGCTTGTTAGAGCCCATAAAGTGCCTTCTTCAACCTTAAGACTTTGTCTTCTTCTCCCCTGACTATGTAGCCTTGTGGTTCAATGTAAACTTCCTCTTCAAGGTCTCCATTCAAGAAGGCTGATTTGACATCCATTTGATGTCTCCTCCAACTCTTTTGGGCTGCCAATGAAATTATTAGTCTAACAGTTTCTAAACGAGCAACGGGAGCAAATACCTCGTCATAGTCAATTTCGGCTCTTTGACTATATCCTTTTGCCACCAATCTTGCCTTGTATCTTTCAACTTCTCCTTTAGAGTTCTTCTTTGCTTTGTACACCCACTTTACACCAATTGCTATATGCCCATTTGGAAGTGAAGCTAACTCCCATGTTCATTCCTCTGTATCGCCTTGATTTCTTCATCCATTGCATCCTTCCATGTCTTTTTTTTCAATAGCTTCTTGGAAATTCATGGGCTCGCAGTCCGCAAATAGACAAAATAAAGTGAAATTTTCTTGATTTTCAGTTACCTCATAAATCTCTTGAAGACTTCTAAAACGTGGAGTCCTTTCACTTGAGCTCTCATCTCCTTGAGAACTTGGTGTTGGTGAAGTTGGTGGGGTAAATGATGGATCCTCTCTTGGTTGTTCCAAATTATCTTCTTCAATATGTGAGAAAAAGTTGTACTCTTCATCAATTGATCTCTGATATTATGTATTTTTAACATATTTTGATTTGTTTTTAGTATCCGGTTTGAGTTTTGATTTGCATCTTTCGTTATCTTTTCAAGTCTTTTCTATTGTTTCGAGTCTTTTTACAGATTTTATGGAGTTCCGATGGAGTTTGGCGTTTACGGACATGTTCGAGTCGAGTTAATGTGGAAAAACACGAGAAAAGGACCAACTGAAGAGAATGACCGTTCTGTTGTTAGACTAAGATTTTCACCTTTGGTTTACGGCTAAATTATTAGACTAAGAACTTTAGTGAATTTGTTTTCCTTTCTTCTTTGTTTTTGTATTTCAGGTGCATGTCCACAAGGAATACGAGGAGAAAAAACAACGAGGACCTTCTTTGCTTGACAAACGACGAGCTAGCAAGGAGAGAACGAAAAAACAGAAGACGCAACACACTCGTTCAAGAAGCAGAAACGACTGACACCGCCAACTCAGAGATGGGCGGACAAGCAGACATCGCAGCTCAGCTGCAACAACTTCAGACAGCCATGGAGCAGCTTCGGTTGCAACAGGAGAAGCAACTCGTTGCACAACCTGCTTTCGGGGACAAAGATACGGCTCACGCATACTACCAGGATCGATCTGCGATCGTTACCCCGACCATCCAGAGGCAAGATTACGAGATTAAGCCTCAAATGATCGCCCTCGTGAAACAACACCTGTTCCACGGTCTGCCTGCTGAGATTCCGATGGATCACATCGAGAACTTCGAAGAGATCTGTAGCACAACCGGCTTAAATGATGTGCCTCCAGATTTCTTGAAGTGCAAGCTTTTCCCCTTCTCTCTTACGGAAAAAGCATCACGGTGGTTAAAATCTTTACCACCAGGCTCTCTACCGACTTGGGCTAATGCGCGAGCAGCCTTCTTGGATAAGTTCTACACGAAATCCAAGACCGCATCCTTGAGGAACAAGATCTCCCCATTCGAGCAACAGTCCGGCGAATCCTTCAATGAAGCATGGGAGCGGTTTAAGGAGTACAAGCGCGAGTGCCCTCACCATGGGTTTAGTGACGAGCAGCTGCTCAGCACCTTCTATGATGGAGTAGATTTGGACTACATAAACGCCCTGAATGCAGCTAGTAACGGTGACTTCTACACTAAGTCAAAGGAAGGAGCTCTGGAGCTGATCGAGAACCTAGCCGCAAGTTCCAGCAACAAAAGCCCGGAGTACGACAGAAAGAAGGTCAACAGTGTGGACTCCAAGAAGATTGATGAGCTCGCGGCCTTGGTTAACCTTTTGATAAAAAAGAACCAGAAGTCAGTCCATTTTGTGGACGAGAATGGGGAAGCACGTATCGCTCAAGCCTATGAGGAAGAAACCATGAATGATCAGATGGAGGTGAATTACATGACGGGACAAAATTTCGGGCAGAACCGTGGTTTCAACAACCAAGGCTTCAACACTCATCCGAACCTGTCCTATAGGAGCACCAATGTGGAGAACCCGCAGGATCAGACTTATCCTAAGCAAGGAAATCAGGCGCATATGGGTTTTCAGAAGAACTACTCCATCAACTACCAGAACCGCCCATTCATTCCTAACCAGAACCGTTTCCAAGGATGGAGTCAGCTGAGGCAGCCTTTCACAAATCCGCCGCCTTCATCTTCAGCAACCGGCTCCCAAGACGAGCTGAAGAACATGATGCAGCAGTTGATGGCGAGTCAACAAAAGGCGGCAGCAGAGATCAACTCCAAAGTTGACCCTATGTATGTTGATCTTAACGGGAAGTATGAGGCTGTATGGACCCACATGAAGCAATTGGATGTTCAGATTGCACAAACTCCCGAGTCTATAAAAAGAACACGACCAAGCACCCTGGTCCGTCAACCAAACACATGCTCAACTGAGAAGCTCCAGCAACTTCGGCCAGGAATCCGGAAACAAGGGTGCACAAACCCAAGGTCCCACACCCTGTACAACCCAAGAAGTCTTGCAAGGACTTAGAGGATGCTAAATGCAGAGAGATGCTCGGAGACCTAACCGTGAAACTGCCCCTCACGGATGCCGTTCAGATGATACCGGCTCTCAAATGGTATATGAAAACCTTAGTCTCCGGAAAAGTAGCTGAGGAGGAAAATATGATGGTAGTCTCCAAACAGTGCAGTGCTGTTATGCAGAACAAGGTCCTTGAGAAGAGAAGCGATCTTGGCAGATTTGTTTTATCAGTCAAGATCGGCCCCATGACATTTGCATGCTCTCTGTGCGAACTCGGTTCCAGTGTCAACCTTATGCCATACTTTATGGCAAAGCGGTTAGGGTTCACAAAGTTCAAACCCACGCGCATCTCATTGGTCTTCGCAGACAGATCAACAAAGCTTCCGGTGGGTATGTTAGAGGATCTTCATGTGCGAATTGGAGACACACTCATCCCAGCTGATTTCGTGGTTCTAGAGCTTGAAGAAGAACCGAAGGATCCTCTGATTCTGGCCGGCCATTCTTATACACATCTGGTGCAATAATCGATGTGCAGAATGGAGTGATTGACCTTCAGCTAGGCGACATGGTAATGTCATTCGAGATGGATAAATTGTTGAAGAAACCGATGATGGATGGACAGACCTTCACTGTGGAAGGCGTGGATGATGTATATGATAAGGCAGCTGAAGAGCTTCTGTGCCCGGATCCTCTTGAAAGCATGGTTTCCTGAGCGAGGATGCCGACATCTTTGCCAAGATGCTAGATTTCAGCCAAATAATGGAGCAAATGGTAGCATACGCAAGCCTAGATGATGAGGAGAACTCGGCAGAAACAGATGGAGCACCCGCTCCAACCCCACGGGCACCTGCTCCGCCACTTGACCCGATAGACAGCCCTTGGAACGAATTGAAAGCACCCAAACTGGAGCTCAAAAGTCTTCCAGCCGGGCTCAGGTACGCATTCCTTGGAACGAACTCAACTTACCCGGTGATTGTGAATGCTGATTTGAATAATGTGGAAGTAGCTTTACTTTTATGCGAGCTTAGGAAGTATAGAAAGGCTATAAGGTATTCGCTCGATGATATCACTGGCATCTCCCCTGATCTTTGCATGCATATGATACATCTAGAAAATGAATCGATGAGTTCTATAGAACATCAAAGGATGTTGAATCCGAATCTGAAAGATGTTGTTAAAAAGGAGATAATGAAACTTCTAGAAGCCGGTGTAATTTATGCTATTTCTGATAGTACTTGGGTTAGTCCAGTTCATGTAGTTCCTAAGAAAGGTGGAATCACTGTAATAAAGAATGATAGGAATGAACTGATACCGACTAGGACCATAACCGGCCATAGAATGTGCATAGATTATCGTAAACTAAATGCTAAAACTCGCAAGGATCACTTCCCTTTGCCCTTTATTGATCAGATGCTTGAAAGACTTGCTAACCGTCCATACTACTGTTTTTTAGATGGTGGTTATTCAGGTTTCTTTCAGATCCCCATCCATCCGGACGACCAGGAGAAGACAACATTCACATGTCCTTATGGAACATTCGCTTACCGGCGCATGCCATTCGGATTGTGCAATGCTCCAGCAACTTTCCAGCGATGCGTGATGTCCATTTTTACCGACTTGATCGAAGACATAATGGAGGTGTTCATGGATAACTTCTCGGTGTATGGAGACTCTTTCTCTCACTGTTTATCTAATCTATGCAGGGTACTTCAGCGATGTGAGGAAAAACACCTAGTTCTAAATTGGGAGAAGTGTCACTTCATGGTCAGGAATGGGATTGTACTTGGGCATCGCATATCAGAAGATGGCATCGAAGTGGATAAAGCTAAGATCGAGGTTATGATGAACCTACAACCACCTACTTCTGTCAAGGGGATCCGCAGCTTTCTGGGGCATGCAGGCTTCTATCGCAGGTTCATCAAGGATTTTTCAAAGATAGCTAGACCCCTCACGAGGCTGTTTTGCAAGGAGGTGAAGTTCGAATTTGATAGCGACTGTCTTGAGGCTTTTCATACGATCAAAGGAGCATTGGTCAGCACACCCATTGTGCAGCCCCCAGATTGGAGCCTACCTTTCGAGGTTATGACGGATGCTAGCGACTATGCTGTTGGTGCAGTTCTCGGCCAGAGGAAAGATAAGAAGCTCCACGTTATCTACTACGCCAGTCGCACATTGGATGATGCTCAGTGCAAGTATGCTACGACAGAAAAGGAGCTTCTGGCCGTCGTTTTCGCCTTTGAGAAGTTTTGGTCCTATCTCGTTGGATCAAAGTTATAGTTCATACTGATCATGCAGCACTCAAGTATCTGCTGACCAAGAAAGACGCTAAGCCGCGGCTACTTAGGTGGATTCTTCTACTTTAAGAATTCGACCTGGAGATCAAAGACAAGAAGGGAATAGATAATGGAGCTGCCGACCATTTATCTAGGATGCGGATTGATGAAGAACTCCCACTCAATGACAGCCTCCCTGAAGAATAGGTTTACTCGATCGGAGCATTCCAAATCAAAAAAGCACGTGCTCCCACCCAACGAGCACCTGCTCAGTCCGAATTCTGCAACCATACCGAAAGCAGCCAACATCCTCAGATTTCTTGGTTTGGTGAGATTGCGAATTACCTAGCTGATGATCTAGAACCTCACGGTTTTGTGGGAAACAAAAGGAAGAAATTCCTAAAGGATATTCGCCATTACTTCTGGGATGAGCCATACCTGTACAAGCATTGCCCAGATGGAGTATTCAGATGTTGCGTGGCTGAGGAGGAGATACCGGAGATGAAGGAATTTGCACAGGTTTTAATCCAATTAAAACAGCCCTAAAACAAATTCTTAGCCACGGATCTTGTCCCAATTGAATCTATATCAGATCTCGAGTATACCTGGAGATAAGGCAGCGGAAGATGTCAGGTAATCGAGATCAGGAAGCACCTCAAGTGCTGCGCCTCACACAAACTGGACGACAGGGATGCTAGTGCCTTCGCGAACGATTCGCCTTTGGGTTTCTCTGCGTTTCTCTGACGGCTCAGGAACTTCTTATATTCTAGAAGTCGTGCTATATCATATATATAACGACCTAAGAGAATGACCAAATCAACCAGTGGACCGAATCCACGTTAATTATGTCTTGGGCCAAAAACACGTTTTTGGCCCGATGTGGTGTCGATCGACACCCTTACAAAAACGCGATATCAACGTTTATCTTATATACGTCGATCATGATCATTACTCTAATGATCAAACCCAACTTATATTATCCAGTTTGCTTAGGTGTGTGACCCTATAGGATCATTTGATAGTGGTAATGAGTTCATAACTCATAAGTTATAAGCGGCTTCTAGCAAAACATTATAACCATCCAATATCATATGATTGTCTTATCTCGACATCACGACTCTACTAGAGTAAATACAAGTATGATTTCAGGACATTCCCTTCAGGAGATTCTGTTTCACTGTCATGGATCTTCCTATGCCGGACACTTCGCTACTTTCAAGACAGTCTCCAAGGTTCTGCAAACTGGGTATTGGTGGCCAACAATGTTTAAAGATGCTCAGCGCTTTATCTCTAGATGCGATTCATGCCAGCGACAGGGCAACATCAGCAAGCGCAATGAGATGCCACAGAACTTCATTCTCAAAGTGGAGGTCTTTGACGTATGGGGCATTGATTTTATGGGACCATTCCCATCTTCTTTAGGGAATGAGTACATACTCGTGGCTGTTGACTATGTGTCTAAATGGGTTGAGGCATTAGCGAGTCCCACGAACGATGCAAGGGTGGTGATCAAGATGTTCAAATCTATAATTTTCCCTAGGTTTGGTGTTCCGCGAGTTGTCATCAGCGATGGAGGCTCTCACTTCATCAACAAGATCTTCGAGAATCTATTGCGCAAGAATGGTGTAAAGAACAAGGTCGCAACGCCTTACCATCCGCAAATGAGTGGGCAAGTTGAGATATCTAACCGCGAAATCAAGAGCATACTTCAGAAGACTGTGAGCACAACTCGGAAGGATTGGTCTTCCAAGCTAGACGATGCTATATGGGCTTACAGGACTGCCTACAAAACACCTCTCGGGACCACTCCTTTCCACCTTGTTTACGGCAAAGCCTGTCATCTCCCCGCTGAGCTCGAATTCAAAGCCGCATGGGCTGTCAAGCTGCTCAACTATGACATTGAGCCTGCTTTCGAACGACGCATGATGCAGCTACACGAGCTTCAGGAGACTAGGCATCTTGATATTATGTATTTTTAACATATTTTGAGTTGTTTTTAGTATTCGGATTGAGTTTTGATTTGCATTTTTCGTTAGTTTTTCGAGTCTTTTCTATTGATTCGAGTCTTTTTACAGATTTTATGGAGTTCCGAAGGAGTTTAGCGTTTACGGACATGTTAGAGTCGAGTTAATGTGGAAAAACACGAGAAAAGGACCAACTGAAGAACGACCGTTCTTTGAGTAGAACGACCATGCCGAACGACCGTTCCCCCACAGAACGGTCGTTCCCCACCTCACCTACCTTGCCGACAAAAGCCAGAGAACGACCGTTCCCCCAACAGAACGGTCGTTCCCCACCTCACCTACTCCACCAACAACCGAGCAAGGAACGACCGTTCTCCACCAAGAACGACCGTTCCCCGACTCACCAACTCCCACCTACTTCGATCGACCAACTAGAACGACCGTTCTCCAACAGAACGGTTGTTCCCCTTCTTACCTACTCCCCTACACCTTGGCCTATATATTGGACTCACTCTTGATGCTTCAAAACACACCATCTTCTTCTCTCACTCTTCTCTAGCTTCAAAACATTGCTCCTCTTCTCTTTTAAGCTTTAATGTTTATGTTTTTATCAGTTTCTTATTAGTTTCTTTTAAGCTTCAAACATTTTATGCTTTGATCAAGTTTTACTTTCAGTTCTTATTATCTATATTTATGCTTTAATCAAGTTCTCATAAGTTTATTTCCAGGTTTTGTTATCTATATTTGCACTTTGTTCAAATTCTTATTAAGTTACTTTCAGCTTTTATTATCTATTCAAGCTTTTATGATGAACTCTATAATCTATTTGTTTTCTTCTTCTTTAATTATGTCTGAGTAGATCTCTTAATTAGGTTAAGGTTTATCAAAGGAATTCATGATGAGCCTTAGGGTTAAACACAAATAGGCTATTCAAATCGATGTCTTCACCTTTGTTATTCTTAATGCTTAGATCGAATTGATCACTTGATTTTATGATATTGGGTTTAACTTAGACAGCGAGAGTTGCTAGGTTACTAGAAGAAATTTGGGTGAGCAATTTATTCATTACCTGCGAGAGTAGATGTATTGGAGAATTGTGAACAAATCAACATATCCTTAATGCTTGTCTACGATTTCTAGTACCAGTGAGAGTTAGGATTTCTAGGTTGATAGACGAAGATATTGATACCACAAGAGTGGATTGATATTATCTTAGTGTTTGAATTCTAGACTTATGCTTAATCATTGCCTGAATAGTTGTTTGATCCTTTGCTCTGAATCTCCTGCGATATTCCTTGACCTAACGCTTGTTTAACATTATCTTTACAACCGAATTTGCTTTTATTACTTACTATTTACAAAACCAAAAACATAATTGAATTGTCTTAGCTTTTGATTTAGCTCATTAGATCAAAGTGTGAAACTGGTCTTCGTGGGATCGAGACCCCTAAATACTATTTCATATGCTGTGAACTTGCAGTAGGAAATAAGGGTTTAAAACTCGTGTATCAATCTCCAATCCCATTCTCCTTCTTCATCAAAGATGACATTCCGACTGATGATTATCTTTTTTGTTTTGGGATTGTAGAGCTTGTACACTTTGGAATTAGCGTCATACCCAATAAAGATGTACTTCTCGCTTTTATCATCTAGCTTGCTCCGCTTCTCGTCTGGAACATGAGCATGAGCAATACTTCCAAATACTCTTAGATGTGAGACCCCAGGCTTCCTTCGACTCCATGTTTCTTGTGGTGTCTTTCCCAAGATGCTTCTTGTTGGAGATTGGTTTGATAGATAAACTGCACACGCAACTGCTTCTGCCCAAAACTCCTTTGGTAGCTGATATGTTGGGATTTTTACTCTTTCTAACCCTTTTTATCTAATTGTTTTCATGAGTTTTTGAGTGTGTATTAGGAGTTTTAGGTAGCTTTGGAGCTAAAATTGGAGTTTGGAGCATTTGGAACCTTTGGAACAGAAAAGAATCAAATTTGAAGAAAAGAAGGAAAATCTTATGAAGAATCACCAACTCCAATCAACGAGCACATGCTCGCGGATTTCGGCCACCAAGTGAGCACCTGCTCGCTGCGGAAGTGAACAAAAAGAAGGGTTTTACCCTAATGATTACCGCCGACTTTAAAAAGCCCAGCCTCCTTCCAGCCACCTATCTCCTCTAATATAAATACTCTCCTTAGTCTTAGGTTTTATTATCTTATCTTTATCTTTGATCATCTATCTTTTAGCTTTTGGAATAATTTTGTAAGGGAGAAGATCTCAAGCTACAATTTGGAGAAGATTTCTGAACCCTAGTACTTCTGATTTTTAATATCGATTTGATGCTTTCTTTCAATTCTTCTGTTTTGCTTCTTCTATCTATGACTATGTCTGAGTAGATCTATTAGTTAGGTTAAGGTTTTCAAAGGAATTCATGAGCTAGGGTTGAACACAAATAGGAATCAAAATCGGTAGTCTTCATCTAGGTTATTCATATTGCTTGAATCGATTTGGCCAATCTATCTTGACCTTAGGTTTATCTAGACAGCGAGAGTTGCTAGGTTGCTAGAGAGATCTAGATGAGCAATTTATTCATTACCTGCGAGAGTAGATGTATTGGAGAATTGTGAACAAATCAAACCTGATCAATAATGCTTATCTGCAATTTCTAATGCCAACGAGAGTTAGGATTTTTAGGTTGCTCGATAAAGTTGTTAGTATCACGAGAGTGAATTAATATTATCTTCGAGTTTTGAGTTCTGGACTTGTTCTTAATATTAATCCTGAATAGTTGTTTGACCTTGCTCTGAATCTCCTGCAAATTGCCTTGACCTAACGCTTGCTTTATATTTGTTAGAACCAATTTATTTGCATAACTTGTTAGTCACGATTTCAACAACCCCATTATTGAATCTCTTAGCTCTTGAATTTAGCTTATTAATCCATAGTGTGAACTTGGTCTTCGTGGGATCGATCCCTAAATACTACTCCTATTTGCTGTGCACTTGCAGTAGGAATTAGGTTTTAAAACTCGTACATCAAATTTTTGGCGCCGTTGCTGGGGACCAAAAATTCACCTTTGGTTTACGGCTAATTCATTAGACTAAGAACCCTACTAAACTCGTTTTTCTCTTTTTCTTTTCTTTGTGTTTCAGGTGCATGTCCACTAGAAGCACAAGGAGCAGAAACGACGAGAATCTTGTGAACTTGACAAACGACGAGCTAGCAAGGGTAGAACGAGAGAACAGGCAAAGACGCAACACACCTGTTCCGGATCCAGAAACAACTGATACCGCCTCTACAGAGATGGGCGATCAAACCGACATGGCAGCTCAGCTGTGAACTCTTCAGGCAACCATGGAGCAGCTGCGCTTGCAGCAATAGTGGCAGCTCGTTCAACAACCGGCGTTCGGAGACAAAGACGCAGCACATGCTTATTACCAGGGTCGATCCGCGATTGTCACTCTGACCATTCAGAGGCAAGATTATGAGATCAAGCCTCAGATGATTGCCCTCGTGAAGCAGCATCTCTTCCATGGCCTACCTGCTGAAATTCCAATGGATCACATCGAGAACTTCGAGGAAATCTGCAGCACAACCGGCTCTAACGGTGTGCCTCCAGATTTCTTGAAGTGCAAGCTTTTTCCCTTCTCTCTTGCGGGAAAAGCTTCATGGTGGTTGAAGTCTCTACCACCAGGCTCTCTAGCGACATGGGCTGATGCAAGATCGGCCTTCTTGGACAAGTTTTACACGAAGTCGAAGACTGCAGCTTTAAGGAGTAAGATATCCACGTTTGAGCAACTTCCTGGAGAGACCTTTAACGAGGCATGGGAACGCTTTAAGGAGTATAAGCGTGAGTGTCCTCACCACGGCTTTAGCGACGAGCAGCTGCTCAGCACTTTCTATGATGGAGTAGAATGGGATTACAGAAACGCCCTCAATGCTGCCAGTAATGGAGATTTCTACACACCAATCAAAGGAAGGAGCTTTGGAGTTGATTGAGAATCTTGCCGCCAGCTCCAGCAACAAGTCTCCGGAGTATGACAGAAAAAAGGTCAATAGCGTGGAGTCCAAGAAAATCAATGAGCTCACAGCCAAGGTTAACCTTCTGCTGAAGGGAAACCAGAAGTCGGTCCACTTCATAGATGAGAATGGAGAAGAGCCCATCGCCCAAGTCTTTGGAGAAGAGACAAGTGATGATCAGATGGAGGTCAACTACGTGAATGGACAAGGTTTTGGGCAAAACCGCGGTTTCAATAACCAAGGTTTCAATACTCACCCGAACTTGTCCTACAGAAGCACTAATGTAGAGAATCCTCAGGATCAAGTCTACCCTAAGCAAGGAGCCCAACCTCAAACGGGTTTTCAGAGAGGCTACTTCAGCAACTATCAGAGCCAGAACCGGCCTTTCATCCCTAACCAGAACCGATTCCAAGGAGGAAATTAACTCAGGCAGCCATACAACAATCCGCAGCCCCAGCAGTTTCAGAACCCACAGCTTCCGCAATTTCAGAATCTGCGGCCTCCTTCTCCAGCATCAGGATCTCAAGATGAGCTGAAAAACATGATGCAACAACTTCTAGCTGGAGAACAGAAAGCCGCAGCTGAGATTAATGCTAAGGTTGACACCATGTACGTGGATCTCAATGGGAAGTACGAAGCTGTGTGGACGCATATGAAGCAACTGGATGTTCAGATTGCTCAGACCGCCGAGTCCATAAAAAGGGCACCAGGAACTCTGCCTGGAAAAGGTGAGGCACCTAGGAAGGAGTTTGTCAACGCCATTGAGCTGAGAAGTGGGAAGACACTCCAGGACAGATCAACCTCGCGGTCGGACAAAGGAAAAATAGGAGAAACCAACTACGTGCACCCGTGCAACGAGCACCTGCTCGGATCGGGTCAAGGCACATACGAAACCGGTGAAACAAGCAATCACTCGACGCAAGCTGAATCAACACCTTCACCATTCGACATTTTAGAAGATGACTCAACCGAGCACCCTGGCGGCTCATCCGAGCAGGTGCTCTGTCGGTCCACACAACTTGCCTCAAAAACCACGGCAATTCCAGAAAGGGTTTACAAGCCTAAGGTTCCTTACCCTGTGCCACCCAAGAAGTCTCGAAAGGACTTGGAAGATGCTAAGTGTAGAGAGATGCTTAAGGATCTCACCGTGAAGCTGCCTCTCACTGATGCAGTTCAAATGATACCGGCTCTCAAACGGTACATGAAGACCCTGGTTTCTGGAAAAATCGTGGAGGAAGAGAAGGTAAAGACGGTTTCAAAAGAGTGCAGCGCTGTCCTTCAGAACAAGGTCGTAAAGAAGAGAGGCGATCCTGGGCGATTTGTCTTATCTGTGACAATCGGCCCAATGACTTTCTCATGCTCTCTATGCGATCTCGATTCCAGCGTGAATCTTATGCCCTACTCGGTTGCCAAGCGTTTGGGTTTCACCAAGTTCAAACCCACGCGCATCTCCTTGGTTTTTGCTGATCGGTCAACCAAGCTCCCTAAAGGAGTTCTGGAGGATATATATGTGCGGATAGGAGATACTTTGATCCCGGCCGATTTTGGGGTTCTAGAACTCGACGAGGAGCCGAAGGATCCTCTGATTCTGGGTCGTCCTTTCCTATGCACAGCCGGTGCAATTATTGATGTTCAGAATGGAGTGATCGATCTCCAGCTGGGAGACATGGTTATGACATTTGAGATGGATAAACTGCTGAAGAAGCCCATGCTGGACGGACAGACCTTCGTTGTGGAAGGAGTAGATGACGTCTACGAAGAGGCAGCTGAAGAGATACTCTGCCCGGATCCTCTCGAAACCGCTCTCACCCTGGCTGAAAGGGAACACGGTTTCATGAATGAAGAAGCTGACAGCCTTGCCAAGATGCTAGATTCCAGCCGCAGGATGGAACAGATGGTAGCGTGCATGAGTTTGGACGATGAGGAGAAACCGGCAGAAACAGATGGAGCACCCGCTCAGATTCAGCGAGCACCTGCTTCGCCTCTCGATCCGATTGACAGCCCCTGGAGCGAGTTGAAAGCTCCTAAATTGGAACTTAAAACTCTACCAGCCGGGCTCAGGTACGCATTTCTAGGAACAAACTCTACTTATCCTGTGATTATAAATGCTGACCTGAACAATGTGGAAGTAGCCTTGCTCTTATGTGAACTTAGGAAGTATAGAAAGGCTATAGGCTACTCGCTTGCTGACATTCCTGGTATCTCGCCTGATCTTTGCATGCATAGGATACATCTAGAAGATGAATCGATGAGTTTTATAGAACATCAGAGGAGGTTAAACCCGAATCTAAAAGATGTTGTAAAGAAGGAGATAATGAAACTTCTAGAAGCTGGGGTGATTTATGCCATTTCTGATAGTACTTGGGTTAGTCCTATTCATGTAGTCCCTAAGAAAGGAGGAATCACTGTCATTAAAAACGATAGGGATGAGCTAATACCAACTAGGACAATAACCAGCCATAGGATGTGCATAGATTACCGCAAACTTAATGCTGCAACTCGCAAGGATCACTTTCTTCTCCCTTTTATCGATCAGATGCTTGAAAGACTTGCTAACCATCCATACTACTGCTTGTTAGATGGTTATTCAGGTTTCTTTCAGATACCCATTCACCCAGACGATCAAGAGAAGACGACGTTTACATGTCCATACGGCACATTCGCCTACCGGCGCATGCCATTCGACCTGTGCAACGCCCCAGCAACCTTCCAACTATGCATGATGTCCATCTTTACGGACTTGATTGAAGACATTATGGAGGTGTTCATGGACGATTTCTCGGTGTACGGGAACTCTTTCTCTGATTTTTTGTCTAATCTGTGTAGGGTACTCAAACGATGCGAGGAGAAACATCTGGTTCTGAATTGGGAGAAGTGCCACTTTATGGTTCGGAATGGGATTGTGCTCGGGCATCGTATTTCAGAAGATGGGATCGAAGTGGACAAGGCTAAGATCGAAGTCATGATGAATCTACAACCGCCAACTTCAGTCAAAGGGATCCGCAGCTTCCTGGGCCATGCTGGCTTCTACAGACGCTTCATCAAAGATTTCTCAAAAATCGCCAGGCCTCTTACACGCCTACTCTGCAAAGAGGTGAAGTTCGAGTTCGATGATGCATGCCTCGAAGCCTTCCATACGATCAAAGGAGCTCTCATCAGCGCACCCCTCGTGCAACCGCAAAGAAGAAAAGAAAGAAGAAGAAAAAAAAAAAAAAAAAAAGAGAAAAGAAAAAAAAAAGAAAAAAAAAAAAAAAAAGATTGGAATCTTCCTTTTGAAGTGATGACGGATGCAAGCGACTACGCAGTTGGAGCAGTTCTCGGACAGAGGAAAGATAAGAAGCTCCATGTCATTTACTATGCCAGCCGCACTCTGGATGACGCGCAATGCAAGTATGCCACAACCGAAAAGGAGCTTCTAGCAGTTGTCTTTGCCTTTGAGAAGTTCCGATCCTATCTTGTTGGTTCTAAGGTCATCGTGCACACCGACCACGCGGCTCTCAAGTATTTGCTGACCAAGAAAGATGCCAAGCCGCGACTGCTTAGATGGATTCTTCTCCTACAAGAATTCGATCTCGAGATTAAGGACAAGAAGGGGATAGACAATGGAGCTGCCAACCATTTGTATAGAATGCGGATTGATGTTGATACGCCTCTTAATGACAGTCTCCCAGAGGAACAGATTTATTCCGTCGGCGTTTTCCACATTGAGGACGCACGTGCTCCACCTCAGAGAGCACCTGCTCGAGAGGAGTTCTGCGCACATGTCGCACACACCGAGCACACCTCTGCACCTTGGTTTGCTGAGATAGCCAATTACCTGGCCGCTGATCAGGAGCCGCGGAACTTCGCACGGTACAGGAGAAAGAAATTTCTCAAGGACATCCGCCACTACTTCTGGGATGAACCGTACCTGTACAAGCACTGTCCAGATGGAGTTTTCCGAAGATGCGTAACTGAAGAAGAGATTCCGGACATATTATTTCACTGCCATGGTTCTTCGTACGCAGGTCACTTCGCCACTTTCAAGACGGTTTCCAAGGCACTGCAAGCAGGATACTGGTGGCCGACGATGTTTAGGGACGCGCAGCGATTTGTCTCGCGGTGCGATTCATGCCAGCGATAGGGGAACATTAGCAGACGCAATGAGATGCCACAGAACTTCATTCTCGAGGTTGAGGTATTTGATGTATGGGGAATAGATTTTATGGGCCCGTTTCCTTCTTCTTTTGGGAACGAGTACATACTCGTCGCAGTGGATTATGTGACCAAATGGGTTGAGGCTATTGCAAGCCCCACCAACGACGCACGGGTCGTGATTAAGATGTTCAAGTCCATCATCTTCCCCAGGTTTAGTGTGCCACGAGTTGTCATCAGCGATGGAGGCTCTCACTTCATCAATAGGATCTTTGAATCCTTGCTGCGCAAGAATGGTGTTAAGCACAAGGTCGCCACTCCTTATCATCCGCAAACAAGTGGGCAGGTCGAAGTTTCAAACCGTGAAATCAAGAGCATCCTGCAGAAAACCGTGAGCACAACTCGCAAGGATTGGGCCTCTAAGTTGGATGATGCTTTATGGGCATACAGGAAGGCTTATAAAACGCCACTAGGAACCACGCCATTCAACCTCGTCTACGGAAAAGCTTGCCATCTTCCCGTTGAACTGGAATTTAAAGCCGCCTGGGCAGTCAAGTTTCTCAACTACGACATCAAGCCAGCTTCAGAAAGGCACATGATGCAGCTGCATGAACTTCATGAAATTAGACATCTCGCCTATGAGAACTCCAAGATCTACAAGGAGCGGAGTAAGGCATACCACGACAAACGGATCCTATCTCGCAACTTCGCCCCAAACGACCAAGTCTTGCTTTTTAATTCTCGGTTGAAGCTATTTCGTGGGAAGCTGCGCTCAAGGTGGTCTGGACCGTTCACCATCAAAGAAGTACGGCCATATGGAGCAATTGTTTTGATCAACAACAAAGGTGAGGAGTTCGTTGTTAACGGACAGCGATTGAAGCCTTATTTGGCCGACACACAGCTCGGAGAAGGGGACGATTTTCCCTTGACCGATCCCCCACAAGCCTGATCAGCTCACCAAGTCAAGCTAACGACTTAAACCAAGCGCTGAGTGGGAGGCAACCCACTAGTAAGTGTAAATATTTCTTTTTATTTTTTTTTCATTTGCTATTGATTTTTGGTTTTGTTTTTCTTTGTTTCAGAAAAAAACAAAAAACAAAAAAATTTGTTATGTTGGGATTCACATGGAGGATACTCCGATGGCTGATCCACCACTCTCCGCCACTCCACCACCAGTCGCACATGGCGAGTTCGACCTTCCTCCCATCTCCGATGAGGCTGATACCGCTGAGTACCGTCGTTGGACGATTGCCTCCCAGCGCAAGAACAACTCCCTCATGCAGCGGATTCTTCAGCGTCTTTCCACTAGTTGTTGTCACCATTCTGCAGCTGCTGCGACGAGCCCTTCAGAGCGACACCCGAGACGCCGTCGGCGCACCGGCAGAGCTAGGTGCGAGAGCCCAGAGGACCCACCTGCCGCTTGACCACCCGTATCTATCTCTATCTCTTGGACTTATCCGTTTTTCCTTTTTTTTTGCTTTCTTTGTTTTCTTTGTTTTCTTTTGCTTGCTCCTCGAGTTTATTTTCACACCGGGACGGTGTGAAGTAAGTCTGGGGGAGGTCATTATCGAGTCTGTACTTTGTTTCTTGTTATTTTTCTTTATTTTGAGTCAGTCTGTTATAAGGGTCAAATCACAACTTCTGGAGATTATGACCAAAATCTATGATGCGTTCTAACCATTTGTGAGTATGACCTGCTTTCTAGTGAACATTGCTGCAGAATTTAGAGTACAGAGACGAGCCGACGCCTTCTCACATTCGGATCCTTCCTCAAGCCAGAAAACTTCAATCCCTTTAAGGTTTATCGGATAGGCTTTAGACTCTATTTTATATGGACGTAATCTGGACTTTAATTCTTCTTGTTATTGGCACTAGGATTAGAAAACGTGTTACATCATATATTCAGGACTTCTTATCCTTTTTGCCACTCTTGCTGATCCTGAATAGCTAGCTTTTAGTTAGTACCTCACCCTGACCCTAACCATTTATTTATACCCCATGCATTAGTATTTTATTTTTCATCTATGCAGATATGTGCAAAAAGGTCGGGGAGAAAAGGACTGACGCAGCTTCTGATTCACTCTCGCTGAAGAAGATGTCAGGAGAAAGCTAGAAAAGTTCGCGAGCACATGCTCGCTATACTCGCTAATTTAGAGCACCTACTCAGCGACGTCCAGAAAAGAAACGAGTCTAACGACCTGCTGGGGTATGAGGACGAAAAAGGATAACTTTAGCCAAAGGGCACACGCACAAGTAAAGTCCCCCTATCCATAAGGTAACTCTTCGAGAAAAAGAAAAAAAAAATGAACGAAAAAAAAGAAAAACCGAGCTAGTAGCTCAAGGATATGGGGTGGCGAGTTAGTAACTCAAGATGTGTGTCCCGAAGCATGAGTAAATTGCAAGAAGGCAAAGGAAAGAAAGAGGAATGAAGACAAAAATCGATTTAAAAGGAAGAGAGTGAATTAGAGGTTGTGGACATCAATGAGTCCAGTCTCCCTTGCCGTTTTGTGCGATATCCTGCACTCTCTTGAAACACGGTAACCCTAAACACGCTTATGCTCCACCATTAATCATAAGCCTGATTCTTACCGAGCCTCGTTTTACTTAGCTAGTGTCTTTAGCAAGAAGCTCACGCCACCTCTAATTGAATGTAGAGAGTCTATTGTCCTAAACTTAGATTTTTCTGGGATTGTAAGCCATATGGTTTGAGGTTGGTGAACTTTGTTGTTGAGATTTTCGGTAAGGCAATGTATCTCTTATTCTAAGGTATGTGGTCTGATGAAATTGGTCTACTCTTGGTTTCTGAGATTTTGTGAGTCTTCACCGATTTCTCTATGTCTTGATTTTAGTTTTGTTTGAGGACAAACAAAGATCTAAGTCTGGGAGAATTGATATGTTGGGATTTTTACTCTTTCTAACCCCTTTTATCTAGTTGTTTTCTTGAGTTGTTGAGTTTGTATTAGGAGTTTTAGGTAGCTTTGGAGCTAAAATTGGAGTTTGGAGCATTTGGAACCTTTGGAACAGAAAAAAAATCAAATTTAAAGAAAAGAAGGAAAATCTTATGAAGAATCACCAACTCCAATCAACGAGCACATGCTCGCGGATTTCGGCCACCAATTGAGCACCTGCTCGCCGCGGAAGTGAACAAAAAGAAGGGTTTTACCCTAATGATTGCCGCCGACTTTAAAAAGCTCAGCCTCCTTCCAGCCGCCTATCTCCTCTAATATAAATACTCTCCTTAGTCTTAGGTTTTATTATCTTATCTTTATCTTTGATCATCTATCTTTTAGCTTTTGGAATAATTTTGTAAGGTAGAAGATCTCAAGCTACAATTTGGAGAAGATTTCTGAACCCTAGTACTTCTGATTTTTAATATCGATTTGATGCTTTCTTTCAATTCTTCTGTTTTGCTTCTTCTATCTTTGACTATGTCTGAGTAGATCTATTAGTTAGGTTAAGGTTTTCAAAGGAATTCATAAGCTAGGGTTGAACACAAATAGGAATCAAAATCGGTAGTCTTCATCTAGGTTATTCATATTGCTTGAATCGATTTGGCCAATCTATTCTTGACCTTAGGTTTATCTAGACAGCGAGAGTTGCTAGGTTGCTAGAAGAGATCTAGATGAGCAATTTATTCATTACCTGCGAGAGTAGATGTATTGGAGAATTGTGAACAAATCAAACCTGATCAATAATGCTTATCTGCGATTTCTAATGCCAACGAGAGTTAGGATTTTTAGGTTGCTCGATAAAGTTGTTAGTATCACGAGAGTGAATTAATATTATCTTCGAGTTTTGAGTTATGGACTTGTTCTTAATATTAATCATGAATAGTTGTTTGACCTTGCTCTGAATCTCCTGCGAATTGCCTTGACCTAACGCTTGCTTTATATTTGTTAGAACCGATTTATTTGCATAACTTGTTAGTCACGATTTCAACAACCCCATTATTGAATCTCTTAGCTCTTGAATTTAGCTTATTAATCCATAGTGTGAACTTGGTCTTCGTGGGATCGATCCCTAAATACTACTCTGATTTGCTGTGCACTTGCAGTAGGAATTAGGGTTTAAAACTCGTACATCAGTAGCTTCTTACTTTTGAGCATGCTTCTTGCCATCTCAAGGATTGTCCTATTATTCCTTTCCGCTACTCCATTTTGTTGAGGGGATCTAGGCACCGTCAATTGTCTTCTAATGCCATTATCTTCACAATACTTCAGAAACTCTTTGGACATGAACTCTTGTCCACGATCAGATCTCATGGCTTTGATCATAAGGCCACTTTCCTTCTCTACATGGGCTTTGAACTTTTTGAAGTTTTCAAATACTTCTGATTTTCCTTTCAAAAAGTAAACTCATGTCTTTCTTGAGAAATCATCAATAAAGAGAAGGAAGTAGTTACTCTTACTGAGTGAACTTGGTTTGATCGGGCCACATACATCTGTATGTATGAGTTCCAATGGCTTTCGTGCTCTTGTCTCTGACTCCTTTGGAAAGGTCATTTTGAATTGCTTTCCAAGTAAGCACCCTTCACAGACTTGATTTGGATGATTGATGTAAGGCAATCCTCTCACCATTTCCTTCTTGGAAAGTTTCTCTAGTCCTCTAAAATTGAGATGCCAGAATCGAAGATGCCAAAGCCAAGACTCATCTTTGTAGCACAGCTTGAGGCATTGTGCGATGTCATTTTGAATGTTTAGGACATGCATTCGATTCCTTGTCATTGGCACCTTGGTGATGAGATTGTCTTCATGATCTCTTATAGAAAGGTTGTTATCCTTTAAACGAATATCATAACCTTTCTCTAAGAGTTGTCCTAGGCTCAAGATGTTGGTCTTTATGTTTGGAATATAGTAAAAATTGGAAATGAATTGATGATCTCCATTCTTCAATCGAATGAGAATATTTCCTTTACCTTTCACCTCCATCTTCGACTCATCTCCTAAAGCCAAGTTTCCTTTCACCAATTCATTAAGCTCCACAAACATGCTTCTTTTCCCGCACATGTGATTGCTTGCACCACAATCGAGGTACCCTTTGTGAATCTCCTCTGGTTCATCTTTCTTGTAAGCCATCAATAACATATCATCTTCTTTGCTCCTTTCTTCAACATAGTTAGACTTCTCTTCAGCTCTATTGTTGTTCGGGGCTTTGCATTCGGATCCATAATGTCCAAACTTTCCACAGTTGTAACATTTAACACTTGACTTATCGTACCTTGTTTTTGGGCTTCCTATTCCACGGCCTCTTGATGAGCTTTATCCTCTTTGGTTTGTATGGTCTTCATTGGATCTCCAACCACGTCCATGTACATAACCACGACCTCTTCCTCGGGCTTGACCACCACCATGTCTTTGATAACTTCGGCCAGTTTCTTCTTTAGTATCAATCCGCATCTTGAGTACTTGTTCTGCGATGTCTTCTTTTTTCTTCTTCTTTTCTTCATATGCTTGCAGCGATCCAAGAAGTTGCTCCATCGTCATAGTCTCCAAGTCTTTTGTCTCTTCAATCACCGTGACAATATGCTCAAATTTTGAATCCAACGATCTAAGAACTTTCTCCATGATTCTCACCTCATCTAACTTCTCACCGTTTCTTTTTAGGTTATTAGTAAGCGTTAAGACTCTTGAGAAGTAATCAGAGATGAGTTCACCTTCCTTCATATGTAAGGCTTCAAATTCTCCTCTTAAAGTTTGAAGACGTACCTTCTTAACTTGTTCAGCTCCTTTGTAAGAAGTTTGAAGCTTGTCCCATTCTTCTTTGGACGACTTTGCTCCTGCGACCTTCTCGAATGTGTCTTCATCTAATCCTTGATAGATTATACAGAGAGCCTTCTTGTCTCTCTTCCTTGAGTCTCTCAAACCATCCCTTTGAGTTTGAGATAACCCACCATCATTCTCCGGTTCAATGAAGCCTTTCTCGACTATTTCCCACACATCATGTGCTCCTAGGATAGCCATCATCCTTAAACTCCAATTGTCATAGTTGCTCTTTGTGAGCATTGGGACTTGAAAGAGAACACCATTGTTTGACATCTTTAAGAGAAATAACTAGCTCTGATACCACTTTGTTGGAACCAAAAGGTTTAGAAAAGAAAGTGATGGAGAAAGTTTTTAAGAATTTAGAAGACAAAAGAGAATTGGGAAGAACAAAGCTTTTTATTTCTTAGATGATTACTTATAACAACTCACAACTTCTTAACTTAACTTTGTTACAAATGAGGAGAGGGGTGGATGTATTTATAGCCTCCACATTACAAAATATCTTACATATTTTAATCATAAATCTAGAAAATTATAACATAATATCTTAATTTTATATCATAAATATTTAGATTTTTCTCATAAAATATCTAGATTTTTCTCACAAAATATCTAAATTAAGGAGGTGGAGAAAACTTCTAGAAATTGGATCACATTATTGAGTTCAGCCCAATAATTAAACTTGACCAAAATCAAATTTAACTTTCAACAAGAATTACTGTAATCATACAGTAAAACTATTATCTCTTCCCAGAGAAAGTGAGAAACTTATGCGATCCTTCTTATGAACTAGAGAGAGTGCAACATTAATAAAACCAAATTAAACCGGCTTACAATTAGTAATAGCATTCAGAAATATCAACACAGCCAGTATTCTTATTTTCAAATACTCTCTCTCTCTCTCTCTCTCTCTCTCTCTCTCTCTCTCTCTCTCCTCTCTCTCTCTCTCTCTCTCTCTCTCTCTCTCTCTCTCTCTCTCTCTCTCTCTCTCTCTCTCTCTCTCTCTCTCTCTCTCTCTCTCTCTCTCGGGAAACTCTATGGATTCAGATTCGGAGTCAACGCCCATCACACTCATTTCTCAACTACTGCTTGAATTCGAAAGTACGGAGTCAGATCCAGAGTCGAAGTTCATGTCAATGGTTATTCAAATAATATCTTTCGTCAGATCTATGGATTTGGATTCGCAGCCGAAGCCTGAGTCGAAGCTTATGTCACTTGTGTCTCAAGCAATCTCTCTATTCAACTCTACAGATTTGGATTCCCTCCCGAAACCGCTGTCTAAGCTCATATCAATCATTTCCAAGAAAGTCTCTATAGATTCAGACCAGGAGCAGGAGTCTGATTTGAACTTATCGCTACTTGGAGAAACACTTGCTCTCAAGCCACTTCCAGAGCTCATATCACTCATCTTTGTAATATTGTCCGTTGTCATCTCTACAAACACAGAGTTGAAGGATATTTCATTATCCGTTCAAGTACAAGGATATTTTTATGAAGGAAAATTTCATGTGACGCATGACTTCTTGCGGAATATGGAGCCGAAGCTCATCTGGCTCATTTTTCAGCTATTGCATCTCTGCAGATATTACAGATCTGGAGTGGGAGCCGAAGATCACGTCACTGATTGTTAAAATAATCACTCTCATCAAATCGATGGATTTGGATTCGCAGCCGAAGCCTAAGTCCAAGCTTATGTCACTCGTTTCTCAAACAGTCTCCTCTTCAACTCCATAGATTTGAATTCCCTGCCTAAGCCCCTGTCAAATCTAATATCAGTCATTTCTCAGAAAGTCTCTTCAGGTTCGGACCAGAAGCCGGAGTCTGAGTTGAAATTCAAGTCAGTCGTTGAGGAAACACTGGAACTCAAGCCAGATCATGAGATCATATCACTCATCCGTCAAATATTCTCCTTGTTCCCATCTCTATGAATCCAGAGCTGAAGAAAATTATGTTCTTATGCCCTCAAGTGAAAGTATGTTTAGAAGCAGGAGGAAACTTTTCTGTCGGTGGAGAATTACAGGGGAGCAATCAGCTGTGGGAATGTTTGGTTGGAAAATTTCCGCAGAAGTTTTCCGCATACACCATCTTTTGAGGAAGGAAATTGGTATTGTGGTGTTTTCCGCAGAAAGATAAAATGATTATGGAGGTTATTCTTGCATCAAGGATGATTGTTCGTATGCGGCTCATTCAAGAAGTGCCACACAGAGAAATGTTTGGGATGGCATAGATTTTGACGGAGAGCCTGAAGAAATTGAAGAGGAAGTTGTTGAGCCGTTTGTAACGATAACTCATGGGATCATACAGCATTTCAGCCCTGACCATCATCATTTGAGACTAGATGAGAACAAATGCAGAGACTATGACGAGAATAAGTTGTGTCAAGCATGCGTCACACCAATCTATTTTGGTAACTTGTACTCTTGCATGCAATGTGAGTTTCTTCTACACAAAACATGTGTGCATCTTTCTCGCAAATTATATAACCCGATACATCCACATCTGCTCACTCTAGCTATAGTGAGAAATGTTTTGGACTTGGATAGTAGATGTGCAGCTTGTGATAGGAGTTTGTCAACAGCTGGTTTTTTCTATGAGTGCGGTAAAGAAAAATGTAATTTCAGATTACATGTGCAGTGTGCCACAATATCTGAGCCATTAGTCCATCGAAGTCATGTGCATCTTTTATTCCTAACATCCAAACCAGAAGAGATGAGAGAATGTTCTCTTTGCCAAAGAAGAGGAGGACCTTTTGACGCAAATGAAACATTCAATTGCATTGATGAGTGCAATGACTTTGCTTTGTAATTCAGGTGTGCTACTTTACCTCAAAAACTGAGGTATAAGCATGATAAGCACATCCTCAGATTTTCTTATGGGGAGGAGACAGATACCGTGACATATTGGTGTGAGGCTTGTGAAGGAAAAATAAATCTGGAAAAAGGGTTCTATATGTGTGATGAATATTGTTGCGTCACCCTACACGTGGAATGTTTGATTGGGATGGACTTATACATGAAGCCTGGTTCATCGTTTTCCGATGTTGCTGTGTATGGCAATGTTGAAGAGGTAGGTGTTCAATCCAATAATCATCACATGTCTCGACCTATTTGCACCGGATGTGAGGAGCGTTCTCAACAAAAAGTAGTTTTCCAATGTTCTGGATCAATATTTTGTTCCCTATATTGTTTGCATATTTCTTATATGTAGAATCTAAGTAGATTCTGATTACCTCGATAGTTGTCATTTCTTTTGTTGTAAGAAATATAATTAAAATCAGCTTGATGGTCAGTCATTTTATCGAGATAATCAATCTTCTTAGACAAGTTAACTCCCATCACTGTTGGAGCATTAGCCAAGTTTGCTGCCGTTTTAATGAGTAAATTACACTGTGTTTTTGCATTTTGGTTTCCATCTTGTTTTATCAATAGACCACGAAATTTGAATTAATCCCATATATAGTTTTCTTTCTATATATATAAGAGTAATTGGCCCTTCACTGTGTCTGATTGCGTCAAAACGTGCCGCTAACGTATCATAGTCAGGCAGTTTTGGGTGAACATGGTGACTGCTTGAGTCCTGTCTCCACTCGGCTGGCTGAGTACTGACACTGTGTCTGATGGTCGGTTTTTGGTAACAGAGGAGAGAAAGTTGCATTCATACCTCCGCACTGCTTTTGTAGGATGAACGGGCTCGTCAGAAGCACGTTCGGGTAAACCTGAGGTGCTAGAAAGATTATATGCTAAAAAAATGATTAGTGTAACAGAACTACACACCAATTCATTGGACCAAACTCACATCATCTAGATTATAATGTGGCAAGATCAAGACCAGCTATAACGTTCATGCAAACACAGACCCGAGAGAGAAGCGAGAGATTATATTGTAACTAACTTCTTATCATTGAATGCTTCACGAAGGTCCTTGTACTCTGTTTCATCGAATGCTTCAAGAGTGTCCTGTTTCCTGCAATTTACCTCCCAAAATAAAATAAAAAACCAGCTTTGCAGCATCTCTACTCTTAACCGTTGGATTTTCTAAGTTGCAAAAAACTATACAATCATTCATAGATAGGATAGATTTTGATGGATAAAACAAGTCTGTTTCTACAGAAATCGAAAACGTCATTAACAGGTAATGGGATCAAACAGATGAAAAAAGTAAGATGTATGTGATCCTATAACATAATACAAATCATGAGCTTGTGGTGTTTAAGGTTGAAGCTGTTCAAGGTACACATTTGTGTGCAAATAAGCTGAATGCTACAGGTAAGATGCTCAGTCAAGAAAAGGAAATTAAGGGCTTGGTGTTTGGATCTGGGAAACAGAAGTATTGATTGATGTTCAGCTGGAGTGACAAAGATTCATTGGATGAGTTTAGAATTTTCACAGAGTTTTTGTCACTCAAGCAGGGGGAGATTGTAGAGTTTGGAGATACTTGATCGAGAGGGAGTTTGAAACGATCTGCTGCTGGGCTTGTGAGCTGTATGTTATGTGTAGTAACTTGTGAGCTTGAGTTGAAAAACTCAGTGAAAAAGGGGGAGATTGTTAGCACAAGGATTCTGCAGCTGAACGCTGAACACATATGTTTGTGTGCAACCAAACAAAAGTGTGCCACGATTAAGTTTATGAGGAAGAAGCTGCTGACGTGTCTTGGATTGGTTGGTGGAAACCAAAAGACAATAAGTCAAAAGGAGCTAGAGAGAGAAGACTCCGGGAGTATATAAGGTTAAGCTAGTGACTATCTTTAGGTTTAGCCGCTTGATTGAGATTGCAAGAGAGTGTTTTCCTTGTGTAAAGGTTTCTTGGTGAGTGAATCAAGAGTTTCTGCAGCTGTTGCTGTGTGAGTAAGGTTGGGTAGATTAGGAATTGGCCAGTGTCGATTCACAGATGGTGAAGTCGTGTCATTCTGGGTAAGCAAGTGTAACTTGTTTATGTGATTTCTAATAAGAGCAACCAATTTAGAGAGAATCTTGTTTTTGCTTCTTTGTGTTCTGTTGTGGCTTGTGTTCTTGAACTTTCACTTACTTCACTAATAAGACGGTGGTGGAGGATCCATGGACATGCCAACAGAGGATACATTTTAAAAAAAAATTGTTGAAAAGTTCCAGGACCAACTGCAGTATTGATATAGTTACTCACTGTAGAGGAGTAATCACAGAGAGATGATTACTTCGGATTACTTGTCCCAATCAATTTATATGATGTATGAAGAATCAAGGGACAAGTAAAGAACTATTGAGATGATGTAATCAGAGATTTAACCAAAAATTAAGCATTGAAAATGTAATATATATAAACAATTTATATGGTGTTTGTTGCCCGGTCTGCTGAACAGGGTAAACAAGTGTTGTACTCTGATTTACAGGAGCAGGCCACGAGTTTGCCACTGATGCATGCATCTGAGAAGTTGGTTGGGCCATGGATGGTGGTTCTTGCTGACCATAAGATGATGGTGCAAACCGCAGGAACAAGAATCCAGGAAAGTGAAAACGAATCCAATATAAAAAGATCATATAAACAACAACAACAAAAAAAAAAAAAGTAAAAGCAAGAAGCCTCACTGTACATAAAGAAGAAGATGGAGGTCCAGATGTACCAAAGCCGGTCATTGGAGGTGCATTTGGCCCAGGAACCATTGGAAAAAAAGGTGTCATATTATCATGGTTCCTCAACATTTGTTTTGACGTCATATCAACCACGTCATCACACGTTCAGTAAATAATGAACATAACAGTTGACCTTTATTTGCATTCATATTCTCAATAATCTCAGACTCTCAAATAATCTCTCTCTCGGCAAACCTATGGATTCAGATTTAGAGTCAACGCTCATCTCACTCATTTCTCAATAATCTCAGATCTATCAAATAATCTCAGATCTCCCAAATAATCTCTGTCTCTCTCGGCAAAGTCTATGGATTCAGATTTGGAGTCAACGCTCATCTCACTCATTTCTCAACTACTGCTTCAGGTCCAAAGTACGATCTCGGGCTCTGATTGCGAGTCGGATTGGGAGTCGAAGATCATGCCACTAGTTATTCAAATAATCTCTGTCGTCAGATCTATGGATTTGGATGACTTGACGAAGCCTGAGTCTAAGCTCATGTCACTTGTTTCGCAAGCAATCTCTCTCTTTAAGTCAACGGATTTGGATTCCCTGCCTAATCCCCTGCGGAAGCTAATATCATTCATTTCCCAGAAAGTCTCTATAGATTTGGACCAGGAGTTGTCTGGTTTGAACTTCTTGTCGCTCGTTGACGAAACACTGAAACTCAAGCCATATCCAGAACTCATATCACTCATCTATCTAATATTCTCCATCGTCATCTCTACAAACACAGAGTTGAAGGAACTTACTTTCTTATTCCCACAAGTAGAAGGATATTTTGATGAAGGAAAATTTCATGTGACGCATGACGGCTCGTGGGATTTGGAGTCAACGCTCATCTCACTCATTTCAGAACTATTCTCTTTTAGGGATACTAAGGATCCCGAGTGGGAGCCGAAGATCATGTCACTGATTATTCAAATAATCACTCGTTTCTCAAACGATCTCTCTCTTCAACTCTATGGATTTGGATTCTCTGCCGAAACCGCTGTCGAATCTCATATTACTCATTTCTCAAAAAGTCTCTATAGATTCGGACCAGAAGCCGGAGTCTGACTTGAAATTGAAGTCTCTGGTTGACCAAACACTGAAACTCAAGCCAGATCATGAGATCGTATCACTCACCCGTCAAATAGTCTCCTTGGTCCCCATCTCTATGAATTCAAAGGTGAAGACATTTATGTTCTTATGCCCTCAAGTTGATATGTTGGGATTTTGACCCAAACTAACCTTAGTATCTAATTGCTTTTTAGAGTTTTTGAGTTTATTTCAGGAGATTTTAGGTAGCTTTGGAGCTGTTATTGGAGTTTGGAGCATTTGGGACCTTTGGAACAGAAAAGAACAAGAATTGAAGAAAAGAAGGAAAATCCTGCAAATTATCACCAACTCCAATCGGCGAGCACATGCTCGCAAATATCGGCCACCAAGTGAGCACATGCTCGCCGCGGAAGAGAATTAAAAGGAGACAACTTAACCTAATCCTGCCGACTTTAAAAGGAAGCAGCCACCCTTCCTGCCGCCTATGCCTTCTTATATAAATACTCCCCTTTAGTTTTAGGTTTTGAAATAATCCTATCTTTTATTTTCTACTTCTTAGCTTTTAGTTTTCAAGTTTTTAGCTTTCTACTTGTAAAAGGGAGAAGATATCTGCCACAATTCTGAGAAGATTTCTGAACCCTATTCTTTTTAATATCGATTTCAATGCAGTCTTTTTATTTCATTGTTTTGCTTTCTTCTTTGATTATGTCTGAGTAGATCTATTAGTTAGGTTAAGGTTTTCAAGGGAATTCATGAGCTAGGGTTGAACACAAATAGGATATCAAAATCGATAGTCTTCATCTAGGTGGTTCTTATTGCTTGGATCGATTTGATCACTTGATTCCATGATCTTAGGTTTATCTAGACAGCGAGAGTTGCTAGGTTGCTAGAAGAGATCTAGATGAGCAATTTATTCATTACCTGCGAGAGTAGATGTATTGGAGAATTGTGAACAAATCAAACCTAACCAATAATGCTTATCTGCGATTCTGATACCAACGAGAGTTAGGATTTTTTAGGTTGCTAGATAAAGGTATTAGTACCACGAGAGTGGATTAATATTACCTTAGTGTTTGAGTTCTAGACTTGTTCTTAATAATCGCCTGAATAGTTGTTTGACCTTTGCTCTGAATCTCCTGCGAATTGCCTTGACCTAACGCTTGTTTTAATATTATTTACAAACCGATTTTATTGTTTCTTGCTAGTCACGATTTCTTACAACCCCATATTGAATCTCTTAGCTCTTGATTTTAGCTTATTAAACCATAGTGTGAACTTGGTCTTCGTGGGATCGACCCCTAAGTACTACTCTGATTTGCTGTGCACTTGCAGTAGGAAATAGGGTTTAAAACCGTACATCAAGTTTTTGGCGCCGTTGCCGGGGACCAAATTTTCACCTTTGGTTTACGGCTGAGTCATTAGACTAAGAACTACACTAAACTCGTTTTCTTTTTTTCTTTTCTTTGTGTTTCAGGTGCATGACCAGGCACAAGAGCAAGAATACCGAGAACCTTGAGACTTGACAAACGACGAGCTAGCAAGGAGAGAACGAGAGAACAGGCAGAGACGCAACACACCTGTTCCGGATCCAGAAACAACTGACACCGCCTCTCAGAGATGGGCGATCAAATCGACATGGCGGCTCAGCTGCGAACTCTTCAGCAACCATGGAGCAGCTGCGCTTGCAGCAAGAAAGGCAGCTCGTTCAACAACTGCGTTCGGAGACAAAGACGCAGCACATGCTTATTACCAGATCGGCTGCTATCATCCCTCCGACATCCAGAGGCAAGATTATGAGATCAAGCCTCAGATGATTGCACTCGTGAAGCAGCATCTCTTTCATGGTTTGCCTGCCGAAATTCCGATGGATCACATCGAGAACTTCGAAGAGATCTGTAGCACAACCGGCTCCAATGGTGTGCCTCCAGATTTCTTGAAGTGCAAGCTTTTCCCCTTCTCTCTTGCGGGAAAAGCATCACGGTGGTTAAAGTCTTTACCACCAGGGTCTTTGGCGACTTGGGCTGATGCGAGATCAGCTTTCTTGGACAAATTCTACACCAAGTCCAAGACCGCAGCCTTGAGGAACAAGATTTCCTCATTCGAGCAACATCCCGCGAGACATTCAATGAAGCGTGGGAGCGATTCAAAGAGTATAAGCGTGAGTGCCCTCACCACGGTTTCAGCGATGAGCAGCTGCTCAGTACTTTCTATGATGGAGTAAATGGGACTACAGAAACGCCCTCAATGCCGCCAGCAATGGAGATTTCTACACCAAATCAAAGGAAGGAGCTATAGAGCTGATTGAGAACCTTTCCGCGAGTTCCAGCAACAAGAGTCCAGAGTACGATAGGAAGAAGGTCAACAGCGTGGAGTCCAAGCAAATTGCGGAGCTTGCAGCCAAGGTTAACCTTCTCTTGAAGGGAAACCAGAAATCGGTCCACTTTGTGGATGAGAATGAAGGACCGGTGATGATCAAAGGGAGGTCAATTACGTGAATGGGCAAGGATTTGGACAGAACCACGGATTCAACACTCAGGGTTTCAATACCCATCCGAATTCGTCCTATAGGAGCACTAATATGGAGAATCCGCAAGATCAGGTTTACCCTAAGCAAGGAGGCCAGAATCAGATTGGTTTTCAGAAGCACTACTCCAACAACTACCAAACCAGCCATTCGTTCCAAATCAGAACCGTTTCCAAGCAGGGGTCCAACCGAGACAGTCTTTCGCAAATCCGCAGCCTTCATCTTCAGCAACCGGCTCTCAAGACGAGCTGAAGGACATGATGCAACAACTACTGACAGGACAGCAAAAATCTGCGGCTGAGATCAACTCCAAGGTTGAAACAATGTATGTCGATCTTAATGGGAAGTATGAGGCTGTGTGGACTCACATGAAGCAGCTCGACACTCAGATTTCACAAATCGCTGAATCGACTAAGAGGACACCAGGGACTCACGCAGAGGTGAACTACGTAAATGGAGGTTATGTGGAGGATCAGAGCTTTCAAGCTCAGGCGTCTAACTCCCAAGACGAGCTGAAGTCCCTTATGCATTTGGTTTTACTAAACCAACAGAAATCTGCTCATGAGGTCGATGTCAAGATGGACAGCATGTACAATGATCTCAACAGTAAGTTTGAAGCTGTGTGCACTCACATGAAGGAGCTTGAGATTCAGATTGGTCAAACTGCTGAGGCATCAGGAATTCTTCCTGGGAAGGTTGAAAAACCTAAGGCAGAATTCGTCAATGCAATCGAATTGCGCAGTGGAAAGACACTACACGCATCTGCAGCTTCATCTCCAAAATCGGCAAAAGAAAAGAGGCGACCTCGGAGCACATGCTCCCACCCGGCGAGCACCTGCTCGGTGGAAATCAAGGTGTCCGTAAAAACGATGGTGCATACGACCGTACAGCACGCGCTGTAGCATCAACCTCATCCGTTGATATTCTCGAAGACGACACAACAGAGCACCCCAACTCTCCGACAGAGCACCTGCTCGCTACCCCAGAGCACATGCTCCCCCGAGATGCTCCCACCAAACCTGCAGAAAATCTTCCAGCGAGGGTTTACACTCCTAAGGTGCCTTATCCAGTTCCACCACCATTGAAGGTATTGTCTAAGGCTGAAGATCCTGGGAAGTTCTTGGTCCCATGCTCCATTGTTGGAATTGAATTCAAGGACGCTCTTTGTGATTCTGGGTCTTCTGTTAATCTCATGTCGAAGGAAATTGCAGAGAGGTTGAAAATTTCGGAGGTAAAGCCTAGTCATATGACTCTTCAATTTGCAAACTCGTACTCATCAACATCGTCTGGCAGTATTCACGATCTACCTGTCCGAATAGGGGATTGCCTAGTTCCAACTGATTTTCAGGTCGTGGAGAATGCGAGAAGGTTATGGCATGCCCTTACTTCTTGGAAGACCATTCATGGCTACAGTGGGTGCAGTCATCGATATGCCGAATAAGCGAGTCTGTTTTTCCAAGATTGACAAGAAGGTCTTCTACAAAGTCGTTCCCATAGGAACCACCACACGCGCCTCTTGCATCTCAGCAGTGGATATAGAAGAAGCACGTCCTCCGATCCCGCGAGCACCTGCTCCACCACCCGGAAGTTTAAGCAAAAGACAAAGACGCAACAAAACGTGCAGTGCAGAAAGATTACGGGAGGTCCTCAATTGATTTTGATCCCTCAAGGATGTGATGGAGATTCGGTTGATTACAAGGTAAAGTGCAAAGGTCGTCCTAAACCTTTCTATAGAGTTAGAGCTATTCTTCCATCAGAATTGAAAGAGAAGGGTATTGGTATTGCGAATGGAATGCTGAGTACGGTTCTGAACATGAGAATGCCTGATTATGGAGTTTGTTTTGGAGCAAGCTCTCAAGCCCAACCTGATTGATACATGGCACCAAGTCAAGCTAGTGACTTAAACCAAGCGCTGAGTGGGAGGCAACCCACTGGTAAGTTTCTATATTTTATTTATTTTTGCTTTTGATTTTTGGTTTTGGTTTCTCTGTTTCAGATAAAAAAAAAAAAAAAAAAAAAAAAAAAAAAAGAAAGAAAAACAAGACGGAGGCGAGAAAAGGAGGCAAGCACCCACTTCTGTTCCGGAGCACCTGCTCTGCCATGGTGTTCTTCCTGCCGACTCATGTGAGTTTTCTCGAAGCTTTCTCTAGATTATTTTCACACCGAGACGGTGTGAAGTAAGTCTGGGGGAGGTTCGTACCTTGAATCTTATAATTATTTTAGTCTTTTGTTATTTCAATTAGAGTCAGTCCATTTTATTGGGTCATAATTTTGATTGGGATTTATGTACTATCTCTTAGAATGTTGAGCTGGCTGTTTTTACTTAGTGACCATATCTTTAGGATCCATTCAGCTAAGACTAAAAAATCCAAAGTCTGACCAGTCCACTAGAAAGACCCATATTTCCAGCAATTTTACAGACCTGAGCTATTTACGGAGATCTTTCAACTGTTAGCCGGTGATCAAAGAGCTTGATTCTCTCATTCATACCTGACATCTGCGGCTGTTGTGAGAAGCGTTTGGTACTCCTCTCCCTTATTCTGAAAATCCTGAGAAACAAATGAAAAGATGAGATGATTTTCTTTTGAGTAAAGGGGTAGGAAAATTTCCGATGACCCCATTATTTTACTTTGAAAGGAATGATCACACAAAGGTGGAAACGAGGGAAAGGAAAATTTCCGATGACCCCATTATTCGTCACACCTTTGCAATAAAAAAAAAAGAGAAAAAGAAAGAAGATCGTAAGAAAAAAAAAAAAGGAGATGATCAAAAGATCAATGCAGAGTATGAGAAAAGAAGTCTGGGGGAGAGAAAGAGTACCAAAAACGTGGATTACATGGTTGTATTTGTCAAGGTATAGTATGGGAAAGAGTCTATAAGGTTCTTGGCATTGGAAGCATTGTTAGTCTCTATGCAATGATGGATAGTGGATGAAGTTGAGATTTTGTGGAGTTTATCTGGAAAAACTGCGATGTGGCTAAGGAGAAGTACATGGTGGTCGATTTTTGATTGGTTCATGAAGAATGTGGATTACAGGTCTAAGTGGTTGGTGCGATTATTCTAATTGAGATTGTGAAATCCCTGTTTTCAACTCTTTCTTCTCGGTTTAGGTTTTAGTTTGTTTGAGGACAAACAAAGATCTAAGTCTGGGGGATTGATATGTTGGGATTTTGACCCAAACTAACCTTATTATCTAATTGCTTTTTAGAGTTTTTGAGTTTATTTCAGGAGATTTTAGGTAGCTTTGGAGCTGTTATTGGAGTTTGGAGCATTTGGGACCTTTGGAACAGAAAAGAACAAGAATTGAAGAAAAGAAGGAAAATCCTGCAAATTATCACCAACTCCAATCGGCGAGCACATGCTCGCAAATATCGGCCACCAAGTGAGCACATGCTCGCCGCGGAAGAGAATTAAAAGGAGACAACTTAACCTAATCCTGCCGACTTTAAAAGGAAGCAGCCACCCTTCCTGCCGCCTATGCCTTCTTATAAAAACTCCCCTTTAGTTTTAGGTTTTGAAATAATCCTATCTTTTATTTTCTACTTCTTAGCTTTTAGTTTTCAAGTTTTTAGTTCTACTTGTAAAAGGGAAGAATATCTGCCACAATTCTGAGAAGATTTCTGAACCCTATTCTTTTTAATATCGATTTCAATGCAGTCTTTTTATTTCATTGTTTTGCTTTCTTCTTTGATTATGTCTGAGTAGATCTATTAGTTAGGTTAAGGTTTTCAAGGGAATTCATGAGCTAGGGTTGAACACAAATAGGATATCAAAATCGATAGTCTTCATCTAGGTGGTTCTTATTGCTTGGATCGATTTGATCACTTGATTCCATGATCTTAGGTTTATCTAGACAGCGAGAGTTGCTAGGTTGCTAGAAGAGATCTAGATGAGCAATTTATTCATTACCTGCGAGAGTAGATGTATTGGAGAATTGTGAACAAATCAAACCTAACCAATAATGCTTATCTGCGATTCTGATACCAACGAGAGTTAGGATTTTTTAGGTTGCTAGATAAAGGTATTAGTACCACGAGAGTGGATTAATATTACCTTAGTGTTTGAGTTCTAGACTTGTTCTTAATAATCGCCTGAATAGTTGTTTGACCTTTGCTCTGAATCTCCTGCGAATTGCCTTGACCTAACGCTTGTTTTAATATTTTTACAAACCGATTTTTTGTTTCTTGCTAGTCACGATTTCTTACAACCCCATATTGAATCTCTTAGCTCTTGATTTTAGCTTATTAAACCATAGTGTGAACTTGGTCTTCGTGGGATCGACCCCTAAGTACTACTCTGATTTGCTGTGCACTTGCAGTAGGAAATAGGGTTTAAAACTCGTACATCACAAGTCAAAGGAGATTTCGATGCAGAAGGAAAATTTAGTGTAGGTGGTGAAGAAGTACAGGGGAGCATTCAGCTGTGGAACTGTTTCCTTGGAATATTTGACAAATTCAGGTTTAAAGGAGAAGAAGAATTTACCCATTTTTTCTGCAGAAGCTGCCATGGCGAATACCATAAAGAATACGAAAAGGCTCCAGTTGAGATTAAACACCCTCTTCATCGGAAACATTCACTTCAGCAGTTGCATTTAATTTGGGCTTTATAACCAGAGAATGCTATTGCTGTGATGAAAATCTCATGGAGGTATTTTATTTCTGCTTGGCATGCGATTTTGCTCTGAACATAGCTTGTGTGGAGAGACTGCGACTCTTATCTATACCCTTCTCGAAGTGGCATGACCATCCACTTGCTCTGTTTCCAATAAAGACTTCCTTAACTTGCGACATATGCGCCTTGGCCCATTCTAACTCTCCTTTCTATATCTGTCCTCCTTGTGCCTTTGTGGCTCATCTGAAATGTATCAACCTACCACGTGTCTTAAGGATATCTCGCCATCCCCATCACCGTCTCTGTCATACCCCATCTTTTGAGGAAGGAGATTTTTCTTGTGGTGTTTGCCGCAGAAAGATAAACGATGACTATGGAGGTTATTTGTGCGTAAGGGAAGGTTGCTCGTATGCGGCTCATTCACGATGTGCCACACAGAGAAATGTTTGGGATGGCATTGATCTTGACGGAGAGCCAGATGAAATTGAAGAAGAAGTTGCTGAGCCGTTTGTGAGGATAAGCGATGGGATCATACAACATTTCAGCCATGACCATCATCATTTGAGACTAGATGAGAACACATGCAGAGACTACGTCGACAATAAGCTGTGTCAAGCATGCATCACACCAATCTATTTTGGTAACTTCTATTCTTGCGTGCAGTGTGAGTTTGGTTTACACAAAACATGTGCACATCTTTCCCGCAAAATATATCACCCGATACATCCACATCTGCTCACTCTAGCTATAGTGAGAGATGTTATGGATTTTAAGGTTAGATGTGCAGCTTGTTACAGGAGTTTGTCAACAGCTGGTTTCTTCTATGAGTGCGGTAAAGAAGAATGTCATTTCTGGCTACATGTGCAGTGTGCTACAATTTCTGAGCCATTAGTCCATAGAAGCCATCTACACCCTTTATTCCTAACATCCAAACCAGAAGAGAAGAGAAAATGTTCTGTTTGCCAAAAAATTAGAGCACTACCTTTTGACGTAAATGAGACATTCAATTGCACTGATAACTGCGATGACTTTGCTTTATGTTTCAAGTGTGCTACTTTACCTCAAAAACTGAGGTATAAGCATGATAAGCACATCTTCACTCTTTCTTATGGGGAGGAGACAGATACGGTGACATATTGGTGTGAGGTTTGCGAAGGAGAAATAAATCCGGAAGAAGGGTTTTATATGTGTGGTGAATACTGCAGTGTAACCCTACACATCGAATGTTTGATTGGGAAGGACTTATACATGAAGCCTGGTTCATCGTTTTTCCATGTTGCTGATTTTGACATTGTTGAACAGGTATATGTTCAATCCAATAATCATCACATGTCTCGACCTATTTGCTTATCATGTAAGCGGCGTTGTCCACACAAAATAGTTTTCCAATGTGGTGAATCAATATTTTGTAACGTAGGTTGTCTGGACGTTTTCTTCTATTTAAAATATATGTAGATTCCGATTGCTCTTGTTGTAAGAAATACAATTGAAATCAGACTGATGGTCATTTTACCAAGGTTGCTGCCGTTTAATGAGTAAATTACATTGTGTTTTTGTCTTTTGGTTTCCATCTTGTTTGATCAATGGTTTGTAATGGTATACTATAGTAAGAGCATTGAGATCGTGTATTGCCATAAGCTCATTTACCAAAAGCCATTGCAGCAGGAGAGACTGCAACATTAAAAACTGATGGAATATTATGAGAGTTTGATTCTCGTTTTATCTCACTCTCATCTTCATCCATCATGTTGTAAATCGCAGAGAGGGTTGGTCTTTTGTTTGGTAACAGAGGAGAGAAAGTTTCTTATATCTCTGGTAACAAAGTAATCAATCAAGAAATCTGGTTTTATCTGATTAAAAAAAACTTTCTATTTTTGTTCAAACCTTAGTTTCTCACAAAATCACAACAAAAGCGAACCGTAATCGTAATACAGAACGAAAAAAGTAATGCTTCTCTCTTCTTCATACACAATCACTTACCAATGTAGTAAGCACGAAATTTGAATTAGTCCCATACGTTGTTTTTTTCTTTTTTCTTTTTTATATACAAGAGAATAATCGAAGCAAAAAGATGAAGATGCATGCATACCTGTGCACTGCTATTGTAGGATCAATGGGCACTAACAAACGGACATGGCCCATCCTGATAGAAAGATTACATGTTTTAAGATTCTGATTCTACGAAAATGAAAGATTAATACACAAACTACGGTTTCTTCTTGAGGTTTGAGAAGTTCTTGCGCTATCACTTTAGTGTCCCAAAACTTGAGTTTAGATTTAGATTCCCAAACCAATAATCACACCATTCAGGAGTCCGCGCTATGTTTTTGTATATGCTCAAAAATGATTCTTGTACAGAACCACACACCAATTCATCGGACCAAACTCACATCATCAAGATTATATTGTGGCAAGATCAAGACCAGCTATAACGTTCATTCTAGCACGGACCCGAGAGAGAAGCCAGATAGTACGGACTATTATGAACAAGGGATAACTTGGGAGAGAAGAAGCTCAATATCAAATTATCTCGTGTTAATTGATCAGAAAATACTGTACAGATATTTATACTTATGAGTAAACCGTATACTAAACCAACTAAACCCACTAAACCAATTCTATTTACATGAGTAAACCAATAGACCCCATCAAGATGAGCTGCAAAAAATGTTAAGAATGCTCATCTTGGACTTTAGATGATGGAACAGATTTGGAAACAAAGGTTTAGTAAGAATATCAGCAATTTGATCAGCTGTGCGAACATGAAGAGTCTTCATAATCACTGGCAGATCCAGAACGTAACTTTAACGAGGGCAAAAATATTAAGATATTAAAAAAATTTCTTCGAGAACAAAAAAAATTCTCCGCCTAAAAGTACGAAGGAATTTTTTTTAAAAAAAATAATAATATCTCACAAATAAAGATTAAAATCCAAAAGAAAAATGCATTAAAAGACAATAAATGAGCATTTGGACAAGAAAAAGAAAGATAAAAGGGGTATAAATTAATTTTTTTGAAGGGGCAGAATTAAAAACTTCAATAAAAATACACTAAATCCAAAAATTTAGGGGTGGCAACTGCCCCACCCAATCTTCAAATACATCCACCCCTGTTCATAATGCCTCTATCCAAGCGTTCTCGCACTGAGTGACAATCCGATTCAATGTGTTTCGTTCTCTCGTGGAAGACCAGATTCCTAGCAATGGAAATGGCAGCAGTGTTATCAGAGAAAAGAATTGGAGTTGTGTGAAGAGGAACTTTCAAGTCCTTGATCAGTTTGAGAAGCCAAACCATTACTTTAGATGCCATAGATAGGGCACGATACTCTGCTTCGGCTGATGATAAAGAGACCGCTTGTTTCTTCGACTGCCAAGTGATGAGAGAGTCACCAAGAAACATGGAGAAACTAGTTGTCGAACGTCTAGTGTCACGACATGAAGCCCAGTCTGCATCAGCGAATCCTTTGAGAGTAAAATCATCAGAGGCAGTGTAGAATAAACCTTGACCGATAGTGCCTTTGATGTACTGTAGCACTCGAATGACTGCCTGAAGATGAAGATGAACCGCACATCTCTGTTCATAAACGTAGGAAGATGAACGTACGATTGATGGAAAAAATCAAGTAACAGTAATATAACAACACGAATCAAGTAACAAGCAAACATATCAACGAACTTGAGTTTGGAGTTGCAGTTTTACAACCTTTGTTTGTTGGAAAGTGCATCAACCGAACTAAGAGGAACTGTGATGGCTGACTCCTACTATCTTGAGAGATTCTGGGAATCTACTTCCAACCCTACAAATCAAACAAATAAAAGTGAAATAAATCATGTTCAAAATAAACCATCAAGTACATTGTTTTAGTTTTCTTGCGGTTTGATCTGGTGCATTTCTTGTAGCCTTTTCAATGTGAGCGAAACATCAAATCATTCAGGAAGATTGAAAGCTCCTGCCTCGTCCTAAGATACAAAGAACAATCTGTAAGTAGAGTAAATAACTCTGCCCAACAAAACTCAAAGAAGCCCAGTCTACAAAAGAAACAAAGCTCTGCAACGGATAGGAGCAAAAGCAATTCACGCTTTCTGTGTGATGATCGTACAAAGACTGCAACGGTCTCAATTCGAAAAAAATTGATTCTCTCAGAGATAAGGATGAATGAGCTGTCTATTTGTCTTATTCAAATCATTTGTGACTAGGTTAAATGTTAAGGTTTCTATAAATATCAAGTGATGTAATTGAACACAAGTTAAGTAATATGATATCACATCTTTGAGTCATCTTTTTCATTTACTCTGTTCCTTATCTCTGGTTTTCATTTTACCTTCATGGTATCAGAGCCACTCGGTTCTTGATGGCCACAGATACTCACTTTGCTTCTCTCACCATCACTCAGGTGGTAACTCTGAAGCTGTATGAGAAGAACTATCTTCTCTGGAAGCTTGAAATCGAATTGTTTCTCCTCATTCAAGCTTTGCATGGCCATGATACTAGTGATACTCAACGACCGCCGACTACTATCTCTGTTCAAGTCGGAGATCAGCTCACGGAGGCTCCCAACCCGGAGTTCACAAAATGGATGCAAAAAGACCAACTTGTTCTGGCCTGGCTATATGGAACGCTCTCTGAATCAGCCTTAAAAGCTGCCTATGGTTTTCAGTCCGCTCACGAAGTCTGGATTTCTCTTGCAAAACGCTACAACCGAGTCTCTGCAACTCGAAAACTTGATATGCAGAGAAAGCTTCAGACCACCAGAAAAGGTACAAAATCTCTCTCCGAGTACTTAGCTGAGATGAAAACTATTTGCGATCAACTCAATTCCATTGGAGCTTCTATTACTGAGCAAGAAAAGATCTATGGTGTGCTCAATTGAAAACGCTATGGATCTCTATCCCGGACCCTCGTATGAAGACGTTGTGCACAAACTCATTGGCTTCGATGACAAGCTTCAGACGTATGAGGTTCCTGCTGAAGTCTCTCCTCATCAGGCTTTCTTCACCTCCGGCTACAACAACAACTACAACAACGGTTATAACAAACGTGGCCGAGGACAAAATCGTGGAGGTTATCGTGGTCGTGGTAACTGCTCTACTCAGGGCCGTGGCTTTCATCAACAGATCAGTTCTGGAGATGGACGTGGAGCTTCTGGTCCTAGAGAGACTTGTCAAATCTGTGGCAAGTATGGTCATGGTACACTGAAATGTTTCAAATGCTTCGACCACGCTTATCAGTCTGATGATCCTCCACAAGCTCATGCTGCAATGAAAGTATCTGATTCCCTTAACTTCTCCAGAGCAGAATGGTTTCCTGACTCTGCAGCAACTCACCACATCACCAACACTACTCAGAACCTGAATACGGCTCAGCCTTACAATGGGACATAAGAGGTTATGGTAGGAAATGGTGAGTTCTTACCTATCACTCATGTCGGGTCCATCGCCATTCCAGCTCTGACAGGTGCATTACCTCTCAAAGATGTTCTTGTTTGTCCTCAAATCGCTAAGTCTCTGCTATCTGTCTCCAAGTTAACAGATGATTATCCCTGTAAAGTCACATTTGATTCTAAATCTGTGTATATAAAGGACAAGGAAACTCGACAGCTTCTCAACAGGGGAAGCAAAAGTGAAGGGCTATATCGGTTGGAGATTCCCCAGTGCAAAGCTTTCTATTCATCTCGACAACAAGCTACGAGTGATCAAACTTGGCATCGGAGGTTGGGGCATCCTCATCATCAAATTAAATCGTCCAACATCTATCTTCCGTGCAAGCTATTTGTGTCAATAAAAAGATTTTGTCGATGAGTGAGCCGTGTCAGTTGGGGAAGACTTGCAAACTTCCTTTCAGTCCTTCTGTTTTTCAAGCTTCTAGAATACTTGAGAGAATACATTGTGATGTATGGGATCCAGCACCTGTTGTGTCTGGTCAAGGTTTTCGATACTACATTGTATTCATTGACAACTACTCAAGATTAAGTTGGTTTTTTCCATTAAAACAGAAGCCTGATGTCTTTTCTATATTCAAAACGTTTAAATCATGGTTGAGACTCAGTTCAAACAGAAAATTGGAATTGTACAAAGTGATGGAGGTGGTGAGTCTGTAAACAAAGCCTTTCTGCAACACTTTGCAACCTGTGGAATCAAACAGTATCTCTCATGCCCTCACACTCCTCAGCAAAATGGAATTGCTGAGCGCAAACATAGACATATCACTGAGCTGGGCATGTCTATGTTATTTCAAGCCAAACTTCCACAAAGCTTCTGGGTTGAAGCGTTCTTCACTGCAAACTTTCTGAGCAATCTCCTCCCAACATCTGTACTCGGAAACATGATCAGTCGATATGAGAAACTTACTGGACAAGCTCCGGTTTATACTGCTCTCAGGGTATTTGGCTGTGCGTGCTATCCATATCTTCAACCATATGTACAGAACAAGTTTGATCCGAAGTCACTACTCTGTGTTTTTCTCGGATACAATGAGAAGTATCGAGGATATCAATGTCTCCATCCTCCTTCTGGACGAGTTTACATCTGCAGACATGTACTCTTTGATGAACAACGCTTCTCTTATCTGGACAGCTATAAACATCTTCAAGTTCCAGCAACGACACCGCTTCTTGCTGCTTGGCAATCAGAGCAACAATCAGAGCTACCTCCAAGTACTCATGCTGTCTCAGAAGAACTAATCCCTCCTTCACAAACAGCTCCTGCAACTGCGGCTGTAGTCTAAGAACAGGGAGAGTCTTCTGGAAGTAGCACCCATACTTCTGACACTGAAGATAATTCTGATAATACTGCAGTATCTGCAAACGAGTCAGAGGAGCAAAATGTTCAGGCTCAAGCTAACTCTCGCGCTATGACAACGAGAGCCAAAGCTGGAGTCCATAAACCAATTCGAGGTATGTGTTGATGGCTGTCACAGGGATTCCAGAACTGTCTAAGACTATTGTCTCTGCCAAGAAACACGCTGGCTGGAATGTTGCGTGTCATGAAGAACTCAGTACTTGTCGAGAAACTAACACTTGGAGTTTGGTTCCTCCTCCAAAAGGCGTCAATCTCCTAGGCTGTAAGTGGGTCTTTTGTGTGAAGTTGAATGCAGATGGTACACTGGATAAACTTCGTGCTAGTTTAGTAGCAAAGGGGTACGAACAAGAACAAGGGGTGGACTTCTTAGATACATATAGTTCAGTGGTCCGGACTGCAACGGTTCGTTCAGTGCTTCACTTGGCCAGAGATGGGATATCAAACAGCTTGACGTTAAGAATGCATTTCTTCATGGTGATTTGGCTGAAGAAATCTATATGCTACAACCACCTGGTTTTGCTGATCCTGACCATCCCGATTATGTGTGCAAATTACACAAGGCAATTTACGGTTTGAAGCAGGTTCCAAGGGCATGGTTTGATAAATTTAGCTCATACTTGCTTGAGTTTGGATTTGTTTGCTGCCCCAACGATCCATCTCTCTTTGTTTTTCAACAAGGTAACAGTATACTTCTTCAACAAGGTAACAGTATACTTCTTCTGTTATTATATGTTGATGACATGATTTTAACAGGAAACAATTCTGATCTTGTCACCAAGCTGCTAGCCTCTCTCAACACCAAGTTTAGAATGAAAGACATGGGGCCTCTTCATTATTTTCTTGGTATTCAAGCACAATTTACTCCAACTGGTCTGTTTTTCAGTCAAGAAAAGTATGCAATGGATCTGATTCAAGCTGCTGGAATGCAGGACTGTGCTCCCATGCCAACACCTCTTCCACTACAACTTGACAGAGTCCCAAATCAGACAGAAATTTTCTCGGATCCTACCTATTTCTGAAGTCTCGCAGGAAAGCTACAATACATAACTCTCACACGACCTGCTATGCAGTTTGCAGTGAACTATGTATGCCAAAAGATGCATCAGCCTTCTGTCTCTGACTTCACTCTCCTCAAGCGCATACTAAGATACCTCAAAGGGACTCTGCAAATGGGTCTCTACTTCACTGCTAACTCTGATTCTACATTGAGAGCCTACTGCGATAGTGACTGGGCTGGCTGTCCAGAAACAAGAAGATCAACCGGAGGTTTCAGCACCTTCCTTGGCTCCAACATCATTTCATGGTCCTCTAAGAAACAACCTTCTGTATCTCGGTATACAACAGAAGCAGAGTATAGATCTCTGTCTGATACAGCCGCTGAACTCACTTGGCTCTCAAATCTGCTTCGTCATCTCGGCTTAAAGCAAAACAAACCCGCAAAGGTATACTGTGACAATCTCTCATCAGTCAGGCTCCCGGCTAACCCTGTTATGCATCCTCGATCCAAGCACTTCGAGACTCATTACCACTACGCTCGAGAAAAAGTGGCTTCGAAGACTCTTGTGGTTCATCACATCCCCTCATGTTACCAGCTCGCCGACATATTTACAAAGTCTCTCCCGCAAGCTTCCTTCTTCGACTTAAGGTTCAAACTCGGTGTGGCTTATCCTCCCACCTCGAGTTTGCGCGGGGGTGTAAGTGGAGTAAATAACTCGGCCCAACAAAACTCAAAGAAGCCCAGTCTACAAAAGAAACAAAGCTCTGCAACGGATAGGGGCAAAAGCAATTTACGCTCTCTGTGTGACGATCGTACGAAGACTGCAACGGTCTCAATTCAAAACAAATTTGATTCTCTCAGAGATAAGGATGAATGAGCTGTCTCTTTGTCTTATTCAAGTCATTTGTGACTAGGTTAAATGTTAAAGTTTCTATAAATATCAAGTGATGTAATTGAACACAAGTTAAGCAATATGATATCACATTTTTGAGTCATCTTCTTCATTTACTCTGTTCCTTATCTCTGGCAGGCCCGGTTTATAGGGCAAACAGGTGAAGCAAAGACTTATGGCATCCATTTTATAGGGGCATCCATTTTATATAAAATATAAGTTATATATATATGTATTAATTTTATAGGTATGAATAAACTTTAGTTTTTGTTTGATTTTAAAAAGTAGCAGCTGCAACTGATGATACTTTGATGGTATCATGTTTGAACTTAGGTACATGAATTAAAATCAACTCTATAGCTTTTATAATCCACTGTTATTCAATGATTTATTTTAAATTCTTTATTAAAATCTGCTATTATTAGTTAGTTATTGTATTTTAAATATATGTATTAAAAGGCTTAAAATCTAGTGTTATTGGTTTTTGTATTTACAAACTCATCATTAGTAGAGTTTAAAATATATTGTTATTCAATTAAAGATTTGAATATAAGAAATGAATTCTTGTGTTATTCATGTTTGAAAGATTCATACAGTTCATTTGATTTGAAAAGTTTGAATGGATTTAAATCTAATTTCATGTGTAAATTATAGTAATTAAAATCAAACCATCTAATTTATCCTCATATTTTGAAATCCTTCACTATTAATAAACATTTTTCCTCTTCCAAAAAAATGTCATGGTTAATTTTTTTTTAAAAAAAACATCTTGTTGAAATACAAGTAGTTGAATAATACATATTTCTCTCAAGAAAAATTTATTTCCAAATTGATCAAACCCAGATTTTATCCATCTAACATTTTTTTTCTTTGGAATTTCAAAGGAAACAAAAATTCCATTTTTTGAAATATATATTTCTCTTAAAAAAAATTCACTTCCAAATTAGTCAAACCCAGATTTTATCCATATAACATCTTTTTTTTTCCTTCTTTGAAATTTCAAAGGAAGCACAAATTCCAATTTTTAAGTTATTGATTTCATTATTTTGATTACATGAATTGGCTGATTCATCATGTATATATTTGATTCTAACATTTTTAGGTTTTTTCATTTTCTCTTTTGTTTTGTTTGGATACCTACATAATTTTTTGTAGTTTTTTTTCCTGTATTCATTTTTGTTTATAAATTTGTTTTGAAAGAGTGTAATTTCATTCACAATCTGTTGTGGATATCAAATGATAGTATATTGATTTATAAATACTTTGATACATATTTTAAAATCATATATCTGAAATTTTGAAATAAGAATTTTTTAAAAATCTGTTATATTTCTAAATTTTAGTTGAGTTGATTTCAAATTATACAACCAATAAGCTTCTTTAGAGAATGATATGCATTCAGACATTGTTGTGGATGATTTGTTTATGAAATTAAAGATTCTCCGAGAATCAATACCAATCAAACTCTATTGAAATGTTTTAATCAAAATGCACAATTTTTGAACTTGCTTAGTGCATTTCAAAACGTTGCACGAGCACTGATCTCTGGTTTTTATTTTACCTTCACAATCATTTAGAAACAATACAAATGATTTAGAAACACTTTATTGAGATTGTACCTTTCTATCCAAGCAACATATTTGGTTTTTCTTGGAAGTTGCAGCTTTAAACAAGCTTCCCTTGAACACCTACAATATCAAACAACCATTAAAAATCAAAAGCACTCATCCATTATGTCAAAACAAGCTAACAAAATTTTTTTGTCACAAACCTGTTTTCTGTAAACGTGTTCCTCCACCGTGGATGAGGTAATTAACCTATAAACTATCACGTCTTCTTTTTGCCCAATCCTATACGCTCGATCAACGCATTGGTTATCAGTGCTGCCAAAATATGATAAACTCACGTTAATATGTAGCATTTTGATAAACATATTTATATTAAAAAAATGCTTAAAATTAAAGTATAGAAAAAAAACATACCTTGGGTTCCAAGACGGATCAACCATGATCACACGGTCGGCCTTGGTCAGGGTGAGTCCCATACCACCTACTTTTGAAGTCAAGAGTAGAATAGGGGCTTTCCCATTTTGAAAGTCCTGAAAAAATGAGACTTTTTTCAAAATCTATTCCAAAAACTGAAAACGATAAGGCAGTAATATTTTTAAAAGTTAAAAACTTACTTCCACAATTGTCTTCCGGTTCTCTGTCTTTGTTTCACCGTCAAGTCTCAGATATTTCAATCCAGAAGATTCAAGCGAAGCCTCCACGATGTCAAGCATCATCCACGTCTGGGAGAAAATGAGGACCGAATGTCCTTTAGGAAGCAAATCTCCCTAAATAACAATGTAGAAAACAAATGAGTCAGTCGATTGTTTAAAATACAAATTAACGCAAAAAACCAAAAAAAAAAATGCTTGAAAAATAAAGTTTTGATACGTTGTCTTACCAGAATATGCATGATGAATGTCACTTTACATGACACATTGTCGTCGCGACATACTTCTCAAAATGTTTAGCCAAAAGCTCTTCTCCACGTGTTCCTCCTCTTTTCGATTTCTTTAAGAGACGTGGATCCCCACAAATTTTCTTCAAAATCTATTATGAATCTAAAATTAGTACTGGGCAAAATATTTGAAACCAAAAATCCGAACCGAATCGATCACGGAACCGAACCCGAACAGACAAAAAACCCGAATGGATAATAACCGAAACCCGAACGGAACCGAACGAGTATCGAAATATGATTATATATCCAAAAATCTTGATTATATTTGTATTTAATTTTACCAAATTACCTAAACTTACTATTATATAACCAAATTTTATTCAAATTTAACCATTTTTTTAGTTTTTCCTATATTTCGGGTAAACATAAGTTCCTAGATAAAAGTATTTAATCGAACTGAACCCGAATAGAATCGAGCCGAAATTTATTAATACCTGAACGGATCCTAATTTCAAATATCTGAAAAACAAAAACCGAATAAATCCGAACCGAACCCAAACAGTTAACTGAATGCTCAGGCCTAAATCTAATGAGAAAACAAGCCTGAAGAGTTTCAAGTAATACCTCTCTAGAGGCTGCTTATCAAGAGTTGATTTGTATAATCCACTTGTTAAGAAAGTTTTGTGCAAATCAATCTGCAACAAAGATATCAGTATTAGTGCATCTATAAGACTTAGAAATATACTGTATTTGTGTTTGAGTTTTAGGGGTTATACCTGGCAAGCGGTTAACTGTAGCCACACCACAAGTTCGTATTTCTTTGAAATTGCAAGTACGGTTTCATTATTAAGACGCCTTTGGAAGTAAGGTTGATAAAGCTTCCTCATTTCCTTTTAAACATCAGGTGGTAAAACATGGTAAGACAGTGCTGCTAACAAAGACGGAATGATAAGAATAAGAATTCTACAGCTAAAAGTAAAAGCTTATTCAAAATTAATGGTACCTCTGCTGTTTGTGAGCCCTGCTTATCTGAAAGATCTGAAGCATTCTTTTCACATCCACGTACAATGGCTTCCCCAAAATTCTGCTTAAACCTGTTAAAACTCAAAAGTATCCTACTAAATGAAAGGGACTATTTGGGGCCTATGAAGCTAGACACGTAAGTTTTTTTTTGTTGTACCAAAATTTTGCCATGTGTCATCTGGAAAAAACACCAGCATCGTTTTATAACTAACGCCAACAACATTGGCGATTGGACAGGGCCGTGAAAATTGATGTAATGCATATTGGGCTTCTAAGATATTACTCCAAAAAACCCAAAGAAAATACCTAAACGACATAGATCGGTTCATCTTCTTCTTCGTCTTCAACATTCCCGAAACCATTTAGTAAATGCATTTGATTTGCTTCTTAAACCAATACTGCATGACCCTCCAGCATCCTTTCAAAACATGGCTATAAAATTATCTTCTCCCCAAGTGAAACATCACTCCATCTCGCTTGCAAACAAGTTTACTACAACAAAACATGGCAGCACAACCTCCAATTGCTTCTGCAAAGATGCGCGTAAACAGCTGCTAGCCTGCTACACGCGTGCAAGCGCCCCGTCGTCCATTCGTCTCTCCGTATTCTGCTGTAATCACCGGCAAACACGTTCGTCTTGATGTCTCCGGTTAGTTTCTCTCTCTCACACTCAATTGGAATAATCAACATTATCCGTATTAAAACTTTTTTCGCTTACAGCTTGATCTCTCTGCTAACACTGTGGTTGATCATCCTCGAGCTCTTGCTGATAAAATAACCCCAATTCGTGACGCGGGTCCTTCCAAATTCCAGGTATTTCCCTCTCCTTCTCTCTCAGAATCTAGCTCGAAGTTTTGTACTTTCGCAAAGCTTAATCTTTTTTTTTTCTTTTTGGGTCTCTGCGAATTGTGAAGGTAATTGCAAATTTCGGTACGACTTTATTGTTTCACACGCATTTATCTTATCTTCTCACTTAGCCAAATCAATCAAGCTGAAATTTGTTGTTATCTTATCGTATCTGTTTACAGCCAGTCATGGCCTCTTGCAACAAGGAAATGCATATTATGATGCTAAGAGTTATATGATCACTATCATCCTCTTGAGATTTCTCCTGTGATTCCCATTGAAGAGAAAACAAAACTCATGGAAGAATGGTACTCTTCTTATCAAATCACATATATTGTTCATATTTGCTTTGTCTTTTTAACTGAAAAAAAAAAAATCTGATCACTTTTTTATGTACAAGGTGGAGTAAAACTCGTGATCTTCTCATTGAGGGAGGTTTAACATATGCGGCAATCAAGAAATCTGTTGCTAATTCCTCCATAGCTTTTAGAGAAGGTGTGATTGAACTACTTCAATTCTTGGAGGCAAAGGATCGAAGTCACCATTGCTGTTAAACTTACATGGTGATTGAATCAGCCACTGTTATATTATTCCACCTTTTATCAATCTGAATCAGAAAAAGGAGATCCCAGTTTTGATTTTCTGAGAAGGACTTGCTGATTTCATTGAAGAGGTGACTCTAAAGACTAATAGTGAATGAGATTTAACTCCTCTTTATGTTTCCTATATGATGAATATGCTTTTCCTAGAGTTTCTCACTTTTTCTGAACAGGTTTTGAGGCAGAACCTTCATAGAACATTCAAGAATGTAAAGATTGTATCGAACAGGATGGTGTTCCATAATGATGGACGGCTTTTATCTTTTAGAGGTATATAGGGTGTGTGTTGGTTAGTGAGTCTCCTTCATGGTTCATTCTAACTCACATTTGTGATTTTTCTGTCGGAAATTGAAATCTACTTTGTTGTCAATCAATCTCTGGGACACTTATTAGCATTTCAATTATATATCTTGCAATCATAAAGAGCATTTACCTCTTCCAATACAGGGAAGCTAATTCACGTGCTAAACAAGAACGAACACGTTTTGGACATGGCTGCTCCTATTCACGATCAACTGTTGACATTGGTGAGGAGGAAGATGAAGACAAAGAACAAACGTTTTGCTTCTGGAAGATCATTTGGGGATCTGAGGATGTCTGATGGTTTGAATTACGAGGCTCGAATATCTATTGGATTTCTGTAAGTGCCTGCCGTTCTTCTCTATGTGCTTCTGCTCTGTTTTTGATCTCCTCCTCTCACTATTTTATATATCTTCAGGAACAATAACATCGAGGACAGATATTCCGTATTTTTAGCATTCTTTTCTTGAATATTTTAGCTAGCTAAGTGGTTTGCATTATCTTTTGGAATATACAGGGCGCAAAAGCACTGGACATTTTAGTGAAGAATCTAAAGGTGTATTCAGAACTCTGAGCTGTCACGTTTTTCTCACCATCTATGCATATATATATATGATATCGAGGTTGTTTTACCATTCGCTGTCACATCAGTTTTCAGAGTAAATGGACAGCTCTCCAAGCACGAGGATACAAAGTTGGTAAAGGATATTATGTTTGGTGAATTAAAGAAACTGAAAGAGGCCAATCCACTTTTCAGCGACAAGCTTTAGTTTCCTGTTTTTTAACAGTAAAATTTGCGGATTCTAATCTATTGAAGGTACCTAATAATTTTCTGTTAACTTTTTTAGTCTATACACATTTTCTCAAATGATTAAAACTTGGAATTTATTTGAATTCCTCATAGTTTAAACTTTGGGAGGAGATTTTTCCTCTCCATGTTCTGCTATTATTGACAAATTGTCGAGATAAACAAGAAAGTAAATTGTTATATGTTAAATTTCGTATTCTCTCTCTGTTTTGTTGCTAAAGTTGAGATATATTGTTAGCTGGTTTATGGTTATTGATTATTTTTTTCCTCACCCTTTTGGCTGTGGTCAAAATCTAACAAAGAATATAAACGAAGAGATGGATTGAAGGCAAACAATTTTGTAACAACAGTCAACTTTTTTTGGTTATAACTTATAACCTAAGACTCACTTCTACTCATTGTTTCCGGGAAGCAGGAGGATGCTATATACGAAGCCACAATATCTCATGTATGCCTTTTTGATTTTTGTAAATGCGAGGCAAAACTGCTTCGCGCAAAAATAAAAACACTGGAGAAAATTGTGATTTCTACATTTGTAACACCATTTTGGTTTCTGTTAATTAGATAAGTAAACCTAAATTGTAAGATCATCAAAAACCACCTTATGGTATGAATATGTATGCTTTCATATATTTACCACAATAATAAAAATCGCATACCATAAAAAGAGCCAGGGTGATTTTTTTGTTTGTAAAATTTCAAATATTTTAAAATTTAGAGGATCAGTCAAAAGCAATTATAAAATGGTTTAAGAGGTGGAAGAAATAAACAAACTATAGCAATAAGTAAACGAAACAAAACAAAGGCGGACTTAGATGAGTTGTAATTGTAAGGATGTTTATAGTGTTATCTTAGTGGTGGCTGAAGGTAAAGAAATTTGTGTGTTTGTAAGAACCTTTTGTAAAGGAGAATTTGTCAAAAATACCACTTTCATAATACACATTTTCAAAACTACACTTTGCACCAAAAAAAAAAATTCAAAAATACACTATTTTCATCCGTTACAAAAACGAAGGTTTAGGGTTTACGATTAAAGGTTTAGGGTTTAGTGTTTACGAATTAGGGTTTAGGGTTTAGGGTTTAGTGTTTACGAATTAGGGTTTAGGGTTTAGGGTTTACGAATTAGGGTTTAGGGTTTACGAATTAGGGTTTAGGGTTTAGGGTTTAGGGTTTACGATTAGGGTTTAGGGTTTAGGGTTTACGAATTAGGTTTTAGGGTTTAGGGTTTAGGATTTAGGGTTTAGGGTTTATGAATTAGGGTTTAGGGTTTAGGGTTTTGGGTTTAGGGTTTAGGGTTTACGAATCCTAGTTTAGGGTTTAGGGTTTAGGGTTTACGAATTAGGGTTTAGGGTTTAGGAACTTTTAAAATAGTTCTGAATCTACCCTAAACCCTAAATCTTAAGGATTTGTGAATCTAAACCCTAAACCCTAAATCGTAAACCCTAAACCCTAAATCGTAAACCCTAAAACTTTAAACTCTGAATTGTAAACCCTAATGGAAGATTTGCCCTAAATAAATTTAAGAGTTTATAAAGCTTTATAAAAAAGTGTAAAAATGAAAATGTCTTTTTAGAAGTGCAAAAGTGAAAAGTGTACCATTGAAAGTGCATTTTTGAAATTCCCCCTTTGTAAAGTCAGATCTTTTTCGTTTTTGGTATGTTTTTAAACAAATATTATGTTATTGGGGGCAGATAAATTTGAACCCAACATATCTGCAAAACAGAGGTGATAAAGCAATCCAACACGGGACATTTTATCAGATGATGTATTAACAAAAAATCCTAAATAATCTATTTTAAGCTAATCTATATTCAACTCAAACTTTCTAAATAAACATTTTCACAATCTCTTTATATCTAATTATACTAAATAGAAAATTACACTAAAATAATATTATATATTTACATAAAAAATTTAAAAATATATATAAGTAACTCCCGCGCGTATGCGCGGGGAAATCCCTAATGGCGCAACTCTCTTTCCTTTCCTGAGAGTGAGCGCATTCCACCACGTGTCCTCTCTTTGTCTTAATTTTTTTTTTTTTCTCATCCAGATTAATATTATAAAGTCACTCGGGCTACTATTGGTTAGAACTGGAATTCAAAGAAATTAAACCCATTACAAGAAATGAAGCCCAACTCCGTAGTCAGTTAGACACAAAAGATATGGTTGAAATTAAATGAAGCACGTGTCCACTACGTGTCTTGCAATGAAGACAGATTTGAATAACCGTTGGAATCCTCACCGATCAACTACTCTGCCAGAACAAGAAATTCAGCCGTTAGCCTTTGAATCCAATTGCATGTCCCATCATCCAGATAGCACCACTAATAATATTTAGAGGAAGATATCACGCACGCGTGGAAAACTCCAACATCTAACAAACTTAATCAAGCAACTTAGATCTCTATTCAAAAAAGAAACTTTCCAAAATCCAACAAAACCACAAGAAAGGACGCAAAGATTTAATCTTTCCGACATAAAGTTCGAACCAAGACTAACGAAAGCTAGAAACCCCCAAAATAGTCGGAATATGACATATTCCGGTGAACCGGAAAGTTATTAAGATCGAAAGAGGAGAGGAGAGAAAACGAAAACTATTATAAAAAAAAATAATAATAATAATCGGAAGAAACCGGAAACACCACCGTTTATTATCCGATTATACGGAACACAAGAATCTGACGTAGCCCAAGATTAGATCCGACAACGCAGAAACAAAAAGCAAAACCAAGGGACTTTCTCTATCTGAAAGATTGAAGAGAGAGAAGAGAGAGAAGAGAGAGAAAGTTTCTCTCTTTGCTTAAATTAAATTAAAAACCAAAATTGCTATACCACTTCGACTATTTTCCAAAACCGAACCATTATTCAAATATTTGAACATTAAATCCCTCAAAATCCCACACATTGCCATACATGATCCAAAATCCTAATTAAATTCAATATATTACAGAAAATTTATGTTTCCATAAGTCACCTCACCTCATGCGCGGGGTTAGCAGCTCTACTAGTTTAATACAATGCTGATATTGTATACAAATCTAGATTAGGGAGATTGGAGACAGTTTACCACTTCTGGTCACCGAGTTTAGGAGGGCAGCAGATACTGAAGAGATTCCGCAGTTCTTCAAGATTTTTCTGGACCGGTGTACCAGTAATTATTACATGGTGCTTACTAGGAATCTCAACCAAATCTTTGGTCCTCTTTGTCTTGAGGTTCTTTATAAAATGTCACTGCAGAAGATCAATCAACGTAATCTCTATATATAATTAGAAAGTGACTTTTCTCACTTTGCACCACCTAATGCCACGTGGCGTCTTTATTTTGAGTCTAAGAAAAAAATGAAATGAGAAAATGGTATCTGGTGGACTCGAACTCGGGTAAAGAAAATATTAAACATACACCTATAGCCACTAGACCATGTTGTTTTATAGATAATAATTACCGAAACAAATATCTAAACAATATTATGACTCCCATCAAGGAATATTTAACAAAACAGATTTGATAGATCGCTAGGCCCAGACCCACCGCCCGACTAACGCCTAGAGAGTTCTCAAACCTGGATAAACACTAACAAAAAATACATTTGTTAAACAAATTGATGAGAAATGAATAAAGAATTCGAGCAATAATACATTCCGATAACATTAATAAAAAACTATTCAATTACAAATCAAAGTTTACTTTAATTTTAGATTTATCAATTTTTTTATATATAAAATACAATAAGTGTGTAGTATTTAATAATGATCTTTAATCTGAATAAAAAGATAGAATTGATCCATTTTAAACTGATTAAAATGTCATACAATAATAATTATAATATCCAAAGGTTTTCAATGGAGAAGTATTTTCCATCAAGAGACAATTCATGAGTTTTTTTTATATAAAAAGAGAATTCATGAGAACGTCTATAATCACATAAACAATTTCAATATTTGAATGTAAAATATAGTTTGTATGAGTAAAATTTGCAATAATTTTTTTAATGAAATATACTTCTAGCCATGAAGAAGTGAAAAACTATATCTTGCAATCCTCCGCAGTTAATCTTATATTGACACAAAAACGTGAAATAGTTAAAAAATGAAAAAAATTATCATTAGATAAATAAAATCAAAAAATTAATATTAGTATATTGATACAAATAAACACATAAAATAACAATAATTATTACCTAACTATATAAATTAGATTATATATTCAACAAAAAAACAAAAAAAGACAAACATATACCCCATGCAAAAAGGAAGAAAAGAGAAGCCATTATGGTTAGACATCATCTAGGTTCTGAGAGGTGTTCGAATACTAGATAAGGAACTATCACCTACAGATTACAAATAAGATAATAAGATATCAACACGAAAAAATGACGTGTAATCAATGGATGTGAAAACGCAAAAGAAGGTAAAAAGAATATCAAGGATTAATTCACTGGTTTGTCTGAGACAAATAATGTATTCTTAAAATATACATAAACAGACAAATAAATATTAAAATATTCTGCATTGCGTAATTTTATTGAAACTATATATAATACGAAAGAAATAAATATATAACCAACGGAATACTATCCCGCGCATGCCCGGGGTTAGCAGCTCTACTAGTTATAATTAATGTCGACAGCTGTTGTTATTTTAGGGGTTTTCCACGAAGAAGAAATGAAAAATATATTAGCATTTGGGCTTCAACTTTTCTATAGCCCAAATTAATTAAAAAAAGAGGTTCAACAGCTGGCACAAATACTTTAATTTTATCTTTGATTGGCCCAAACACTGATTCATGAAATATATATATATTCGAATTTCAAATAAAAATCGAAAACCCGTAGAAAAATAATTGACCTAACAAACCGAGAACCGAAATGAAAAAAAAAATTAGCATTTGAGCTTCAACTTTTCTATAGCCCAAATTAATTGAAAAAAAGGTTCAACAGCTGGCGCAAATACTTAAATTTTATCTTTGATTGGTCCAAACATTGATTCATCGAATGTTTCCATTCGAATTTCAACTAAAAATCGAAAACCGGTTGGAAAATAATTAACCGAACAAACCGAGAACCGAAATGAAAACAAGTACAACTAGTTTTGGTAGAATTTTTAAAAATTGAAAAAAAGAACCAAAAAAACGAAATCCCATATTGTCCTAAAATACTAAAGCTATGCTTTGTATTTCATATTCTATCAATAGAATGCATAAAGTTTGATATGTACCTCATCCATGATCAGGTAATCCCAGTTGACACATTTGCCATCCTCACCCTTAAAAGCTGGTGGGTGGAGCGATACCATGTCGTAGGTGGTTAAGAGAATACCATTAACCTGCAAAATTTAAGAATCTGAGTTTGAAACCGGACCAAAACAAATTACCAATCAATAAAAAGTATGGATGCTGACCTTGAGAATGTAGAGGAGATTCGATTCCTTAGATTTGCCATAGTATCTATGGAAAGGGAAGGAAACAAGAGAAAGTTAGTAATAGTATTTCACTAAAAAAAAAAACAATGTAATAAAATAGAACTCAGTGTCTAGTGATGGCATCCAGCTCTAAAGTCTTTAATTCCTCCCAGGCCCGGCTTATAGTGCAAGCAGATGAAGCAAAGGTTTAGAGCATCCATTTTATAGGCGCATCTATTTTATATAAAATATAAATTTTATATATATATATATATATATATATATATATATATATCTATGTATGTTAATTCTAAATGTATAAATAAATTTTGGGTTTTTGTTTGATTTTAAAAAGTAGCAGTTGCAAGTGATGATACTTTAATAGTATCATGTTTGAACTTAGATGATGTTATTCAATACATGAATTAAAATCAACTCTATAGGTTTTATAATCCACTGTTATTCAATGATTGATTTTAATTTTTTTAATTAAAATCTGTTGTTATTAGTTATTGTATTTTAAATATAAGTATAAAAAGATTTTAAAATCTAGTGTCATTGGTTTTTGTATTTACAATATCATCATTAATAGAGTTTAAAATCTATTGTTATTCAATTAAATATTTGGATATAAGAATTAAATTGTTGTGTTATTCATGTTTGAAAGATTCATACAGTTCATTTGATTTGAAAAGTTTGAATGGATTTAAATATAATTTCATGTGTAAATTATAGTAATCAAAATCAAACCATCTAATTTATCCTCATATTTTGAAATCCTTCACTATTAATAAGCATTTTTCTTCTTCCAAAAAGATGTCATGGTTAATTTTTCTATAAAAAACATCTTGTTGAAATACATATTTCTCTCAAGAAAAATTTACTTCCAAATTTATCAAATCCAGATTTTATCCATCTAACATCTTTTTTTTTCTTTGAAATTTGAAAGGAAAAAATTCCATCTTATTGAAATATATATTTCTCTTAAAAAAAATTTACTTCCAAATTAGTCAAACCCAGATTTTATCCATATAACATCTCCTTTTCTTTTTTTCTTCTCTGAAATTTCAAAGGAAGCACAAATTCCAAATTTTAAGTTATATTGATTTCATTATTTTTATTACATGAATTGGCTGATTCATCATGTATATATTTGATTCTAACATTTTTAGGGTTTTTTTTTTCATTTTCTCCTTTGTTTTTTTTGGACACCTATATAATTTTTTGTAGTTTTCTTTTTCTATATTAATTTTCATTTATAAATTTGTTTAGAAAGAGTGTAATTCTATTCACAATCTGTTGTAGATATCAAATGATATTATATTGATTTTATAAATACTTTGATACATATTTAAAAATTATATATCTGAAATTTTGAAATGAGAAATTTTTTATAATCTGATATATTCTAAATTTTTAGTGGAGTTGATTTCAAATTATACAACCAATAAGTTTTTTTAAAGAATGGTATGAATTTAGACATTGTTGGTGATTATTTTTTTTAATGAAATTAAAGATTTTCCGAGAATCAAACTAATGAAACTGTATTGAAATATTTTTAAGAAATGCACAATTTTTGAACTTGCTTAGGCATTGCAAAACGTTGCACCTTCCTCCATCCACACAGAAAGCAAGATGGGTGTCACCACGATCATGGCAAGTTTAATCAGTTGACACTGAAATAAACCTTTTAGAAAGCTGCATACCTATATGGAAACAAACAGAAATTAGCATTATCATTATGTTACAAAAAAGAAAAGAAAAGAAGAGATATATCTTACCTGCTTAATTTTGCGTAAACCCATGTCATCAGCAAGTATGCCTCCACCTTTCTCCTGGAGGTGCAATAATGACCAAAGCCATTTCAGTCCCTCCTTCTGATGATCGAAAATGATTTTCGCAAACTGTCCGCAGAATCTGAAATTACCCTTCGGCCCCCTTAAAGTGAACTATGCATAATGCAAAACAAAGTAATAGTGTATGGTTATGACCAATAACAATTACAATCGAGAATTGACAAGTTTGATATGCAAAATGAATTTACTGTATGTTCTTCGACGCAAAGAGTTTACTATATATATGATGTAGTTATCTCATTATATGTTGTACTTATCTCCTAAGATCTCTCAAGATCCTAACTGTATTGTGTATATAACACACACTAATGAACTAAATTCATCGGCCAATATCAGCTACATTTTCCTTTGGCAACCTTTACACATTTTCAAGGAATATATTACGAAGAAGCTTGACTAAGTCAATCGAAATACTCAGGCAGGCAAAAAAACAAACGAAATACATAGCTTATCTCGTCAATCGAAATACATGTATAGTTTGAAAGATTACCGTTGTCCAGATGGTCGTCTTCAGCTATGTCTTCGCTGTCTTCCGACTGTTTACATAGCCGCTTTTTTCCAGGAAGAAGCTTGGGCGTGGCTTGTTTTTCAACCATCAAATCAGCTTTCCAAGATTTACGAATATCTGTTTTGTTCTCTAGGATCTTCCACTGCTTTGCCCTCATGCCAAACCTGAGGATCGAGAGTGTCTCAGATGCATTCAAAGTGCTTGGTGAGAAACAAGACAGCGGTGCAATTCGAGAATTACCACCCTGTGGCATCAGAAACAACGATAGAATCTGAGAAAAAGCTGGAAAATAATATGATGCAGCCTACTGGAGAAGAGATACTAACCAGGGCATCCTGTAGGAGGTGAGTAAGCTTTGAGTCACAATATGGTATCTGATTGGCTTTGCTAGACGAGCCACTTGTAAGTGAATTTATCGCTTTCCCCAAAAGCAAGAGTGATTTATCGATGGTGTCCACTTCTTCAAAAACCCTGCCTGCTGCTCCAGTTTTGCCTACTTCCTCTGAGCCAGCCAGATCAGCAAGAATCAGTTTTCCTGGTTTTGCTCTGTTCACATGTCAGAAAAATTCATAAAACTAAAATTTCCACCATTGAAGCATCACAGTTTTATGACTTATTGTGAAAAAGATTTACCTCCTATCTTTATCTGAATCTTGCTGTATTGTGAATAAGTAAACACAATGGCTTCTACTTCTGGGCGAGTTCATTTCTGATGTTCATTGTTAAACTGGAAACAACACTTTTCAAGATGCCATATTCTTACTCTCAGCATTCCTTTATTATTGAAAACACTGAACAAAAGCTAATAGAGGATACGGGTTTCTTCAACAGCACGGTTGGCTAAACCAGTCTGAAAAGGAAATTGGCATCAGATACATATATATATATATATATTATATATATATATATATATATATATTAAGAGGGTAGGATAAGGCAAATAAAGTAAGAAAGTCAGGGTTAGCTGCTATCTTACACTTAGCCCTTTTAAAGCCTGGGTCGAATCTGATACAGGTACCTGAAGCAATGGATGGTTAGGACTTAGCTACCCTGTAACATTTGTTCTCAACCTTAAGCAATGGAAAACTCACCTCTTTAACGCCTGACAACACTATTCCTTGTGTATTGTCTTCCTTGATTGTTATCCTATCATTGATTTTCAACACTATTCCTTGTGTATTGTCTTCCTTGATTGTGTATTGTCTTCCCTTGATTGTTATTTCTCTTGGGAAAATCTGATTTGCTGAAACATTCCATCAACGACTCTTGGAAGTAATCCTTTCTTGTGCTCATCAGACTCGTGGATGCCTGGTCCCTGACTCAATAAAAGGAAACCAAATCTAAGACCATCTCCATTGGAGAGTTCTAAACATAAGTTTATAGGTTATAAACTTGAAAAATAAATCAAAAAGAATTAAAGTTGGATACAACCGGTTCTCTGCCAGGCATTTTTAGAGCTGATTAGAACCCCTTATGTGGCCACTTCGTATTGGTCAATTTTGTAAAGCAAAAGAAAAAAAAAAATCTTACTCACTTTCTCGACGAAATCGAAATTTTTTTGGTCGTGACTTTGCTGGTTCCTTCATCTCTTCTTCTTCAAATCTGTGACTGATTTTTCTGTTATAGTGGATGAAATTGATTGTGAGTGTCTGTTTTGTTTTCTACTTTCGTTAACGGCGTTTCGATTTTCCGATTTCTTCGTTGTGTTGATTTTTTTTTCCAGCGAGAACTTTATCTGTTTGGGGAAATCTAATTTTTATATCTCTGTGATCCGATATATAGGGTAGACGGAGAAGAAGAAGAGAAAATATGGCGTTTATTATGAAACAGATGTCGTTGATCGTCTCTTTGTTTGGCGTCTTGTCGTTTGTTCTAGGGTGATTGCGGAGAACAAAAAGGTAAACATGTCAACAACCTATTTTGTTCGTTTTCTCTGTTTTGATTATTTTGCTTTGCTCTTTGTGCTTATCCTCTATTCATGTTGCTGTATAGCAGAAGTTAGATTTGTTCTTATCATATGAGCTCACAATTGTGTGACCTGAGATTGATCTCTCTATGCTTTCTATTTTGTAATTGTTCTCTGATCGTCAGATTTGTTTTCTCTTCTTTGTTTTTATCTGTAATGTTCACCGAAACTTAGAGACCAGTTTCCCCACGGCTAAGACCGGTTTGCTTGATATTGCTGTGGAAGAAGCACAACGAACTATAAACTCTGCCTACATTGAGGTAACTCTCATGTATTTGTATTTAGCATTCTATGGATATTCAGTAATATGTCTCTTTGCTAAAGGTACTTAATCATTGCTATGTGGTAGTTCGTCTTTGAAGAAGCCATCACAAAAAAAAGCAGAGAAACCTGCAATACAAGAAACCAAAAGAGTTCCAAAACCTGGTAAATTAGGGAAAGAGATTGATGACATTTTTGCTGGGAGGAATAAGAAGAAGCCAGAGCTCGAATATCCTGTCAAGGAAGAACTTTTTATCTCTGTCTGGTGAAAATGGACGAATGATCTCTGTCAACAACCAGATTTTGTTGTTGTTCAATTAATTGATGAAGCAATTTGCAGCTAATGGTGTTAGTCTCCAGATTCTGTTACGCCTCACTGAGGGAATTTCTGCTCCATTTCGATTTTGAGGAGGAAGCAGAAGATGGCGACTGGCTTACCGTTCAATCGCTGGTTTTATGTAGAACCGCCGGTTTTATATTTAATGACACGGTTTTTTAAGGATTGGATTTTATATTGAAAGAAGAAGAAGATGGAATTAAGAAGAAATGGTGAAACAGAATGATAAGATAGAAACGAAGGGATAAAGAGGACAAATGTTCTAGGAAACAAATATCCCGAGCTCAACAAACCACGGAAAGATATTCCGGATCGGAGAGAGCCATTGTTGTAACAAGGAAAAGCTAAGAACAACAAATAACAATTTCAATTTCTGGATGATCTCAAATGTTGAAGACGATGGTGTTTATTCTGCTTCTAACCTCAATTCCTCAGATTAAATCTCAGCCCTTCATTATATTTATTATCCTCACCGTCCACGCGTCTAATTAGAGCTTCTCCTTATTAAACTGTAACACATCTCCCCCTCTTCAAGAGACCTTGACCTCAAGGTCTTAAGTACCAGTTCATAGAATTCCACCAGCTTAATAAAACTTCAGCAGTGCATCGAAAACTTTTAGGTAACTTCAGTTTGAGAGAGAATTCCACCAGGATCCCAGGTGCTGGTGATTTGAAGGGAAAGAGGATATTGTTGCATACCCAGACCAATATCGTCTTGCTGTTACCTTTGATCTGCTCCTACCATATTTTCCTTGTACCTCCATTTATGCTTCAGTTTATATATATTTGCCAGAAAATCAACCATTGCAACCGTTGGATTATCTTCATAGTTCAATACACACCGACGTTTCTTTGCTACTGCAGTAACTGAAAGTGGAACAAAATCAACTTGGTATTGTTGCTTTTGATCCTCTCTCGTTCTGTTAGCATATCCCTCTTCGTCTCCTAGACTTGAGAGCAGCTTATCACTCAGATTGACTAGACCAATTGACTGCAAAGAACATTTCCTCTCTTGAAGCTTCTGAAACCATGCAAACTCCTTCATCCACCATTTCTTTTTTCGAGAATTAAGCTTCCCAAGAGTTAGTACTAATAGATCTCCTTTTGTATACCAGAAATTTGGCTTCAATCCAACACCAAATTCTGCTAAACAAGGAAACATCTCCACTCTGAATTCCCTTTCGCAAAAAGTTCCTCCTCGCTTCCAAATTCGGTTAGCGTTTGGTGATCTAACAAGAGTTTGCACCACACCTGAAAATTTCTGCCTCTCAACAATTTCATCAACATTCAATAGCTTAGGACGCACATAAGTTGGTGGTAGAGACATCATAACCATTGCTTTGACGTGATCATGCACTGTAGGCGCAACCAAAATATCAATGCCCGGAGGATACAGGAACGTTTGAACCTGATCCAGCACTTCTGGCTTTGATTTCTTTGCTAAACCGACAATCAATATGAATCATCAAGATCAGCCATAACCTGCGCTTCCAAAGGATGAAATACAAACAAAAATTCACAATTATCTTTTACACAAGTAATTCCTCCTAGATCAAACAGTAGAGTGTTTCTAATACAACCAGTAAACGCCAATCTCGCTGTCAAATCCGTTGTGGTGTCTCTACACCACGCAAAAGTGTCTTCGGGTTTGTTATCAGGTTCCAAATCATTTGCTGCTTGAAACGGAGAAGTAAGAGATGTTTCTTTATGCTTCTCAATCACTGTATTGATGCCCTTCTCAACAGTTTCAGTTGAAGCATTAGTTTCCTTAGCCAAAATTGTATCATACTCCACCACAACATTTACCTTGTGTTGAGGAGCTACCACTTCATGCTTCTCCAAAAATTTACTCCAAAGAATCAACCACTTCATGCTTCTCCAAAAACCCCGAATAAATCTTGAAAACCTGAATGGACCAGGTTCCGAACATTGGTCTATAGAGTTTCTCAACCTTGAATACGACTTCTCCTGTTACGTTGACTACAATTTTTGTCGCAACAAGGCTGAGTTGATGACAAACTTGTTGACATATCTCAACTCCACATTGAAAATTTTCTTTCAGAATATCCTCTCGAAAATCGAAGATTTTGAAAATACCTAATGAACTTAAGAAGTAAAGCTTGTGATCCTTGTAAACCAAGTTAAGACAATCTGAAAGTTTCCGGGATTTTCTTCCACGACAAGTTAACATTATCATCTCCTTTCTTGTAACAATAAACCACACCCGATTCTACAAGTCGATGAAAACGTCCATATAGAACAACATAATCTTTGGTTTTCTCATCAATCCAAAACACAGGACAAATAACACTACCTTTTTCCACAGGAGGTAGATTGATAATCTCTTTGGTAAAGAGATTCACAACGTAGAGATTATTATATCCATGCACTACTAAAAACTACAAAATAGCTACAGATACTTGTTACAGATGTGTTTTGTAGCAAATTTTGCCACGGATTGCCACAAATTTGCCACAGATAATAAATTATGTAAACTGGTAGCAAATGTGTAGCAATCTGTAGCAAATTTGCTACAGATTAGCTACAAAATTGTCGTATCAAATTTACTACAAGAATAATTTGTAGCAAATCTGAAGCAAAATTCAGTTGCTACAAATATTTGTAGCAAATCTGAAGCAAAATTCAGTTGCTACAAATATTTGCTTATGGATGGTAAAGAAAAGTGGTAGCAAATATAGTCACATAAAAATAGTAGCGTATCGTAGCTATTTTGCTACGGATTTTAACAAATTTGCTACAGATTTTAAAAAATTTGCTACGAATTTGTTGTAGCGTCTTAGCTACAGAGTAATTGGTAGTAAAATCCGTGACAAATGTAATTAGTTAGTAGCAACTGCGTGTTTTCTGGTTAATATAGCGCCAAACAACACTAAAGTATTTGGAAATATGATGATCTTGAACATCAACGACATGGTAAGCCAATTGAGTAGCTTACTATGCGGTGGAGTTGGTTATCTCAGTGGTTTTCGGTGAACAACAGAGCAAAATGGTTTTTTTTTTCCTTTGAGATAGAGTAGCCTTCTTCCCACATATGACATCGAAATATGGATGCTAAAGTTCAACGGTTCAAGTTTTATTATTGGTTTGTTGTTTAGGAAATAACGGAGTGCTAGGGCGAGATAAAAGATTGTATTCACATAAGAGAATTTATGAACGAATGATGGCTATATATTTTCATTTCTATAAGTTAATCCTAGAAATATCTAATAAATTGCCTAAGATTTAAAATTTATAAAGCCTCAGCTACCCAAGTGCAAGGGAATGTCATTGTAGTAGTGAGGATCACACCCAAGAGAAGGCAATTCTAAGTACTAGGAATCCGAACAATGCATCGAGTTTAACACCTTTAGCAGCTCGCTCAATTGGTGTTAGGCCGCGCTCTTCGCACTACCGTTATTCTTGTAACCTTTTCTCGATCTCTTGTAACTCAGCGACCTCGCTTACATATCAATAAATGCACGTCCATTTCTCATCTCGTATAACTTAGCTCGGACCGGATAATTATCAAGAGTTCCGACCTGATAAACCCACGGATACAAAAGTCACGTCTCATCACCCCGCTATTCATATCTCCATCTCGCGAACCAACAAATCATTTCCTAGCGACCTTGTGTGCGACCCAGTTCGCACAATTCCTCAAGGTAATCAAATTTCTCGAGATGAAATTGTAGCAATGGGTTTCGGTGTTTAACTCAAGGTAATCTAACTCAATGGGTTATTCGATTGTCCATTAAGTCTCTTTTTTAGTATTATAATTATAACTAAGTAAGAAAATTAAAGGGAGATTCTCCTTGATAGCACACTTTCTGGTTTTCATTCCCAAAATACCACACACGCTGATATCTTCCACAATTAACATTCATTAAACGATCAAAATACTATTTTACCCCTCACAAAAAACACCCAAAAAAACAACACACGCAACTCTCTCTCTCTCTCGAAAGCCTAGCCGGTCGCCGTTCACCTTTTGCCGTCGCCTTTCGCCGTCGCCTTTGGCCGTCTCTTCTTCTTCTTCTTCTTCTCTCTCTCAAATGTCCATAACCAGTTTGGGCACCACGACCGCCTTTGATTTCGTCAGAAAACATTTGTTAAACTAAGAAAGCGTCTCCTTCTTCTTCTTCTTCTTCTCCCAAATCATACAATCTGCGGAAGATCTGAAGCTCAACCTTCCTCTGCTACAGACCCTCAGGTAACATAACATCGTCGATTCATTTGTTCTCTTTCGTATCAGATTGTCTTACAATCGTAAGCTTTTATTCCCGTTTGAATCGTAAAAATTCTTGTTCTTCAACTGTAATTCTCAAAAATAGGGTTTTCATTTGATTTTGGGATTTCATTGATATGGGGGTTTTAAATGATTCTCAAAACAGGGTTCGAACTGATTAATTTTGGTTTCGATTTGATTTTTTATTAATGAAACAACTTCATAGTGATCTCAAAAATTTTGGTTTCGAACTCTAATCTATCATATTCGTTGTGGTGATTTTGATAAAGATAAGCTTGCCCATATATTTGTACCATATTCCGTTTAATTGATAAAGATAAGCTTTGCCTATCGTTCTATTAATTTCATCTGATATTTTTGTGTTTTGTTTTTACAGGATCCTGTGCTGGATTCTACGAGTTGACTTGGAATTAGCAATCCTAAAAAATTCGACATGTTGTTGCTACTGTGTATTATGTTGAATCTGCACCAAAGTTTAGTGATAAACTAAAGTTTTTGGCTTTGCGACAGATGCAATGTATGGAAGAGAGTGTGGAGTTGCTGCGAAGCAATGCTTAAGGTTCTCCAAAGGATGCAGAAAATACACGTAAGCGCTTATTACACTAAACTCAGTTTTGTTGAAGAAAATCTTCTAGATTTTTATTGTTCTTATTATTAAGGAGGGACTCAGAGAAGGGTATGACGCAGATATTGGCTTTGTAAATGCACTTGAATCTTTCGGAGGCGGCCATAATGATCCCATCTGTGTTGATTTTGTAGGTACCTCCCTTGTTCCTGCTTTGCTAATCCTCACACTCTTAGTAAATCTGAATCCGGCATTATTTCTCTTTGTTCTTTCGTGCGTATTTTGTCTGAATGAATATATGTTAAATTTTCTCAGGTCTTGTAATGACAAAATTCACAATTGCTCTATGAGAAATTGGGACATACAAGGAAGTTCTTCGTTCCCACGTACTACAACAATTCAGTGCCCTATGTACAAGGAATGGCCTGCAAGTATCACTGTACTTGGTTGAGCCAACTTGATTTTCCTTTGTTAGAAATCAATGATTTCAAATCATTATATGTAGGATGCTTTCTTTCTTGGGATTTTTATGCTTGCTTACTTTGGTTTTGGAGAGAAATGCTTATTCTTATACATCCTTCCATGTTGTCTCTGTATCTTGAAGAAATGCATAACTAACATATGATGTCTTGTCAACACGCTTTAGGAAGAGATTGTTGGTATTTAAGAACACCTTAGGAAAGCATTGTTGCTATTTATGAAGGTTTTAGGAAGGATTTGTTTGAGTTTAGGAAACATTTGTTCGAATTTATGAAAGTTTTACGAAACCATTGTTGGTATTTAGGAAGACATTGCTAAAACTTGTATTTGTAGAAAGAGGTTAGGAAGAAGTTGTCTTTGGAATGCAGGACGGAACTATCGTTTCAGTGGCCAGAAGATTTACCCAGAAAAGGGAATCAGATTTATTCGATCTGACTATCAGGTATAATTAATTAGTTAATGTTGTGCTCGTCAAATTGATGTTTATAGCTTGCAAATTGTTTTCAGTCTCTAATCTCTTGGTTCGTCAGGTTTTCTTGTTCATCAATTCTAAATGCAAGCGTTATTTTCACTGAAGCCATCCAAGCTTACATGGACTGCCATGTACAGAAAGCAGCACAAAAAGGTAAGAGTTCAACTGTTTATATTGTCTTTTTTTTTCTGCTCGTGTTGTGGATTGAAAAGCTCTTGTTTTTGTAGTTTTCTTCACCACTACGATGGTCTAAAATTTCACCTTGACCTCTCCGTTCCCGAGGTGCATACCCATATCCACAGATCTAGAGTTCTGATTTAAGTAGAAAACATTTCCATGTAGAATATCACTAATATGTAGATGGAGATGGATCTGTGATTTGATTATGTGTTACCTATATGATGTTTTTGTTGCAGACGTTGGATCTGCTAGATCTCTGCGAACAAGCTGGTTCTCCATAAGCCGATCAACCTTGCAATACCACATTGCTAAGGGAGGGTGTGGGCGTTTTTCTGAAATCTATCTATATATATATATATATATATATGCATATTACCATAAGAGCGTAAGCTTTTGGGATTTAGTTAAGAGTCGAATTCAAATATAATTGTGTTTTACATGTTTTAGAGTGGTTTATCAACCATTTTAGATGGATTCCATGTTCCTTGGAGAGGTAAATCTGAAATTTTAGGGATTGACTTCCCGAATTAGTACAAATCCTTCCCAAATTTCTAAAAATATTTCCCTAAATACTTCGAAATGATTTCTTCAAATATTTTGAACTCGAAAAAGGGCTGAACCATTTATAATTGTGTTTTACATGTTTTAGAACGGTTTATCAACCATTTTTGATGGATTCCATGTTCCTCAGAGAGGTAAATCAACATTTTTGAAATTTTAGGGATTGACTTCCCGAATTAATACAAATCCTTCCCAAATTTCTAAAAATCTTTCCCTATATACTTCGAAATGATTTTTTAAATATTTCGAACTCAAAAAATGGCTGAACCATTTATAATTGTGTTTTACCTGTTTTAGAATGGTTTATCAACCATTTTTGATGGATTCTATGTTCCTTGAAGAGGTAAATCAACATTTTTGAAATTTTAAGGATTGGCTTCCCGAATTAGTACAAATCCTTCCCAAATTTCTAAAAATCTTTCCCTAAATACTTCGAAACGATTTTTTCATGCATTATTTTGAACACAAAAAGGGCTTAACCATTTATAATTGTGTACTTTAATACCACTTTAAATATGATCAAATTTAGAAAAGCTTCCTAAATTTTTTTGATCAACTAGTAATTAACATATAACTTAGGATGATCTTCCTAAATTTGTGTGAATCTTTCCTAAAAGTTCAAAACAGCTTCATAAATTCTAAAAGTTAACATTTCTGGATATCTAAAAATACCCATACACATTTTAGTAAGATCTTTCTAAAAGTTTATTGTGTCTTTCTCAATCTTTAAAAATGTTTTTAAGACAATATAACTTTTTAAAAAAAAAAAAATTCAGGAAAGCGTTTACTAAAAGTGTAGAAAAACTTCCTAAATTTGTAAAAATCTTTCTAAAAATTCAAGAAAGTTTCATAAATTCTAAAAATATGACATTGTTAGATATCTAAAAATACTCATACACATTTCAATAAGATCTTGCTAAAAGTTTATAATTTTTTCCCAATCTTTAATAATGTATTTTTAAAACAATATACTTTCTTTAAAAAAATCACGAAAAAAAATTCAGGAAACATTTCCTAAAAGTGTAGAAAAACTTCCTAAATTTGTAAAAATCTTTCTAAAAATTCAAGAAAGCTTCATAAATTCTAAACTATGACATTTTTAAATATCTAAAAATACTCATACACATTTTAGTAAGATATTCCTAAAAGTTTATAATGTTTCTCTCAATCTTTAATAATGTATTTTTAAAACAATATAATTTCTTAAGAAAATTCCCGAAATCATTTCCTAAGAATTTAGAAAAGCTTCGTGAATTTGTTTTTTGATCAACTAGTAATTAACATACAATTTAGGATGATCTTCTTAAGTTTGTTTGAATATTTCCTAAAAAATTAAGAAAACTTCATAAATTCCAAAACTAAAACCCAATACGTATAATAACTAATGAACTCTATTTCATTACACACAGAGATGGTATACTTCCATAATGTTACGAGAAGCAACATCGACAGTGGAGCCACATCTGTTACTGGATTTACACGGCTGCCAGAAAAACAGTTTATCTAGTTAACTTTACATTAATGATTGAAGAAAATAGAGATGATTTCCTTGGACAGGAAAACATGATGGTAAACTTGTCAAGGCATGCCATATGATCAGCTAAAATCAAAAACATGGCACAGATAGAGAGTCATATAATCACTAAAATCAAAAACGTACAATTTAGGATGATATTCACCACTCTTCCATTTTTGAAGTTCAGCTAAAATCAAAAACGTACAATTTAGGATGATATTCTCAAATTAGTATGAATTTTTCCTAAACATTCCAAAACCTACAGTTCTAGATATCTAAAAATACTCATACAATTTTAGTAAGATCTTCCTCAAAATTTATAATGTTTTTTCAATATTTAAGAATGTCTTTGTAGAGCTCACCAAAAAAAAAAGAATGTCTTTTTTAGAAAATTTTAAAACTTTTTAAGATTTCAGGAAAGCCTTCCTGAAAATTTAGAAATGCTTCCTAAATTTGTTTTTTATCAACTAGTAATTAACATACAATTTATGATGATCTTCCTAAATTAGTATGAATCTTTCATAAACATTTAAAAAAACTTTATAAATTCCAAAACCAACATTTCTAGATATCTAAAAAATACTCATAAATTTTTTAGTAATATCTTCCTCAAAATTTATAATATTTTTTCAATATTTTAAGAATGTCTTTTTTAGAAAATATAAATTTTTAAAAAAAGTTCAGGAATGTCTTCCTGAAAGTTTAGAATATCTTCCTAATTTGTTTTATATAAACTAGTAGATTAACATAAAATATGGGATTGTCTTCATAATTTGTATGATTCTTCCCTAAAATTTCAATTGAAACAGTAACACAATTTTAGGAAAATCTTCCTGAATGATATGATCAATTCATATTACATGGTATTATTATTTTTTAAAATAAATTTTCTTTTTTGCATGTTAGTGGAACCGAAACTTGACAAACGGGCCGCAAAGAGGCATATTTTGGTTGAGTGTAACTACATTAATACTTTGAAAGTTATTGTAAACTATGTATAATAAAACTGCCTTAGACATTTTAGGAAACAATAATAAGATTTTAGGAAGGCCTTCCGTAATGATTACATTTTGAAGAGTTAATACAGAGTTGATACATATTATCTAGAAAATAACTCATATAAACTAAAAACCAAGACCAACTCCAAAGTAAAAAGTGAATACTCTATTTTGAATGAATGAATACAAATTCAGGAATGTCTTTCTAAAACATATGAAAAGATTCCTAAAACATAAATTAAAATAAAGTCTCATTCAGTCATTCACCTAGACAAACAAATAATAATGATGCAATACACAACACAATGAGATTTGTAACAAGCAAATTAAGTGATATCAAGTCAGAGTATCAAAAAAGCTTGAAGTGTTATCTTGAATTACATGGTAAAGTTTAGAATGTCTATCTCAATCTTTAAGAATGTCTTCCTGAAAATCTAAATAGAACATATAATTTAGGATGATCTTTCTGAAAATCTAAATAGAACATATAATTTAGGATGGTCTTCCTGAATTTGTAAAAACATTCCTAAAAATAAAAAAAAACTTCATAAATTCCATAAAAGCTTAAATAAGTGCACATACTCATCGGAGAGAAAAACAAGCTTCCCTTTTTATTGCATTTTATGAACCAAACATTTCAAAAAGAAATTAGATAACATTCAGCTAAAGAGACGAACTTTCAATCTCACACATAAATTTCTTAAAGACTGTGTTCTTTCCATAGATGATGTCGTAGCATCTGCAGAACAAGAGGTACGCTCCAAGCAACAGCTCCAGCAAATGCACCCTGCAATAACAATAACATCAGTTTAAGCTCAGACTCGGTTGAGGCTCAAACCAAATTCACTCTGAAACATCTAGCTACCTATCTCTGAATCTGACGTGATGTTCTTCAGGCACTTGTGCAATCAGCTTCGTCTTGAGACCATCACCTAATTTCTCGGTCACAACTCATTCTTGTACTCAGATCTCTCTATGATTGGTTATAAGAACAAAAACAAATTCTATGGAAGGTATCTCAGACATGAATGTCGATAACTTCGACTCAAGCTTGTATGGATTTATTGCTGTATCTCAGGTTGTTCTAGAATCTTTGTAGACAGCTTAAGCTGACTCTAGTTGACACCAAGGCGCTAAATGAATTCTACAACGACCAAAGTAATCCACCATACAGCATCTAAGGAGCCTCATGCCACTCAGTTACGAGATTAGTCCCACTTCTTAAGCAAAATCAGAGATTGAAAAAAGAACTACCTTAAACTCCCTCATCTCGTTCTCGGTTCCATTGCTCAATCCTTGCCCTCTTTTCCTCACTACCTTCTCTCACAACAGGGCTTCTGCTCCGTCTCGGGCTTCCATGTCTCCTCCTTCCACCACAATCCCTGTTATGCCTCTCCGACCTATCACTGCTTCGTTTCTCATTCCCATGGCGGTCACGGTCACGGTCACGGTCCCTAACATCTCCTCTCTCTCCTTTCTCACGCTCCCTCTTGCGTTGAGGGTTTATAATCCTGCTCCGGCTCCTGCTCCTGCTTCCACGGCAGTAAGACCTACGATACCTCCCAAACAACTTCCTCCTAGACTCCCTCGAAATCTGCTTCACATGCATGAAGTTACAATACCCACCACTGTTACCGATCTCTCTAAGATTGGTTATAAGAACAAAAACGCATTGTTACCTCCGCAGATCAAATGGAAAGGGAATCTCTGAGATTCTCGCCGTAGAGATTTGCCTAGAGAGACGAGAACTGATTTGAAACGAAGAAGAAGGTGGTGGATTCGAAACGTCGTCGCCGTCGATTTCAAACCTTCGATGTCGGTGAGAGCCCGAGGGTTTTCGATGGGCCTTTTGATTTTCTCTCTTCAAATCAAATGTATAATTGTCAAACAATCATTAATGAATGCTATGTTGAGAATTTTTATTTCTTTGTGGTAATTTGGGAATAGAAACTTGTATCTGTGTCATTTTAGACAATTTCTCAAAATTAAACAACCCTTGCATTTTAAATAATGAGCATACAATCGAGTAAACTTTGTCATAATTGTTTTGATTGGTGACTTCAAACCGCAGTGGTTGGAGATATACTACTTTTATTGTTACACATCACAAAAATTGTACCAAAAGTTGTCGTAAAAACGTTACTCTCAACCATTTGTCACCGCTCTCACAAACAGTTTTTTTTTTCTCACAGTTTTTCATTATTCTCTAACATTGAGCATGTACCGATTAACTGGCAATTGAATTTCAAACTCTTGACGACAGAGACCATTAGCCGGTTAAATATAAAACTGGCGGTTTTACATATACCGAAATCGAGCAGCGATTGAAGGCTAAGCCGGTTGACATCTTCTGCTTTTTTCCTCAAAACCGAAATTGAGTAGAAAATCCCTCAGTGAGGCGTTACAGACTCAAAGTTTATCTGCTTCTTCCCCCGGTGAACCAGGTTGGGTCAAAATGATGAAACATGGCCAGGTCGGCGCTACCGTACTATCTCTGATTTCACGCGATGATAATAATTTGCCACGTATTAAATGTAGGACGAAATTGCATATAAAACCTTAAATATATTCAATCTATCATAGGTGAACCCTAAACTACCCGCATTGTCCGCGACCCGTCGTCCGACCACAAGGGGACAAAACATAAAGTGACAGAAGATAAAACATGAAGTGACAGGGTACAAAAATGAAGTGACAGGGTACAAAACATGAAGTGACAATGGCCAGCCAACATGTCAATCCTAGGCGCAGGCTAGTGATAGGGGTTTAGAATTCCCTAATTTAACCGCAAGAGCACGGATGCAATTGTAGTATTTAGGGATGGAATCCACAGAGACTAGTGTAAAACATAGCAACTTCTAATTTCAATTTGAGCTAAGTTGAATCAATTAAAGTAACTAAAACACAGAAGACAATTAAAAACTTTCAATCAATCATAGAAAGAAGCAAGACTTCGGGAAACTAAATCTCGAATAAGAAATCTCGAATACAAACCCTAATTCTATGAACGACCAGCTTCTGCTGCGAAGTTCACATGTGTTAATTACTACTAGAAAACTAAATTCCTTTGCGAGATTAAAGCAGTAAAACACGAATTAAACAAGTTGCTAAGTTCACAAGTTCCCTAAACCAATTTCTCTTGTGAATAGGCTAACTTGCTCATCTAAACTCTTTTCCAGTTATTTCATAATGCTTATGCATCTATTAACTAACCTACAGATCAATATTCAAGGTGCGTAGTTAACAAGCATTAAGAGCAATTTAGATGAAGAATCATAGAAAACCCTAACTAGTCATGCATCAATCAATTCATCAACTCCTTTGATGTAACCTTAACCTAACAGGATATCTACTCTGACATGGAGAATGAAATCATCAACATGTTTGAATAATAGAATTGGATAAAGGAATGAAAAGAGTAGAATAACAAAAGCGTTCAAATTAAATTTCTCTCCCTATCGCTCTCTAAAACCTAGAAAACAACGTATTTAAAGAGCATGGCCTAAAATGGTCTAAAATACATATTTATAGAGTCTTAGGTCGGTCTTTCAAAGCCTCTTGTGATTAGGAATGGAAAGCTCGTCAAAACTTGGAAAAGGAAAATTTCCTTTTTTCTCTTATGTCTATGTCGATCGACACACTTTGTTTGACTTGGTCAACGCTCGATTTTCTGCAGCTCTGACTTTCCTTCTTCTTTATCCTTCTTTTCTTCACTTTCTTCAAGTTGCCTCTTTTTCTCATTTGATCCTTTTAGCTCCAAGAACTCCTAATAATCCCATATAAACTAGTACAAAAACCTTGGAAAAACCCCATAAAAATACTCTTCTATCAGCTAGGTCGACCTAGAAGTCAACCCCTAGGCGACCAAGTTTTGTATAAATAGACGGTCACACCCATTGCACTCGACATACATTCAATCACAGATATTCAGACACATTCATTCACACTCACAGAGAAACATTAAGAGAGAAGTACTCGGTCCCCTCTCGCGACCTCTCGTGATGCCTCTAGGACCTCTTGCGATCCCTTGCGATGTCTCCAAGACCTCTTGCGGCCCCTTGCAACGTCTACAAGACCTCTTGCAACCCCTCGCAACGTCTACAGGACCTCTTGTGACTCCTCGCGATGTCTCCACGACCTCTTGCTTCCTCTCTCAACATCTCCGCGACCCCTTGCGATGCCTCTGAGACCTCTTGCGGCCCCTCGCAACATCTACAAGACCTCTTGCGACCCCTCGCGATGTCTCCACGACTTCTTTTGACATATCACAACATCTCTGGGACCTCTTGCGACCCCTCGCGATGTCTCCAAAACCTCTTGCGACCCCTCGCGACGTCTCCAAGGCCTCTTGCGACCTCTCGCAACGTCTGCACGACCTCTCGTGACGCCTCGCAACATCTCCACGACCTCTCGCAACTTCTCCACGACCTCTTGCGACCTCTCGCAACGTCTGCACGACCTCTCGCAACCTCTCCACGACCTCTCGCGACCCCTCGCGACGCTTCCATGGCCTCTTGCGTCCTCTCTTGCGACTCCTCGCGACGTCTCCACGACCTTCCGCGACCCTTCCCGACCCCTCGCGACGCTTCCACGACCTTTTGCGACCCCTTGTGATTTCTCCACGGCCTTCCGCGACTCCTCGTGACGCTTCCTCGACCTCTGCGACCCCTCGCGACACCTCCATGACTTCTCACTAGCCCTTCGAGTTCCCTAGCACTCTCCTACATCCATAAGGTAACGCGAACTACGAATGGCTTGATCCCTTCGCGGGGTACGTAGGCAACCTTCCGAGTCATAGCTACTTCTCCCACCTTTTCAATAAACCTCATCCTATTCATATTCTGAGTTGATCTATTTAACGAGAATTCCGACCCGCTAAAGTCCACGTATTAAAAGTCAGGTCTCATCTCTACCCTCGCTAATCACATCATCACGCCGCTAATCAACCAATTATAATCCTAGCGACTCTGTATGCAACCCGGTTCGCACATTGAAGAACATACTTCTCAAAGACACTAGGGAATTGGCAGCTTGGTCAACTCAACGCCTCCTCATTGCATTCACCATTGGTGTTATACTTTGGCAAGTTTGTGAGAATATATCCCACATCGGAAGTGTTGATCGGACTTAAGTGATATATAAGGGACTTGGGTCAATCCACTCATTGCCAATTGGTTTTGAGTTGAAAGCCCAGGATAAGCCCGAATTTAACATGGTATCAGAGCCACATTTTGGCTTGTGCTAAAAAAAAAAACCACGATTTTTGTTTTTGAATCATTCTTCTTCTTATTTTCTACCACTTTGATTTATTTTTTTTCGAAGTTTGTTTATAGTCTGTTTTTTCGTTGGTTTATAAAAAAAAATAATAATAATAATAAAAGTTAAACCATTGGTACGATTGGCTGAAAAAAAAAAAGTTTGGCCTTGTCCACTTGCTTTTCTTTTCTTTTTTATTTGATCTGATTTCAAAAGAAAAAAAAACAAAAAAAAACAAAACAAAACCAACACGTATGTTTCCATGGTGTTGTGTTTCATGCACACGGTGTTGAAGATGGTGTGGTCCGCTACTTCCCTGTTTGAAAAAAAAATCAGCAGTTCATCTCTGCTACTGTTCCGGATTGTTATCTGTCGATGCAGCCATGAAAAAAAAGAACTCGACGGCCGAGTATAAACGCCGTGAAGATAAGTCGACGGGCGAGTATAACGCCGCGAAGATGACTCGACGGCCGAGTATAACGCCGCGAAGATGACTCGACGGCCGAGTATAACGCCGCGAAGATGACTCGACGGCCGAGTATAACGCCGCGAAGATGACTCGACGGCCGAGTATAACGCCGCGAAGATGAACCCGACGGCCGGGTATAACGCCGCAAGATGAACCCGATGGCCGGGTATAAAGCCATTATTTTGAAGACTTGTCCAATCTCAATGTGCATGGTTCCCACGTATGAGCTTGCCGGGGAGTATTGGGAGATCGATGAAGATGAGATCGACCTAAACCGAATGAAGACTCATAACCGAAGATCGGAGATCAACTGTCGAGATGAATAGAAGAATATGGTAGATTCAAGAAGGATCTAGAAGATATGGAGATTTGTCAATATCTCATATTCGGAAGATTAACATTTATCTCCAATATATTATTTCTATATTATTTTAGGAATTTTAGGGTTTATAATTCCCTATATAAACTATTGTAATGTGTAGCATTATTCTCCTAATAAGAGTCCAATAATATTTCTTCCAAAACACTTTTGTGTTCTTGCTCTCGAAGATTTATCATGGTATCAGAGCACTTATATCAGAGCCCAACGGTTATCTATATATTGGGAGATCGATGAGGATGAGATCGACTTAAACCGAATGAAGACCGAGAACCGAAGATCGTAGATCGGACGGTCAAGATTAATAGAAGAATATAGAAGATTCAAGAAGGATCTAGAAGATATTGAGATATGTTAATATCTTAGATTTGGAAGATTAGCATTTATCTCCAATATATTATTTCTATATTATTTAGGAAGTTTAGGGTTTATAGTTCCCTATATAAACTATTGTAATGTGTAACATTATTTTCATGAGAGTCTAACAATATTTCTTTTGAGACACTTTTGTGTTCTTGCTCACATCTTCTTAACATGGTATCAGAGCCACTAAACCTAACTACGAAAAAAGGTTTAGCTTATCGATCGACGGGATAACGGCCAATTCCCCTACAAACTAAGAGTTGTTTGCTTATTTATACACAAACTATTAAGTCATGCCATTAACCTCACAAACTAGTTAAATTTTTAAGTTTTAGACTTGAACTTTTAAAATGTGGCTTATTACACCATAACCGTGATTGAATTTGGTTTAAAGTTGACTAATTGCTGATACGGTTACAAGTGGACGTAAGGTTTGGTTCGATTTGAGAATTGACCAAAACTTTTTTTTTTTTGTAAAACGATTCGAGGAAAACGACGTCGTTTAGGTTTTCTTTTTTTTTTTGCAAATTGCTGCTTTACCACGTTGTCTTTCTGAACCAAGATTGGAGGAAGAATGGAAGATCTACCTCAACTGGAGCCAACTTGATACCGTGATGAGCAAAAGAGTGTTTCGCTTCATGGTGCATATGTGAAGAGTGAAGATGAGCTTAATAGATAAATAAAAAACAGGAGCTAATTACACACAGACTCATCATAGACTTATCAAAAGCTTTTAAATTATTTCCAACACTAATTACAATTTCATTTCCATGGAAGCAAGGAGACGAATCCAGAATTTAGTAATTATGAATGGCGAGGTTCATATCCTCGTGGGTCCATTATAAGCGGATGGAAGCCATGGAGAATCGAGCAGAGACCAAACCGGGTAACGAAAGTGGAGACGAGGATAACGACGCCGCTCGGTATCAATTCAGCGGCGGTTCGTTCAAAAACGGCGGAGGTCCAGTCGCGAGGACGACGCCGAGGTTCTTCAACAGGAATGGAACCGCCGGATCTGGTGGTGGAGGAGGGAGTAGCAGCAGCGGCGGAATCAGAATTCGGATACCGACGGAGTGAGCATTGCGCAGCCCGGTCCGAGGTTTCCCGGTACGATCGATCCGAAATACACGGCGAGTCCAAGTTCCGGTATGGGTACGAACCAGAGACCTGGCCGTCTCGGAGCTAGGGTTGTGAGGATTCCTGAAGGAGGAGAAGAGAGAGCAGGTACTAGCACTACTACGGCAGGAAAACGAGGGAGGGAGATGATGATGATGACGATGACGGAGGAGTGTGATGATGATCCAGTGGCGGAGATAGCGAGTGCGATCAAGCTGCTTGGAGACCCATACGACACCGTATCTCATAGAAAGTCAAGCAGTTTGCACAAAAGAAAAGAAGCCAAGACAACGTCATTTTACCTAAACGACGTCGTTTTCCTCGAGTCGTTTTACAAAAAAAAAAAAGTTTTGGTCAATTCTCAAATCGAACCAAACCTTACGTCCACTTGTAACCGTATCAGCAATTAGTCAACTTTAAACCAAATTCAATCACGGTTATGGTGTAATAAGCCACATTTTAAAAGTTCAAGTCTAAAACTTAAAAATTTAACTAGTTTGTGAGGTTAATGGCATGACTTAATAGTTTGTGTATAAATAAGCAAACAACTCTTAGTTTGTAGGGGAATTGGCCGTTATCCCATCGATCGACACACTCTTGTAATCTCGGCCGAAAAAATGGCCTTTTCCATTCGACCCGAAAATGATGGTCTGGCAAGATTAATGACTAGAATGGCCATTATCTCGAGGGAAGGTATTGGGATTAGTAGGGATTAATGGGCCATGGACCTTAATCACTAAAGAATGTGTGTAAAAATATAAGTTCCCACATCGGGAGTTTCTACAGGACCTAAGTAATATATAAGGGACTTGGACCAATCCACTCAATGCCAATTGATTTTAGGTTGGAAGTCCAGGAAACTTAACATGGTATCAGAGCCCGAACACACGCCCCCCCACCCGAACTGATCCGGCCCATTGAAAGAGGCCCGACTAAATTGACCCGAAATTGATCCTATAATGGATATTGTCGAGACTAATGGCTAGACGGGCCATTGTCTCGAGGGGGAGTGTGAAAATATATCCCACATCGGAAGTGTTGATGGGACTTAAGTGATATATAAGGGACTTGGGCCAATCCATTCATTGCCAATTGATTTTGAGTTGGAAGCCCAGGATAAGCCCGAATTTAACAAAGTTGGATTTGATATCAACCCAGTCTTACAAATGTTGAAGAGATTTTCAACACAAGAACTTTGATGACCATTGAAAATGCATTTTTTATTCTATTAAGTTAGCTAATAGTTGATTGGCTCCATCAGGTTTCGGCCCTATAGCTTTTGATGTCTAAAACCCAAAATACTTTTTTTTAACCCAATTTTATTTAAAAAATCACAAGATTGCATCGACATATCTGAATTGGAGACCACATATTCGTGTATTTTAGTCATCAACTACTACACTACATTTTTGGAAATAGATGTTTCTAACTTGTAAATATAATTTTTTGCGCCTGAAGCATGGGTTTTACCAACTTTAATACAAGGCCAGCCTTGGGTTGCATTATGTTGTGTAAGAGGTTGTGTTGTGCATCCGACGACGTTCTTTTGTTTAGCGTGTTCAAGACAAATCGTAGATCCACGTGCTGCTCGTTCGTTAGTTCTAGCTTCTGGGAGTGACGTGCCCTTCTCGGTTTTCGAGCCGGAGCTGCTTCGCCGATCCGGCTTTGAGCTTCTCTGGTATTAAATGGCCAAGGAAAAGGATTTGAACCGGACCCATCGTAGGGGTACAAGTTTTTCTCCAACATATATATTTAGTTTTATATTTAATACGCTGATATTTTATTTGTACTTTATAAAAATCAAATATATTAAAGAAGAAGTTCACAAACAATCGATGAACTAAAAAATATATATATATATATATATATATATATTTTTCTGAAAACTTTAGAATCGAAAGTATAAGAACTGCTCTTCTTATTGATTTAGAAAACTCTCTCAAAAGCTAAATCTCTCTTTCAAGTCTTATGGAACATCTCTCCATAACTCTTCTTATATAGGACTAAGCTTCTCCTCTTTCCTAATTACAATTGGATTATGAAAGTAAGTTTTCCTTTTGTCCTTATCTCTAGAATAAGCTAATCTCCTTATCTAAAGATATTTTCCTTTTCTTGTTTTGGAATTATCTAACATTTTCCCCCGTAATTCCAACTTGAACTCTGGTGGTTGTGATTGCTTGAACTCCAATTAAGCTTTTCATCTCCTTGAACTTGATGCAAGCTAAAGGTTTAGTGAGGATGTCTGCCTTCTGTTCCACGCCTGGAACATGCTCCACTTTGATCTGCCCATTTTCCACACACTCTCGAATAAAATGATACTTCGAAAGTATGTGCTTGCTTCTGCCGTGAAACACAGGATTCTTGGTGAGCGCAATGGCTGACTTGTTTTCAATTCTTAGAGTGACCTTCTCGTCTCTTCTAAGAACCTCCCTCATTAACTCTTTAAGCCAAATCGCTTTTTTGGCGGCTTCGGTAGCTGCCATAAACTCTGCTTCGCATGATGACAATGCGACAGTTGGTTGCTTCTGTGAAGTCCAAGTGATTGGCGAAGAGTCCAAGTAGAAGATATGCCCTGAGGTGCTTCTTCCATCATCAACGTCGATATTGTGACTACTATCACTATATCCAGTGATCTTGCTTGATCCATTTCGCTTAAAATACTGTCCTTGATTGGTTGTTCCCTTCATGTACCTTAGAACATGTTTAAGAGCTTGTCCATGACTTTATTTTGGTTTTTGGATGTAACGACTTAATACTCCAACTGCGTAGGATAAGTCGGGTCTCGTATGGAGAAGGTATCTTAAACATCCAATCGTCCTTCTGTATTCTGTAGCATCAATGTTCGGCTCTGCCTCAGCTTTGGACATTTTCGTGTTCGGCTCCATTGGAATGTGGGTTGGGTTGCATGATTCCATCTTGGTATCAACAAGGATTCCATGAGCATAACCCTCTTGTTTTATTTGGATTCCACCAGCTCCTTGAATCACTTCTATGCCAAGATAGTATGTCAATAGTCCAAGATCTGACATATCGAATTCATCTGACATATCCTTCTTGAATTGATCAATGATTTTCCTTGATGTTCCTGTTACAAACAAGTCATCAACGTAAATTGCCACGATTAGAAAATCATTTCGATCTTTCTTTAGATACACTGTCGGCTCCTTGATGCATCTTTTAAAGCCCATCTCCTTCAGGACATGATCTAATTTTGTGTTCCACGCTCTAGGAGCCTGTCTTAGACCATATAACGCCTTATGAAGTTTGTAGACTTTGTTTTCTTCCCCTTTCTTTACGAAGCCCTCAGGTTGTCTTACATAGACTAGCTCATTGAGGTCCCCGTTTAAGAAAGCTGTCTTGACATCTAGGTGGTGTATCTCCCAACCACTTGTTGCTGCAAGTGCTATGAGGAAGCGAATGGTTTTGATTCTTGCTACTGGTGCAAACACTTCTTCGAAGTCAATTCCTTCTCTTTGTACATAGCCTTTTGCCACAAGTCTTGCTTTGTACTTACTTATTGAGCCATCTGCGTTTTTCTTGATTTTGTTTTACTCCATCCGGTTTCTGCACAAGCTCCCACGTTTTGTTCTTTATGATAGATTCAAGCTCTGCTTTCATAGCTTCAATCCATTCTCGCAGGTCCTTGGCTTCTAAGTAAGTTTCTGGCTCTCCATCGATAGTTAGTAAAAGTTTTTCACCTTCTATCTCTGCCAGTAATATGTAGTCGCTGAGGTGCTTAGGTTTATTGATGATACGCCCATATCTAGTTATAATCTGCTGATTCCCTGTAACTATCTGATTCTCGCCATCATCATCTCCGTCACTTACTTCTTCTTCTTGAGCTGTGGGTTCAGGATCATCAATCTGGTGCTCCGTTTCTTGATCATCACTTTGTTCTCCTCCTTCTTTTATCGGAAGTTTAAACGATCGTGGTTCACCATTGGTTTTTGTCGTTGTAGCGGACCAGTCCCATGCCTTCTTCTCGTTAAAGACTACGTCTCTACTGACGATCACCTTTTCCGCAATTGGATCATAGAGCCTATAAGCTTTAGAACCCGGCTCGGTTCCAAGATTGATCACGCTCACTGATCTTTCTTCCAACTTCTTTTGGTTTGGCACGTTGATTTTTGCATGAGCAACACAACCGAAAACCCTTAAGTGCTCGATGTTGGGTTTTCTCGATGTGAAGTTCTCATATGGTGTTTGATCCTTTAAAGCCTTTGTAGGGACTCTGTTTATGAGGTAAGTTGCATGACGTACAGCTTCTCCCCAAAATGAGTTCGGCATCTCCATCGCTTTAAGGATGCTTCTAGTCATCTCCATCAATGTCCGATTTCGTCTTTCCACTACGCCATTCTGCTGTGGTGTATACGGTGCGGTAAGGTGTCTTGTGATTCCGTTCTTTTCACAGAGAAGATTGAAATCTGTCGAGGTAAACTCTCCTCCTCTATCGGTGCGAAAGGTTTTTATTGCCATCCTGTCTGATTTTCAACAATCTCCTTAAACCTTTTGAACCGATCGAATGCCTCGCTCTTCTCCTTTAGTAGTACCGTCCACATATATCTCGAGAAGTCGTCAATTAAGACGAAAACATAGCGATTGTTAGCTGGTGTTGGTGGTGATATCGGTCCACAAAGATCGCCGTGAATTAATTCTAGAGCTTGTGCTGCTCTAAAACTTTCTTTAGTTGGGAACGAGTTTCTTGTTTTATTTCCCGACTAAGCAGGCTTCGCATACATCTTTCTCGTGTAGTACTTGCGGCATTCCCTCGACCATCTCTTTCTTGACCATGTTATTCATCACACCAATGCTAACATGTCCGAGGCGTGCATGCCAAGTCCGTGTGGCCTCATCGTCTTTGATATAAAAACACTTAGGATAGGAGATTTCCATGGGTGTTTTGTAGAGGCGGTTTGGTCATCGAGTGACTCGTACAAGCAGATTTCCTTGTGGGTCTAGAAGAGTTAAGGCTGCTCCCTTCATGTTCACTTCACACCCATTCTCTGTAGCTTGTCCAAGGCTTATGATATTATGTTTTAAATCTGGTATCCAGTAGATGTCCTTGACTTCTTTGGCTTCTCCAGCTTTGCTCACAAATGTGAGAGCCGAAACTCACATTGTCGAAATTTATATTTCGCGGGGCTCCGAAAATTCTATTAAACAAGAACCAAAGGGCAAAAAAGTAAAAAGATGAGAAAGATGATTTTATTAATAATTCTCTAAGTACAAAAATATTCGAGAAAGCTTATTGTCTTATATCTCGAAAGCTCTTGCACTTGAGTTGGGATGTCTTGAGAGTGAATACAAGGGGATCTATTTATATGAGAGAGTCTGGGGTCTGAAAGACTAATCTAAGCAATGTGGGACGTTGTAAAAATCCCTTCCCAGCCGCCAATCACCCTAATACGCCGTCGACTTGTTGCTCCCACTACGGCCCATTTGTCTTGTTTTGGCCCAGCTTGTCTTTTTAATCTTCTGGTCCGATTTTATTCGGTTAAGGCCTTAACTCCGGTTTATTTTAAGTAAACTCCTATACGTTTTTTCGTATTCTGAACAACGTGAGGTCCGTCTTCAAATGGTGCGATGTTTCTTCGGGAATTATTGGGCCGAGGCCCAATAGTCGGGAAATAACTTCTACGACCGATATGAGAGAGAGAGGTCTGGCCGCGGCCTACGTCTTGGTTTGGTAAATGCTCTGGGCTGGGAAGATATGCAGGGATTCGTCTTGAGAGAGTTCAGTTCATCTGTCGGACCGGTCGCCAAGAGCTTGGTCCGGTAGGCATTTGGTCGGAGTGATTTGATCAGCTCCTGGACGGGTTTAAGATTAGTGAACCAATTTGCCTCGTTAAAACCTTTCCCGGAAAACCCTTTGGGATAAAACCAAGGATAAGGAAAGAGTACAAATGGTCACTACCCATCTAGTTCATCTATGACCGGTTTAGGCCAAGAGCTTTGTCCCGGGCAGGCGTTCGGTCTCATTTTGTGGGCTTGCTGCCAGGACATAATATGTTTTACCGTCGATTTGGCTTTTTGCCTTATCAATCTCTGAGGAGGGGATTTTGACCCCAACAGTTAGCCCCCCAGCTCATGGCCCTTGTGTGCATGGGCGATGAGTGTTAATGGAATGTTTATCGGGATTGATGGGCTAAAGGCCTTAGCGTGTAGATTGACAATGGGTGGACGATTTTGGTTGAAATGAATTTTTCCTCCTTGGGCTGCTGGCGGCTGCTTGCTTTGTGAAGAGTATCCTTTCTCCCTTGGCGACTGAACTCGTTTTTTAGGCGAGCTGCCTACGTACCCTTTATGAGAAGGGATCAAGTCACCCGTAGTTCCGGCTTGATTGAGGAAAAGGCTTTATTGATCGGAGTCGTTGATTTGTCTGGATCTGACGAGGCCGTTCTCGTGGTCTCGGACCTTACCGTGTTTAGGGCGTTTGGCTCATCTCTTGAAGAGATGGTTCATTCTGCTTGCCTAGAGGCGCTGTTTGCCGAGAGGTGATGTTTGCCGAGAGGCGTTTGTGTAGTTTATCGCCTGCCAAGAGGCGTTTTTGCTTTGTTTCTCGCTTGCCAAGGGGCGTTTGCGTTGTTTGGCTTGCCAAGAGGCGTTGCTGAGTTGAAGTGTTTTTCCGGACACTCGAACTTTTGGCCAGGTTGCGATGTTTTCATGGGCTTGTGTTTTGGTGTCGAGGAGTTACACGTTTAAATTCCTCTCTCGACTGAACGCATTTAGAATCTCGTATCGGAGCCGATTTGATACTGCGTTCGGAGATGTTCATGACCAGCTTTCCATGTCAGGCGTTTTACTGGGTTTACGAGCTTATTTCGCGGTTTACACCTCGCACTATTTGCCTATGCAAAATGCTCCTGAAGATAAGCTTAAAAGAACATCGTCTGCGACGCTCCCTACAGAATCGCGGGATGTCAGGTCACGTCGTTCGGATGTTGTCCGGAAATTTATATAGCGCGCTAAGTTTATCCACTGCAGGATGTTAAAGAACCATGGTTAAGTCACCCTGTTGTGATCAGCAAGGGGCAGTTGATACGTATGCCAAGAGGCGATATGTGCCGAGAGGCGATTTGTGCCGAGAGGCGATTTGTGCCGAGAGGCGATTTGTGCCGAGAGGCGATTTTTTTTTCTTTTTTTTTGTTTATAGCTGAACTCACGGGAAGGTGAGCTGCCTACGTACCCCGATCGTGGGGATCAAGCCGATTCGTAGTTCTATTGTATGATTCTTCAGTGATAGTACTTCTTGAGATGCATTGCGTTCCACGTTCTCGGTACTGGTTTTCCTTCTTCGTTTTCTAGTTCGTATTCTCCTGGTCGGACCACTTTTGTCACCTTGTATGGTCCTTCCCACTTTGCTCCAAGCTTTCCTGCATTTGGTTCCGCGGTATTCTGGAAAACCTTGCGGAGGACAAGATCGCCTTCCTTGAATTTGCGTGTTCGTACGTTCGAGTTGTAGTATCTTGCCGCTGCTTGCTGATAGTTCTCGATTCGGATGAACGCCTGGTCTCGTCTCTCGTTTATTATATCCAATTCGTCCAACATCATTAAGTGGTTAAGACCTTCTTGTCCGGGCAGGAGTCTGCGTCTGACTCCGGGAAAATCCACTTCTGCCGGGATCACACACTCGGCGCCGTAGACTAGCGCGAATGGTATTTCTCCAGTTGCTCGTCTTAGAGTTGTGCGGTGTGACCATAGGACTCCTTCGAGTTCGTCAGCCCATCTCCCTTTCTTCTCTCCGAGGCGTTTCTTGAGCCCGTCTACGATGGTTTTGTTAGCTGCTTCGACCTGACCGTTCCCTTGCGGGTAACGGGGCGTCGATTTGCTTAGTCTTATTTTCCATTTCTCGCAGAACCCTTCGAAACGGGTGGAAATGAATTGGGAGACGTTATCAGTGACGATCTCGTATGGAACTCCGTGCCTGCATATGATGTTCTTCCAGACGAAATGCTCGATTTGAGCGTCTTTGATGCTTGCGTAAGAATCTGCTTCGACCCACTTTGAGAAATAGTCCGTCAGGACGAGGAGAAACCGTTTTTGCCTCGAGGCGTGCATTGGCCCGATGATGTCCATCGACCATCTCATGAACGGATATGGCGCGGAGATTGATGAGAGCGCTTCTGCCGGTTGGTGGATGATCGGGGCATGCCTTTGGCATTTCTCACATTTGAGGGAGTACTTCTCGCAAACTTTCACCATTGTCGGCCAGAAGTGTCCATGTCGTTTGATCTTAATTGTGAGCGCCCTTCCTCCGGAGTGATTTCCGCACGATCCACCGTGGATTTCTTCTATGATTTTTCTTGCTTCTTTTCCTTCCACGCAGGTCATCAATGGTCCTGATAACCTCCATTTATAGACGTTGCCATCGAGGAGAACAAAACGAGAGGCCTGTGTTTTTAACTTGCGTGCGGCCCACTTCTCTGTTAGGACTTCTCCGTCCATGATGTATGCTCGTATCGGGGCCATCCAGCTGCGATCGCACCCGTACTCTTCTGTTGGATCAGTCGTCTGTTCTTCCTCCGGGGGTTCTTCTTTGTCCTCGCCTTCGTGTATAAGGTTAGCGACTTGTGGTGGATCGATGCTCGGTTGCTCAATGAATTCTACAGGGATGACCCGTTTTTCTCCGGGCGGTGATGTTGATGCTAGGGCCGCCAATGCGTCGGCTTGGGTGTTCTCTCCCCGAGGGATTCGGGTGAGTTGGAAACTTTCGAATTGCTTTGCCAGGTCTTGGACGATCTTGAGATAAGATTCCATTCGATCGTCTTTTGCTTCGTAATCTCCGCTGAATTGGTTTGCTACCAGCTGAGAATCGCAAAACGCTCGAAGATTTTGAATTTTGAGCCCAAGGGCGAGTTTTAATCCGGCAGTCAAAGCTTCGTACCCGGCTTCGTTGTTTGAGGCGTTGAAGAGTAACCGAAATGACTGCTCCAGGATTTCTCCAGTGGGCGATGTTTGGCGTATCCCAATTCCCGAACCTTGTTTTGACGATGATCCGTCTACGTGAAGAGTCCAGATCGCATCCGGCATTGATTTGTTCACGCCCGCCATTGGTAGTTCGATCAGGAAGTCGGCTAGGACTTGGGATTTGGCGCACGTCCTGCTACTGTATTCGACATCGTATTCACTTAGCTCTACCGCCCATTTCGCCAGCCGTCCCGATTGACTAGGACTATGCAAGATCGTTCTGAGAGGGAAGGTAGTGAGTACGATGATCGTGTGTGATTGGAAATAGGGCCGTAATTTCCGAGCTGACATCACTACTGCCAAGGCTGCTTTTTCCGTTAACGGGTACCGGCTCTCTGCGTCCGTCAAGGTTTGACTTACGTAGAAGACTGGTTTCTGCTCGTTACGATCTTCCCTTACGATCACCCCGCTTACCGTTGTGGATGATACTGTCGTGTATAAGTACAGGGGTTCTCCTTCGATTGGCTTGGTTAGTATAGGCGGATTCGCCAGATATTTCTTCAACTCCTGAAAAGCTTGCTCGCATTTCTCTGTCCATTCGAACTTCTTGTTTCCTCTGAGAGTGTCGTAGAATGGCAAACATTTATCCATTGATCTCGAGATGAACCGGTTTAATGCCGCGACCCGCCCGGTTAACCTTTGGATCTCTCTTTTTGTCTTCGGTGAGGTCATCTCTATTAGGGCGTTGATCTGTCTCGGGTTTGCTTCTATTCCGCGGTGAGTCACCAGGTACCCGAGGAATTCTCCTGACGCTACTCCGAACCTGCATTTAGCGGGATTCAACTTCATGTTGTGTCGGTTGAGTTGTTCGAAACATTCTCGCAGATGCTCCACGTGATCCTTTTCTTCGAAAGACTTCACCAGCATATCGTCAATGTACACTTCCATTGTCTTCGCGAGTTGTTCGGCGAACATCTTGTTGACGAGTCTCTCGTATGTCGCTCCGGCGTTTTTCAATCCAAATGGCATCACCTTGTAACAATATATCCCTCGATCCGTAATGAACGAGGTCTTGTCTCGGTCATCGGGGTTCATCATGATCTGGTTGTAGCCGGAAAAAGCATCCATGAAGGATAACAGCTTATTGCCGGCCGTGGCTTCGACCAATTGGTCTATGTGTGGTAGTGGAAAACTGTCTTTTGGACACGCTTTGTTTAGATCCGTAAAATCGACACAGACTCGCCATTTTCCGTTCTTCTTCTTCACTACCACTGGATTGGCCAGCCAATCGGGGTACTTTACTTCCATGATGGATCCGACTTTAAGCAGTCTCTCCACTTCGTCGTTTACCGCTTGGGCACGCTCCGGGCCTAGTTTTCGCCTCTTCTGCTTTATCGGTTTGAACATTGGATCCACGTTGAGTTCGTGGCTTGTGATGCCGATATAGATTCCGGGCATGTCCTCCGCCTTCCAAGCGAATGAGTTGGCATTCTTCTTTAGGAGGGTGATTAGTTCTGATTTGATCGGCTCTTCTAGGTTTGCTCCAATTTTCGTGCATCGCTCCGGGCTTGTTTCGTCTATGTTGATTGAGATCACGGGTTCGCACGGTGGATCTCTATCCATTCTTTGGGCTTCCTCCATCTGTAGCTTATGCTCGAGTCTCGCCAGTTGTTGTTCTTCCTTCGCCTTATCGGGTTTTCCTCGTTGACTCGTTTCGGTCACTGGCCTCCTTATTTTATGTTCTGTTAAGAAGCAAGTTCGGGAATCTTTCTGTCGCCCCCATATTGTCTCTACTCCGGTTACGGTCGGAAACTTCAGGCAGAGGTGGTAGGTGGATGGAATGGCTTTTATCACGTTTAACCATGGCGTTCCTACAATTGCGTCGCAGATCCCAGGACGATCGAGCACCGAGAACTTCGCGTCTGTCTCTACTCCTTTTGCTTTGACGGGGAGTTGGACTGTCCCTATCGTCATTATCGCTTTTCCGGAGAATCCGGTCAGTGGTTTTGGGTGTGGCGTGAGATGCCACGTTCTGGTTCCCATTCTTCGGTGGGTTTCGGTGAATATGACGTTCACCGTTCCTCCTGTGTCGACCAAGACTTTCAGAACTTCGTATCCTCCGATCGAAAGGCTAATAACGAGCAGGTCGTTATGCGGGTGATTGATTTCCGCGGCCTCTCCTTCTTGAAAGGTCATCGTTTGGCCGTGGTTTGCGCCTGCTGAGCTCCAATCCATCGCATCCGTTCCGGATGCTCCGACCGTGAGTGTCATAGTCGATCCTTCGGTCTCCCGATTGCCCGCGTCGTTTATTCTTCTTTCGGCTTCCATGGTCTTCCGCTCCATATCCTGTCGTTCTTGAAAAAAGAATATTTCGACGTCCCCACAGACGGCGCCAAACTGTGAGAGCCGAAACTCACACTGTCGAAATTTATATTTCGCGGGGCTCCGAAAATTCTATTAAACAAGAACCAAAGGGCAAAAAAGTAAAAAGATGAGAAAGATAATTTTATTAATAATTCTCTAAGTACAAAAATATTCGAGAAAGCTTATTGTCTTATATCTCGAAAGCTCTTGCACTTGAGTTGGGATGCCTTAAGAGTGAATACAAGGGGATCGATTTATATGAGAGAGTCTGGGGTCTCAAAGACTAATCTAAGCAATGTGGGACGTTGTAAAAATCCCTACCCAGCCGCCAATCACCCTAATACGCCGCCGACTTGTTGCTCCCATTACGGCCCATTTGTCATCTTTTGGCCCAGCTTGTCTTTTTAATCTTCTGGTCCGATTTTATTCGGTTAAGGCCTTAACTCAGGTTTATTTTAAGTAAACTCCTCGACGTTTTTTCGTATTCTGAACAACGTGAGGTCCGTCTTCGAATGATGCGATGTTTCTTCGGTAATTATTAGGCCGAGGCCCAATAGTCGGGAAATAACTTCTACGACCGATCTGAGAGAGAGAGGTCTGGTCGCGGCCTACGTCTTGGTTTGGTAAATGCTCTGGGCTGGGAAGATATGCAGGGATTCGTCTTGAGAGAGTTCAGTTCATCTGTCGGACCGGACGCCAAGAGCTTGGTCCGGTAGGCATTTGGTAGGAGTGATTTGATCAGCTCCCGGACGGGTTTAAGATTAGTGAACCAATTTGCCTCGTTAAAACCTTTCCCGGAAAACCCTTTGGGATAAAACCAAGGATAAGGAAAGAGTACAAATGGTCACTACCCATCTAGTTCATCTGCGACCGGTTTAGGCCAAGAGCTTTGTCCCGGGCAGGCGTTCGGTCTCATTTTGTGGGCTTGCTGCCAGGACATAAAATGTTTTACCGTCGATTTGGCTTTTTGCCTTATCAATCTCTGAGGAGGGGATTTTGACCCCAACAACAAATATTATCGTACCTTTACCAACAATATCAACATACGAGCCGTCACCAAACTTCACTTTCCCTTTGATTCTCTCGTCTTTGCTTGCGAAAAAATCTTTGTTTCCCGTCATGTGATTACTTGCTCCGTTGTCGAGATACCAAATACTCTCCATGCCTTTTTTGGTGTCGTATAACTTCGGAAACACTTTGTCTTCATTCAAGAATACAATTTCCTGAACAAATAGCGCATCAGCTTCATGTGTTTCATGTAAATTTGTTTCTTGTTTGTCCGGTCTATCAGGGTAATGAGATACGTAATGACCCACCTTGTCGCATCTCCAACATACAACATGGGACAAATCTTTCTTTTGTTTCTGATTTTGTCCCGAGTTTTCTCCTCCTCTGTTTTGACCATTGGACCTTCCTCGTCCTCTGCCTCTCCCGGAGTTGTTGTTGCCCTGATTTCCACGACCAGCTCCGCCGTGGTTATTGTCTCCACGTGAATTGCCCTTCGAACCCTCTCGGGAGTTGCTGTTGCTGCTGCGGGTTTGATTGGAGTTGGAAAACATAAGTTTTTCTTGATCATCGTTGCGTGTAACTCCTCCTACACGTTCTTCGTATGCTTTTATTCTCCCAACAATATCTTCAAATCCTGTTTGTTTTAGGTCCAGGAATTGCTCAACAGACGCAACAATATGGATGAAATTGTCGGGAAGAGCTTTTGCGACGTTGTTCATCTTCCGATCTTCAATCTCTTCTTCAATCGTCCCCCACACCTCGCTTACCTCGAGCATCACCTTCATCCTCATCGCCCAAACTGTGTAGTTTGATGAGGTTAACATCGGACACTTGATTGATGGTGTCCCTATGTCTTTGATTCGTGTAGCTTTTTCGTCCCCCATGCTTGGTAACGAAAACAGACTTGCTTCGCTTGCTTGATTTCTTCAAACCTGAAGCTCTGATACCATGAAAACTTTAGAATCGAAAGTATAAGAACTGCTCTTCTTATTGATTTCGAAAACTCTCTCAAAAACTAAATCTCTCTTTCAAGTCTTATGGAACATCTCTCCATAAGCTCTTCTTATATAGGACTAAGCTTCTCCTCTTTCCTTCCTCACCAAAAAAAAGCTTCTCCTCTTTCCTAATTACAATTGGACTATGAAAGTAAGTTTTCCTTTTCTCCTTATCTCTAGAATAAACTAATCTCCTTATCTAAATATATTTTTCTTTTATTGTTTTTGAATTATCTAACATTTTCTTTCTTTCCTTATTATTATATGTTATAGATCCGAAATTTGTCTGCTTCTGTCCCGATGAACCGGGTCGGGTTAAAATGATGAAACAAGGTCAGGTCGGCGCCACCGTACTATCTCCGCTTGCACGAGATGATAATAGTTTGCTACGTATTAAATTAAGAAAAAAATTGCATATAAAACCCTGAATATATTAAATCTATAACAGGTGAATCCTATACTTTTGGGATAACAAAAAAATATCTAAGTGTTTGCCTTTCGTTTTTTAATTTTTTTTGGATAAATGTTAAATGATATTAAAGAAACGTATACACAAATAATTATTATATACAAGTTTTATATGGTGAGCCTTTTAGCCAACCAAAACTGAAAAACCAGCTTTATATCTCTTGTCCCCTATAGAACGAAGTGAACTAAATTAATTTTCCATCGTCTTGTCAATCTTTTGGATCAGTTTGCCTTTCGTTTTTTTTTTCGAATGTTAAATTTTATTTTAGAAAACAGAAAACAGTTCAACCAACTGGTTTCGTCAAGTATCACCAACAAACAAAATTTTAAAGAAAGTGGCTACTCAAGCTATTGTGTACATACTACATTTGGAAGGAGAGGAACTCAAGAAAGGACCAAACGTATGTAAGACCTTTTGAAATTGAGTTATAGTAATCTTTCTTCATTAACCCGGAACTAGAATAAGATTAGTAGAAACACGTATGTAAGATTTTTATTTCAAAATCAAGATCATTATTAACCATTGTAAAGAAAAAACACACATATAATTGAAGAGAGTAAAGAAAAACACCAACATCGTGTATGGGTGAAACTTGGTAAGAACCATTCTGAGAATTGAAGTACAGAAAAGTAAATTTTGTGGAGTGGCTCCGCCTTCTTGGTCTCGAGATTAAAACCAAACATATCATGATCTCGGGTGTATTCCCAATTACAGAAATAGATGGAGTTTCTAATGAATCCTTCATTGGCTGTAGTAGCGAGCACAGTGATGCCTTGATCAAAAAGTATTGCCTCGTCTCCTAAAGAATCAACCACTTCATGCTTCTTCAAAAACCCCGACGAATAAATCTTGAAAACCCGAATGGACCAGGTTCCGAACATTGGTCTATAGAGTTTCTCAACCTTGAAGACGACTTCTCCTGTTACGTTGACTACAAGTTTTGTCGCAACAAGGCTGAGTTGATGACAAACTTGTTGACCTATCTCAACTCCACATTGAAAAGTTTCTTTCAGAATATCCTCTCGAAAATCGAAGATTTTGAAAATACCTAATGAACTTAAGAAGTAAAGCTTGTACGTGATCCTTGTAAACCAAGTTAAGACAATTTGAAGTTTCCGGAATTTTCTTCCACGACAAGTTAACATTATCATCTCCTTTCTTGTAACAATAAACCACATCCGATTTTTCAAGTCGATGAGATCGTCCATATAGAACAACATAATCTTTGGTTTTCTCGTCAATCCAAAACACAGGACATATTACAGTACCTCTTTCCCTAGGAGGTAGATTGATAATCTCTTTGGTAAAGAGATTCACAACGTAGAGATTATTATACCCATGATATTTCATCAAGAGCCAACTTCCATAGCTTGCTATGCAAGCACTCTCTGCGAATACTTCAACCCCTAGATCTTCCATTCTATAAAGTTTGTCTTTTTCCTCGGGATTGAACAACGTACAACAAGGATGTGTGTCGTTAGGGAAGAGAATAAGCCAACGGTTATGGTTTTTGGGCAGAGATTGTTTCGAAGCGGAGTGCCAAGACGAGCATACGTACTTAGCTCGTTGAAAAGCAGCAAAGCCGAGTCGATTGAAAACCGAACACAAGAGATCTCGAGGAAGCTCTGACCAGGATTTGGAAGTACCGTAAGAATTAGGTTTAGGGTTAAGGTTCTCCTCTATCTCCATGGCAATATTGAGTGTGAAAGAGAGATTGAATTGTTGTTGACCAAAAAAAAAAAAAAAAGAGAGATTGAATTGTTTTGTCATCTTACCTTAAAATTTCGAGGAAACTCCGTATTTATACATATAATTTATATGGGCTTCGAAATAAAATGGGCTTGATCGGCCTAGTTTTATGTAACCCGCCTGTAACCCATAGGTCACACTGATTCAAGATGAAATTGTAATAATGGGTTTCCCTAGGAGGTAGATTGATAATCTCTTTGGTAAAGAGATTCACAACGTAGAGATTATTATACCCATGATATTTCATCAAGAGCCAACTTCCATAGCTTGCTATGCAAGCACTCTCTGCGAATACTTCAACCCCTAGATCTTTCATTCTATAAAGTTTGTCTTTTTCCTCGGGATTGAACTACGTACAACAAGGATGTGTGTCGTTAGGGAAGAGAATAAGCCAATGGTTATGGTTTTTGGGCAGAGATTGTTTCGAAGCGGAGTGCCAAGACGAGCATACGTACTTAGCTCGTTGAAAAGCAGCAAAGCCGAGTCGATTGAAAACCGAACACAAGAGATCTTGAGGAAGCTCTGACCAGGATTTGGAAGTACCGTAAGAATTAGGTTTAGGGTTAAGGTTCTCCTCTATCTCCATGGCAATATTGAGTGTGAAAGAGAGATTGAATTGTTGTTGACCAAAAAAAAAAAAAAAAGAGAGATTGAATTGTTTTGTCATCTTACCTTAAAATTTCGAGGAAACTCCGTATTTATACATATAATTTATATGGGCTTCGAAATAAAATGGGCTTGATCGGCCTAGTTTTATGTAACCCGCCTGTAACCCATAGGTCACACTGACTCAAGATGAAATTGTAATAATGGGTTTCGGTGTTTAACTCAATGGAACTACTAAGGTTATTTAATTATCCATCAAGTCGCTTTTTAGTATTGTAACCAAGTAAAAAAAAAAATATTTTTTTGATAAAAACCAAGTAAAAAATTAAATAACCATTGCATACAATCAAGTAAACTTTGTTATAAGCGTTTAGAGGTATACACCACTTTTATCGTTATCAATTAGAGGTATACCACTTTTATCGTTATCAATCACAAAGCGATACCAAAAGCTACCGTAAAAATGTTATTCTCAGTTTTTGTCACCGCTTTCACAAACAGTTTGTTTCTCACTATCCCACACTGACCTCCTAGTGGGAGGATGCTGACGGTCATCACTGGTACCGTTCGTAAGGTTGTTGATTGCTCATCAGTGGCGGATCTAGACATAATTTTTAGGGGTGCAAAATTTTAGAAAATTCTTAAAAATATTTAAGAATACTTTATCAACATGCAAGATAGATAACATGGACCTTACAAATATATTTTGGAACGTTATAAAAAAATACTGTAATCATGTTTGTATTTTAGAATTTTTTCGTAACGTATGCCTTAAGAAAAAAAAAATCAAATGACTTCTTTATTTGGTTAACAAACTCAAAATATTTTTTTTTTAAATTGAGAAAAGTAAACAAAGTTTGTTAACTTATCACTGTTTTTTAATTGTTATTATGTGAAAACATATTGATAAATAATATGAAATAGTTATAAATATAGTAACATACTTATAACATGATATAAAATTTGTTTAATTAAGTTTCATGCAATTTTTGTAGCAATGTTTTTAGATGAGGTGTCTCATGTTATATTAATAAACAATATCGAAAACTGGAAATTTTAAACTGGAACAAAAATTAAAAAAATTATAGTGTTATCTCATCAAGTAAAGATAATTCTAAAGTATTTTTAAAAATGAATTATGAAAATCTAACGAAATATTTCTAATCGTCACTTTTCTTGTTATAATAGGATAGGGATTGGGTATAGTATTATGTATTTTCTTACCAACAATAATATTGAGTAAGTTCATGTTGTGAGCTTAGTAGAAATGAAGCCCAATTAAATTATGAACACGTTTAAAAAAAAAAAACAGCGTGACAGGAAAAAAGCGACGGGTGCAAAGGAATTAATTTAAGGGGTGCAACAATTTTTATCCTTTAAGATTAACACTAGGTGGCAATTTTTTATAGGGTGCAGCTGCCCCCCACATGATGCAAGTGCATCCGCCCCTGTTCCTCATTGGGTGTTTTAGGTGCCGTGTTTGTTCATGTCTAGTTTCTTTTTACCGTGTTTGGAGTGCTATGACCAGAACTGCGTTTTTCTGTGTTTAGCATCCCGTACTTCACTGAGTGACTCCCCTGTTACTCACCCCTCCTTTCTTTTTCAGGTGAGACGAACAATTAGACGTGTATCAGATCATGTGCTACTTTGGGATTTTTACGGTTTCCGGTATTTTATTTTAAAACATTATTTCTTTACGTTTTATTGCACATTTTATTTCAGATATTATTTTACGATTTATTTTGAGTCATTGCGATTATAGATGTATTTATGGATTTTCGGAGATCACGTCGTGATTATTTATTGGATTGAGGATTGTAGTTATGGGTTGTGGTAAGTGACCCGCTGTTCTCAAGTAAGCATGAGACGGGTGTTACAAAACCATGGTAAGACAGTGTTGCTAACAAAGACTGAATGATAAGAATAAGAATTCTGCAGCTAAAAGTAAAAGCTTATTCAAAATTAATGGTACCTGTGCTGTTTGTGACCCCTTCTTATGTGAAAGATCTGAAGCATTCTTTTCACATCCACGTACAATGGCTTCCCCAAATTCTGCTTAAACCTGTTAAAACTCGAAAGTATTTAATACAATGCTGATATAAAATCTAGATTAGGGAGATTGGAGAAAGTTTACCACTTCTCGTCACCGAGTTTAGCAGGGCAGCAGATACTGAAGAGACTCTGCAGTTCCTCAAGATTGTTCTGGACCGGTGTACCAGTAATTATTACATGGTGCTCACTAGAAATCTCAACCAAAGCCTTGGTCCTCTTTGTCTTGAGGTTCTTTATAAAATATTCCTACAGAAGATCAATCAACGTAATTATAATTAATGTCGACATCTGTTGTTATTTTAGGGGTTTTCCATGAAGAATAAATGAAAAAAAAAATTAGCATTTGGGCTTCAACTTTTCTATAACCTGAATTAATTAAAAAAAGTTTCAACAGCTAGCCCAAATACTTTAATTTTATCATTGATTGACCCAAACATTGATTCATCGAATGGAATATATATATTCGAATTTCAACTAAAAATCGAAAACCGGTAGGAAAATAATTAACCGAACAAACCGAGAACCGAAATGAAAAAAAAATTTAGCATTTGGGCTTCAACTTTTCTATAGCCCAAATTAATTAAAAAAAAGGTTCGACGGCTGGTCCAAATACTTTAATTTTATCTTTGATTGGCCCAAACATTGATTCATTGAATGTTTTCATTTGAATTTCAACTAAAAGTTGAAAACCGGTAGGAAAATAATTAACCGAATAAACCGAGAACCGAAATTAAAACAAGTACATTTAGTTTCGGTAGAATTTTTAAAAATTGAAAAAAATAACCGACCCAACCGAACCAAGAAAAGGAAATCCCATATTGTCCTAAAATACTAATGCTATGATTTGTATTTCATATTCTATCAATAGAATGCATAAAGTTTGATATGTACCTCATCTATGATCAGGTAATCCCAGTTGACACTTTTGCCATCCTCACCCTTAAAAGCTGGCGGGTGGAGTGATACCATGTCGTAGGTGGTTAGGAGAATACCATTAACCTGAAAAATTTAAGAATCCGAGTTTGAAACTGGACCAAAACAAATTACCAATCAATAAAATAGTATGAAAGCTGACCTTGAGAATGTAGAGGAGATTCGATTCCTTAGATTTGCCATAGTATCTATGGAAAGGGAAGAGAATGTTAGTAATAGTATTTCACAAAAAAACAATCTAATAAAATGGAAGTCACTGTCTAGTGATGGCATCCAGCTCCAAAGTCTTTAATTCCTCCATCCACACAGAAAGCAAGACGGGTGTAACCACGATCATGGCGAGATATATCTTACCTGCTTAGTTTTACCTAAACCCATGTCATCAGCAAGTATGCCTCCACCTTTCTCCTCGAGGTGCAATGACCAAAGCCATTTCAGTCCCTCCCAGTGTCGGTGCAATGTTTTACACTCCCCTAAACGAGTTCAAAAATTGTTAACTTTTTTAAAAGATCATAAAATGATAACAATACATAAAAACATTTTAAAGTTTCATAAGATAATCTAACTCCATAAAATGTTTATAAAAAAAGTAAAAAAACAATTTATTATTGAAATATATTTTTTTGCATTTTTCTTATAAAATCAGTCATTAGACTCGGATAGTCAAGTTTTTAACTATAGTTGTCTTAATTAACAACAAAGTCAACTCATTTAGGAGGTGTATTGGTTCTATGATTTGACAAAATAACAAATCCACTGTTATTTGAACATGAATTTTAAAACCTTCTTTAAAATCCAGTGTTATTGAACTTGTAATTTTAAAATTTACTTTGAAATCCAGTGTTATTGAAAATATTTTAAGTAATGGATTTCAGGAGAGTTATTGAAATTTCAAAGTGTTTTGGCAAGATTTCTTAGTTAAAAATATCAAAACCTAAATCCCATGGTTTTAGATGGAATTTTAGAGTTTTTTTAACTAAAATCATAGCAACTTCACTAATCCAACTAAAATAATTTAAAAACTCATTAAAAATAAAATCATCTGAAATCTAAATGTTATATTCAATACACCCCCTTAATCTCTCTTGTGACAAAGTAGACTACAAATTTTTTCTATTAGTCTCAACTTTGAAAAACTTCTTTCAGCTGTGGCGACTGATACCAGAATAGGCAACAATAGGCGATAAGCAACTTTTGTGTTCTGATAACACTATTCTATTTCTTTTCAAAAAATCTAGCATTTCAATAGAGTTTCATTGGTATTGATTCTCGGAGAATCTTAATTTCATAAAAAATCATCACCAACAATGTTTGAATGCATATCATTCTTTAAAGAAGCTTATAAGTTTAAATATGATACTCTCAAAGGATCCTCACATGCAGCTGCTAATTTTTTAAAATCAAATAAAATTCTCAAATTTTATTCATACCTTTAGAATTTATATATATATATATATAACTTATTTTTAATATAAAATGGATGCCCTTAAAAAATGGATGTCTAAGCCTTTGCTTCACCTGCTTGACCTATAAACCGGGTCTGGTCCTTCCTTCTGATGATCGAAAAGGATTTTCGCAAACTGTCCGCACAATCTGAAATTACCCTTCAGGCCCCTTAAAGTGAACTCTGCATAGTGCAAAACAAAGTAATAGTGTATGGTTATGACCAATAACAATTGCAATCGAGAATTGGCAAGTTTGATATGCAAAATGAATTTACTGTATGTTCTTCGATGCAAAGAGTTTACTATATATAGGATGTAGTTATCTCATTATATGTTGTACTTATCTCCTAAGATCTCTCAAGATCCTAACTGTATTGTGTATATAACACACTAATGAACTAAATTCCTCGGGCAATATCAGCTACGTTTTCCTTCGGCAACCTTTACACATTTTCAAGGAATATATCACCAAGAAGCTTGAATAAGTCAATTGAAATACTCAAGCAGGCAAAAAAACTAACGAAATACAAAGCTTATCTCGTAAATCGAAATACATGTATAGTTCGAAAGATTACCGTTGTCCAGATGGTCGTCTTAAGCTATGTCTTCGCTGTCTTCCGACTGTTTACATAGCCGCTTTTTTCCAGGAAGAAGCTTGGCTGTGGCTTGTTTTTGAACCATCAAATCAGCTTTCCAAGATTTACGAATATCTGTTTTGTTCTCTGGGATCTTCCACTACTTTGTCCTCATGCCAAACCTGAGGGTGGAGAGTCTCTCAGATGCATTCAAAGTGTTTGGTGAGCAACAGCACAGCAGTGCCATTCGAGAATTACCACCCTGTGGCATCAGAAACAACGATAGAATCTGAGAAAAAGCTGGCAAATAATATGATGCAGCCTACTGGAGAAGAGATACTAACCAGGGCATCCTGTAGGAGGTGAGTAAGCTTTGAGTCACAATATGGTATCTGAGTGGCTTTGCTAGACGAGCCACTTGTAAGAGAATTTATCGCTTTCCCCAAAAGAAAGAGTGATTTATTGATGGTGTCCGCTTCTTCAAAAACCCTGCCTGCTGCTCCAGTTTTGCCTACTTCCTCTGAGCCAGCTAGATCGGCAAGAATCAGTTTTCCTAGTTTTGCCTTGTTCACATGTCAGAAAAATTAATAAAACTAAAATTTCCACCATTGAAGCATCACAGTTTTATGACTTATTGTGAAAAAAGATTTACCTCCTATCTATATCTGAATCTTGCTGGATTGTGAATAAGTAAACACAGTGGCTTCTACTGCTGGGCGAGTTCATTTCTGATGTTCATTGTTAAACTGGAAACAATACTTTTCAAGATGCCATATTCTTACTCTCAGCATTCCTTTATTATTGAAAACACTGAACAAAAGCTAATAGAGGATACGGGTTTCTTCAATAGCACGTTGGCTAAACCAGTCTGAAAAGGAAATTAGCATCAGATATATATATATATATATATATATATATATATATATATATATATTTAAGAGGGTAGGATAAGGATAATAAAGAAAGAAAGTCAGGGTTAGCTGCTATCTTACAGTTAGCCATTTTAAAGCCTCGGTCGAATCTGATACAGGTACATGAAGCAATGGATGGTTAGGACTTAGCTACCCTGTAACATTTGTTCTCAACCTTAAGCAATGGAAAACTCACCTCTTTAACGCCTGACAACACTATTCCTTGTGTATTGATCCCACCAAAATCGGGTTAGGACAGATTGAATTCGTTTACAGATGCTCAATGGGAGTTTAAAGCTTGCCATCGAGAAGTTCGGGATAGCTGCTAGCACCGCTTTAAGAAGCGCTAGTTTCCCTGCAGCAGATATAAGAGCATCGTTAACGCAAATTCTTAAAGCAAGTTCTTAGTATAAGTAAGAATTAAAATAAATGAAAAATAGATAATAAGTGTATTGGGATTTGCAGAATTTACTTAAGAATCATAATGAACAAGTGATGAACAAGAGAGAGAGAGAGAAGAGAGAAATGTGTGTGAAGAATTGATATTAATTACAGAGTGTAAGTTATATGTTACAATCAATTTACATGAGACTTAAACAGAAGGAAAGATGAGCCAATATGGGATTAAGATAATGCCCACTCAAACCCACTCATGCCCACTCAAACCCACTCATGTCCACTCACACCCACTCATGTTCACTCACTCCCACTCATGTCCACTCACTCCCACTCATGCCCACTCATGTCCACTCACTCCCACTCATGTCCACTCACTCCCACTCATGCCTTTGGCTCAACACTCCCCCTCAAGCTTTAACCATGGTGAATGGTAAAGCTTGGAACCGTGGGAGACCACCTCATTAAAAAAACTTAATGTGGAAAAACTCATGGGACAAAACCACATTGAGAGAAAAAGAGTATGGTTCCCTCGGTTAGGGTGGCTTAAGCTGCGGATAAATCAGTGAGTCCAAGCCTTGGGTGGATGAACTCAATTGTCTTCTGTGTGACTGCTTTGGTGAAGATATCTGCTAGCTGATCTGCACTTCTTATGTAACATGGAAAAATTACTCCTAGTTGAACTTGTTCCCCCACCTTGTGACAGTCCACCTCAATGTGTTTAGTCCTCTCACGAAAGACTGAATTTGATGCGATGTGCATAGTTGCCTGATTTTCACAATGCATTGTGATTGGTGTGGGCTGATCGATTCCAAAATCTTTGAGCAAGTTCTTTAGCCACATTAGCTCAGTTGTCAATCTTCTCATGGCTCTATACTCCGTTTCAGCACTGGAACATGAAACAACCTTCTGCTTCTTGCTCTTCCAAGTTACCAAATTTCCTCCACTGAATGTTCAATAGCCTGTGGTTGATCTCCTATCTTTACGATCACCAGTCCAGTCTGCATCACATTAGCCCACAATTTCTGTGCTTTGGTTGCATCCCATCCAGATTCCTTGACCGGTTGTGTTCCTCAAGTATCTCAGAATACGGTTCACCATATCCCAGTGAAAGACCTTTGGTGCCTTCATATGCTGGCTTACTTGATTCACAGCAAAGCATAGATCAGGTCTGGTTATAGTTAGATATATCAGCTTACCAACCATCCTTCTGTACTGAGCAGCATTGTCATACTGCTTATCTTCAGGCTCCCCCTTTCGATCCACTTTGTAGTCGTCCTCTAAGGGAGTCTTAGCTGGCCTTGTACCTAGATCTCCTGCTTCATTCAAGAGGTCAAGAGCATATTTTCTTTGGGATAAGAAGAGTCCTTCCTTAGATCTGCACACTTCAATGCCTAGAAAATATTTCAGCTCTCCTAAGTCCTTAATATCAAATACTGATTTCAAGTATGCTTTGGTTTCACTGATGCTCACTTTGTCATCTCCTGAGATGGTTATATCATCTACATAAACAAGGATGACCACTATACCTCTTTGGCCAGTTTGAATGAACAAGGTGTGATCAGCTTCTGATCTTGAGAAGCCCCGGTCTAGCAAAACTCTGCTCAGCTTGTGATACCACGCTCTCAGAGATTGCTTCAGACCGTAGATTGCCTATCTCAGCCTTAGAACATTTCCAGGACTGACACTTCCTTCAAGGCCTGGTGGTGGTGTCATATAGATCTCTTCCTCCAATTCTCCTTGTAAGAAAGCATTTTTAACATCCATTTGCCAAAGGTCCCATTCAAGATTTGTGGCCAATGAGAGGACCACTCTAACCGTGTGTAGATTAGCCACTGGTGCAAAGGTGTCTTTATAGTCCTCTCCAAATGTTTGAGTAAATCCTCTTGCCACCAATCTAGCTTTGTGCCTCTCTATCTCACCATTGCTATGATATTTGATCGTAAAGACCCATCTTGAACTCACTGGTTTCTTCCCTTTTGGTAAGACTGCTTCATCCCATGTATGATTCCTTTCCATGGCTCCAACCTCATTTCCAAAAGCATCACGCCACACTTTATGTTCCTTGGCCTCTTCATAGGACTTTGGAACTTCTCCTTGGAGTAGTGAACCCATAAAGACTTGGTGTTCTCTCGGAAATTGAGCAAATGAGCAGGTAACTTGAGTTGGATGAGCAACTGCATTGTTGTTGTAGTAGACTCTTGTGCAGCAGCTTGTTGGATCCTTCCTCAAACGTGTACTGCGCCTTAAGACAACTAGTTCTGGCACTGTCTCTTGCTCCTCTTCTCCAGCAATATGCGCTTCTTCTTGATCATGATCATTGTCTTCTTGTGAGACCGAAGCTGTCTCAGCAGCTTCATTAGCTGGCTCAGCAGCTTCATTAGCTGGCTCAGCTGCTTCATTACCGTTTTCCCCTTCATGATCAACCAGGGAAGCGTCCATAGAGTCAGGTGGAGTATCCTGAGACACTTGTGGAGGGAGACTGGGAAGAATAACACCAAGGCGATCCAAGAGCGTACGAAGGTTGGAAGCCCGGTCGGAAGAAGATTGGGACAGATCTCTGAGGTTCTCCCAATTCTTTTCTTTGTAAAAACCCTCAGTCTCCATAAACTTGACATCTCTAGAGATCGCCACTCTTCTAGTATCTGGGAGGTAGCACTTATAGCCCTTTTGTGTTGTGGAGTATCCAATGAACATGGCTTTTGTGCTCCTTGCATCCGGCTTATTCATTTGGTCTTCTGGTGTTAGGACATAACAGACACAGCCAAAAATTTGTAAATGGTCAAGTGATGGTTTAGACTGATTAATGGTCTCATATGGAGATGAGTCATTAAGGATGCGAGTGGGAAGCCGGTTTATCAAGTAGCATGCTGATAAAACCGCATCTCCCTAAAACCTTTTTGGCACATTGTGGTGAAACAATAAGGCACGAGCCACTTCCATCAGTTGTCTGTTCTTCCTCTCAGCCACGCCATTTTGTTGTGGTGTATAAGGACAACTCGTTTGGTGGATAATGCCATGCTTTGCAAGGTTCTCCTTAAAGGTCTTGCCCATGTATTCTCCTCCATTATCTGATCTAAAAATCTTAATCTTGGCATTAAAATGATTAGCAACATGATTTTGGAAATTTTTAAATGCTTCAAAGACTCTATCTTTTGATGGAAGGAGAGTTAACCAAGTGTACTTTGATTTTTCATCTATGAAAGTAACAAAGTATTAATTTTGATCTCTAGATTCACATTGGGAAGTCCACACATCAGAATGCACTAAGTCAAAACATTTTTCATAGATAGTTGAAGACTTTGGAAATACATTTTTACAATGCTTTCCTAGGATGCAAGCTTCACACTTATCATTTTTAACAGAAATAGAAGGCAACACCAAACTCAAGGCACGAGAGTGAGGATGTCCTAATCTAGCATGCCAAATAGCGTTATTGGCATGAGAAGTAGAAGATAGGTTTGAATAAGGTTTTATATCCTCAAGAAAATAGAGATCATCTCTAGTCGATCCTTTTCCCAACACCTTACTTGTCATTATATCCTGAAAACACACATCATTCGGTGAGAATATAGCAAGACAATCCAAATCAGTGCTGACCCTTTTTACGGAAAACATGTTGGTGGTGAAGCTAGGCATATAAAATGCTTTGGATTTCTTATCAAATATCTCTAAATCACCTATCCCTTTTACTGGAACCTTTGTTCCATTTGCAATTACTACATACCCTAAAGCGGGTCGCATATTGCTAATCAAGTTGCTATTACTAATCATGTGATGAGAAGCTCCTTAATCTACTATCAAAGTTTTGTTCCCATTTGCATGAAAATATTTACCCACATGACTAAGACTATCGACCATATAGTGATTACTCATGTCCTCAATCACATGAAACGATTTACCAAGGGTGTTACCGGATTACTTAAGTGCTTTGATGAGGGCATCCAAATCGGCCTTGGTCACGAACTGAGAAGAGGCTGCCAAGGCTGCTCCATCTCCTTCATTTGGACGTGTAGAAGGTCCTCCTGCAGCTCGGCCATTGGTTTTCCCATCAGCTCCATCACTTGAAAAACTCGCCTTTGCATCCTTCCACTTGTTTGGCTTGAGGTGAGGATGTAAAATCCAACATTTTTCTTTGGCATGCCCTTTCTTTTTGCAATGATCGCAAAAGAGACTCTTCTTGTATTCATATTTGTAAGCGCCTTTATTGGCTGAAGGTAGTTCACCTTTTCCTCCAAATAGTTCCACCGAGCCTTGTTCTTTTTGGATCTTGGAAACATACTTCCTCAAGATTAGGGAGCTTATCAACTCGGAGAAGATGCTTGATAAGGTCATTATAGCTTGGGTTCAGAGTGAACAGCAAGGCAAAGACCTTATCTTGTTCTCTGCGCTCATTAAGGACCATTGGATCCAAGGTACTTGGCCTGAGCATTTCCAGCTCAGTCCATAGAGATCTGAATCTCCCAAAATGCTTGGTGAACTCCATATCTTCTTGCTGCAACTCGTTGATAGCTTTCTTCACTTCAATGATGCGGCTGAGATTGGAGACATTTCCATACACTTTCTCAAGTGTTTCCCATAACTCCTTGGCAGTTTCACAGTATGAGTAAGCCTCCAGGGTTTTAGGGCTAAGAGAGCCTTGGAGCAAGGATAGGACCGTTTGATCCTCTTGGAACCAATCACTCTCTTCATATGGAACAATCGTTCCTTCTCTTGTGTGCCCTTCTTTGGAGACTTCACTTGTGATGTGGTTCCAAATACGACGGCTGCACAAGGCTGTTCTTGTGGTTCTTGCCAACAGCAGATAGTTGACTCCTTTGAGAGTCACATGGAGAGGCGCCTTTTTCATAGGTTTTGTTTCTTCCATGGATGAAGCTTCTTTGGATCGCTTGACAATAATAAGGACCGGTGGTTGAGTAGGTCAGAATAACACTTGTTAAGAGCGCTCTCAAGGGTTTGAGCCTTGAGTTTTACGAATAACAAGGGCTTAGACACACTCTAGAAACAAGAAGCAAGTAGAAGAACACCTAAAACAAAAAAGAAAGCAGTTTTGCTATGGACCGTTGGGTAAAGAAAGTGAGTGAAGAGAGATGAACGAGCGAGTTAAAGAGAGAATGTAGAGATTATCTGCGCAAGATAGAACCCGGCTCTGATACCATATTGGGATTTGCGGAATTTACTTAAGAATCATAATGAACAAGTGATGAACAAGAGAGAGAGAGAGAGAAGAGAGAAATGTGTGTGAAGAATTGATATTAATTTAAGAGTGTGAGTTATATGTTACAATCAATTTACATGAGACTTAAATAGAAGGAAAGAGAAGCCAATATGGGAATAAGATAATCCACTCACTCCCACTCATGCCTTTGGCTCAACAAAGTGAAGATACGTTTCTTAAATAAGACTGTTAAGATACGTATCTTAATATCCACGTGTAAACTCGAGGAGAGAAATACGCCAAACTCAAGGTTCATCATTCAATTATCTCTTTCGTTTGCCCAAAAAATCTGATCGACATTTTTGTTTTTCCTCCATCGTCTTTGCATGGTGTTTGCTCCAATTCTCCATCGGGCCTCTGCCGCTAAGAACCTTTTTCGCTATCGAAGCTTGCCGTTGGTTTTACTCCCTTCGCTAGATCTCTACAAACCAGAGTCCGGCGATGATCGTCAAAATCCTCCGTCGTCTATCGCTGAGTATCACGTGAGCTCCGGTTTTTTTCGACTTTTAACTCTTTTTTTCTCTCCTGAGACACTAATGGAATCATATGTTTTGATTATTAGTCCTGAATGTCTCAACATTTTTTTGTTTTGTTTTTTAGATTTCCAAATGGTTCTCGTGTAGTTTGGAGCTTTCATTATGCCATGTGGAACTTGTTCTTATTGTGCTAAGGTTCTAGAACTCAAGAACAGATGATTAAATAAAGAATTTTTCTCTTTAATAGCTTAAGAAAATAGCTCAAAACTTAAGCTTATAAACTCACAATCTCTGTTAGGTTATACACAATAACCTAAACATCTCTTTATATAGACTAGGACTCTAACAAGTTTCCTTTTCTCTTAAATGGAAAACTTCCTAATCTCTTCTAGATTTCAACATATTTAGATGACTCCTAAATATGTTAAACTTCCTAACTCCTTTAGGCTTGCTTGCTCTTCAAGCTTACTCCAACAATCTCATCCTTAAGCTTGAAACCTTCTTTCTCCAAGTCTTGTACTCCTACGAATTCTCTCATCTCTTTGAACTTGATTCTTTCCAAAGCTTTGGTGAGGATGTCAGCCTTCTGTTCAGTTCGTGGAACATGTTCCACTTCAGTGTTTCCACTCTCAACACATTATCTTATGAAATGGTACCTCCTTTGAATGTGTTTACTCCTGCCATGAAAAACTGGGTTCTTCGTGAGAGCTATTTCCGATTTGTTATCATTGCGAATGACAATTTGTTATCATTGCGAATGACAACCTTCTCGACTGTTGTTTCTGTGATCTCGCTGAGTAAGTCTTGTAACCAGATTGCTTGTTTTTTTGCTTATGTTCCAGCCATAAACTCTGCTTCACATGAAGACAGTGCCACGACATCTTGTTTTATATAAATTTTGTGAACACCATGAGATAGGACCTTCTCCTAGATAAAAAAAATGTGTCCAGTTGTGCTTCTCCCATCGTATGGATCCAGTTATGACTGCTATCACTGTATCCTATAAGCTTTGGTAACTTTATGCTCCTTTTAAAAGTCAAACCAAACGAGGTTGTTCCTTTTAAGTATCGCAAAGCTTGTTTCATAGCTGTTCCTTGAGATTCTCTAGGAGTTTGCATGTACCGGCTTAACACTCCTACACAGTATGAGAGATCTGGTCTTGTATGAATCAAATATCGAAAGCAACCAACAACCTTTTGATAATTTGTAGCGTCGACTTCTCTCTTATGCTCTGCTTTTGACAATTGCAGCCCTGTTTCCATCGGTGTATGAACAAGATTATAATTCATCATCCCAGTTTCTTCTAAGATCTTTTGAGCATATCTCTTTTGTGATAACGTGATTCCATTGACACCTTGATCAACTTCAATTCCCAGATAATATGTCAAACTTCCAAGATCGCTCATCTCGAAATTTTCAGCCATCTCCTTTTTAAACGCATCAATCAACTCACGATTTGTGCCTGTGACAAAAAGATCATCCACATTGACAGCAATAACAAGAAACTGTCCTTGTGCCTCCTTTTGATAGACTGATGGTTCCTTTGAACATTTCTTGAATTGTAGCTTTATAAGAATCTGATTGAGCTTATTATTCCATGCCCTTGGTGCCTGTCGTAAGCCATACAAGGCTTCGTAAGAATCCTTCTGGTTGTGCAACATAAACGGTTTCTTTTAACTCCCCATGAAGAAATGCCATTTTTACATCCAGATGATAAACTTCCCATCCATGAGATGCAGCAGTATTGACCAATAGATGAACGGTTTCAATTCGTGCAACAGGTGCAAAGACTTCTTCAAAATTCACTCCAGACTGTTGCTCATAACCTTTGGCGACCAAACGAGCCTTGTGCTTGTTAATGCTGCCATCTGAGTTTCTCTTGAGCTTAAAACCCACTTTAGCCCAATCGGACTTGCTCCAGTTGGTAGATCAACAAGATTCCATGTTTTGAACCTTTCAATAGATTCCAACTCTTCTCACTACAAGAAAAGGAGCATATTACGTCAGTTTTTGTTGTTGTTAATATCATTTTTTGATTGATACAAATGAATTTGCATCAATTATATAAGTGACTCTGAAAGTGGTGACTCTAATACTTTATATCAGTTTTACTGAATGATGCAATTATTTCTGTCATTTGTTTTAAATGATATTAATATGTATCAATTACAATAAATGATGTCAATATTTGTATCAATCAAAGTAAACGATACTAATATTTGTTTCAGAATTATAATAATTGATACTAAATATTTATATCAATTATTTTAATTGCTGTAATAATTATATCAGTTATAAATAAGCGATGCCAACATTAGTATCAGTTATATTAAAGTGTTGTTAATGTTATTATCAGTTTTATAAATGATATTATGAATCCATAAAACATAATCCACTACAACACAATTCAAATATGCAAAACGTCAAAAAAAAATTCTGAAAGTCAAATCTTACGAGAAACTGAATTACTAGTCTAAAAAAGCATAAAATTAAGCTTGATTTATAATGATAAATCAATGTCTGTTGTTCCCAATCTCAGTATTGTTGTTCTGGTTTTCAATCTCTCCCTCTCTGTTGCTTCTCTGAAAAAAAAAAGATAACATAAAATCAGTAAACCTACGAATTTGAGATATCAGTTAAATTGAAAGATATATAATATTTACCTGAGACATTGGCGGATTGAGTATATTGGCATAACCTGTCCATGAAGTTGTCTAAAATAGTTTTAAAATATATTATCAGTTTTCAAAGCCATTGTAAGATTATAAATCTGTAATCATTCCAAATTCCTCTAGTTTTCAATCCCAGAACAGAGGAAACAGTAAAACAAGAAGAAAATTATACTTTTCGTTACCTTAATTATTCGCAGTCGGTTTCTGATTAACGAGCTTCTTTATGTTTTACTTCAATTCAGAGATTTTTAAGTTTTTTCCCCAACTCTGTAAGAACCCTAATTGTCTGAAAATATTCCCAACTTATATATAAACCAATTATTCCTAAAAACCAATATATGGCGAATTTTCTTTTCCCCGAATATGTAAGTAATGCAATTTGACTGTTATCCTGTCAAAGCAAACCTGAGCAGAAAAACAATCTGAAAATCTTTTTTTTTTTGTTGATAAAATGTAAATTGTATTACCAAAAGCAAGTTTGATTACAATAGTTATGATAGCCGTAAGCTTCTAAGGCTCAAAAAAAAAAAAAAAAAACCAGTGAGAAGCGACAGTTGAAACATGTGAAGTAGGCAATCTGAAAATCTTGATTATACTAAGTACTAGAATCATTATAAATCTGGAAATCTAAGTCAAGAACAAAAACTCACCTTAGTAAAAAAAGCTGAATTGGAGCATCAGCAATGAGTCTAAATCAAGGTAAAACTTTCAATTGAAACCCAGAAATCTTGGTTTCGCTCTAACAGAATTTAAGACTCCATTATACGAAAAGTAGAAATCAATCGATTTCTCAATCGGGCGAAGGTTTCATCAGGCCACACTCTTTTCAATTTAATTTGCTGAGGAAAAAAAACCACTTTTTAGCTGTAATCTTTCGTTGGTGGATGCTGGGACACGCAAGCCATCTCACAACTAATAATGATAACAAAAAAAGAATTATAAGGAGGCCCATCTCAATTTTTAAGTGGGATCTGTTGTTGCCATTATTTTGAAGATTTGCATCATTTTGTTAATTGATGCAAACTTTTATTTTGTATCAGAAAGTTTTAAATGACGTAAACTAATTTAAATTAGTATCATTTGTAATTTATTGATGCCAAATAAATCAGAAATGACATCAATTATTTTAAATGATGTTAGATCACATTTTTAACATCAGTTGTCAATAAGTGATTTTAATTAGTATCGTTGTTTTTTCTGACACGTTATGTATGATGCAACATGCTCCTTTTCTTGTAGTGTCTGTGCAAGTTTTGATCCATTCCTTTGACTCCTTTGCTTCATGAAAGTTCCGAGACTCATCAATTAAGGACAAAAGAAGTATATCCCTTCTTTCTCAGCGAGAAGAACATAATCCTCAAAATACTTAGGCTGCGTGCTTTTCCTTTGTGATCTTCTCAGAGTTGGCAGTGGCTGAGCTTCCAGAGTCTCATCATTGTCTCGATACTCTGTTGTGTCAAGAGTTGTATTCTCATCGCTTTCTTCTTCTTCGTTATTGCTCTGCTCTGCCGTGTTGTTCTCGTTAGGCTCGGGCTCTTCATTCTGAATTCCATGATTTCCAAATTCTCCAAGACTTACACAGAAACTTCCCTCTCCATCTCGAGAGCTTTGACACCAGTTCCATCATTTGGTTTCATCGCAAACAACATCACGACTCACAATTGTCTTCCGTGTTTGAGGATCAAGTAAGCGATATGCTTTGGACCCTGGTTCTGTTCCTAAGTGAACGAGTATTCGTGTTCTGTCATCAAGCTTTCTTAAAAGCGGCTGATCTACTTTCGCATAACAGATGCAACCAAACACGCGAAGGTGAGCAATACTCGGTTTCTTCGCTTTAAAGATCTCATATGGTGTCTTGTCTCTGACTGCTCTTGAGGCAATTCTGTTTAGGAGATAGGTTGAGTGCCTTACTGCTTCTCCCCACAAGTAGTTTGGTACCCGCATATGCTTGAGAATACTCCTTGTCATCCCCATTAATGTTCTGTTTCTTCTTTCCACCACACCATTCTGTTGTGGTGTGTAAGGAGCAGTGAGGTATCTTTGGATACCCGCGTCTTTACAAAAATCCGAGAACTCATGTGACACAAATTCGCCTCCTCGATCGGTTCGAAGCGTTTTTATTTGTGCTCCAGAATCATGTTCTACTGATCTCTTGAAGCTTTTGAATTTCTCAAAATCTTCACTCTTTTCTTTGAGAAGAATTGACCACATGTACCGAGATTGATCGTCTATGAGCACGAAGACGTATCTGAATCCTGCAGCTGTACTCGGTGTTATTGGGCCGCAAAGATCACCATGGACCAGCTCAAGTATCTTCTCTGCTCGGTAAGACGTGGCTTGAGGAATAGATTGTCTCGTCTGCTTGCCTAGTAAACAAGACCCGCAAATTTCCTTCTCAAAGGTGATATTTGGGATACCTTGTACAAGATCTCTCTGAGCCATGGACTTGATAGTTTCAAAATTTCATGTCCCAATCTAGCATGCCATAGATTTGACTCCGAGTTGGAAGTTAGATTGAGGCAAACTTTGTGTTGAATTTCCATACGAACCTTGTAAAGTCGATTTCTAGATCTCTCAGCTTTAACAAGTAGTTTCCCTTTAGAGTCGTGAATTGTAACATATCCTTCTTTCATGCGTATGTCACAGCCGGACTATGTAGCTTGTCCCAAGCTAACAATGTTGCTCTTCAGATCCGGAATAAAATAAACCTCATTCAAGACTCGAGGTTCACCATGTATATCAATAAAAGAGATTGACCCTTTCCCTTTTATATCTACACGAGAATCATCACCAAACCCAACTTTGCCAGTGAATCGCTCCTTTGGAAGTATCTTCTATCTCCTGTCATATGGTTACTAGCACCATTGTCAAGATACCATATGTTTTCTTCTCCCGTGTTGGTTTCGCAGTCACTTGGTCTGCAACTCTTCTCGTTCAAGTACACCACTTCGTGCATCAATAGCTCATCAGCGGTTTGAGTATCAGTGTTGTCATGTTCCTGTGCTTCTTGTAACTTGAGCAAGCGATCCGGAAAATTTGATGCATAGTGGCCCATCTTGTCACAGCTGAAACACATGACTTTTGATTAGGGCTGTCCAATGTGGATATCGGTTCGGTTTCGGTTCGGTTTTTTTCGGTTTTCGGTTTTTCGGTTAGTGAAATTTAGCTACCATACTAAATCCATACTTACATTGGTTTGGTTCGGTTATATACTGTTCGGTTTTCGGTTTATTTGGTTTTAAACCGAAAATTATTAAAATACAAAAAAAAGAAAAAAATAAATAACAAAAAATAGTAAATCACCTAAATAGCATCGCATAAAGAGTAACTTAGTTAATCACCAAACAGTGAAACAAATGAACATAAAAAAACAAAAAAGGCCATCAGTTTCTGAAATAAAAACTAACACAGACACAAGAAGCAATATCAACAAAGGAAAACTAACACGAACACTAATAATCAGTTTCTGATTTTTAATCACATCAAAAGCCATCAAGCAATCGAATGGTCAATTACAATTGGAGAATGATACGAGTAAAAACATGTGTCACTTAGACCAGATTCGTACCTTTTTGAATAAGTTTAAAAAATTCTTGTTCACCTCTGAATATCAAAGAAGAAAAGTATGGCTCACGAGAAGAAATTTCTTTCACTTTGGTGGTATGCGGCGCCGGCTGTGTTAGTTTATTTAATTAAGTATTAACTATACTTAATATATTTTTAACAATAAAGAAAACCTAGATGCTGGAGTTTTGGTTTAGGAATACATTATAAAGTTAAACAATAACGAAAATGCCTATATATATATATATAGATTATAAATGTTCTATCGGTTTTATTCGGTTTATTCGGTTAGGTCGGTTATAAACCTAATCATATCCATATACTGCGGTTTTGAAAAAATAGTATCCATACGGTTAATACGGTATTACCAAAACCAAACCATATACTCTATTTCGGTTCGGTATGGATCGGTTCGGTTCGGTTTACCGTATTGAACAGCCCTACTTTTGATGTATCTCTGTCATAACCTCGACCACGACCTCTCCCTCTTCCGAAAGACCGACCACCTCGTCCTCTGCCTCTGTAATGATCGTTTTGATCATGATATTGAGTGGTTGGAGCTTCAGTGTACATTATTTTACTGTTTTCCTCCTGAGTTTCTGCTTCTTCTTCAAAGATACGCTCTTCGTATGCCTTAAGACGACCAACAATATCCTCAAAGCTCGTTGTCTTTAGGTCTAACACTTGTTCAAGAGAAGCAACAATATGTATGTATTTCTTTCGAGGAAGGTTTTTGAGAAACTTCTTAACCAACACAGATTCCTCCATAATCATGCCTAGAGCAGCAACTTTGGAAGAGATCTCAGAAATTCTGCCAACGAACTCATCAATAGACTCTGAATCCTTCATCTTGATTCTATCAAACTCCGTCATCAGGGTTTGTAGACGGGCTTCTCTAACTCTTTCTGCTCCAACATGGCGAGTCCGGATAGCCTCCCAGACCTTCTTTGCAGTGTCAAGTTCTCCCACTTGGAGAATTAGACTCTCGAGTATTGATTGAAACAGAAGAGCTGTGGCCAAGTCGTTTTTGTCTTCACCAATTTCTTCTGTTTCAACAACCTCCCAGACTATGTTAACTAAAAGGAGAACCCTCATCCTCATTGCCCAAACAGTATAGTTGGTGGTGTTTAGCATAAGACATTTAAGAGGTGAAGACTCGCCTTCTGTCTTCGGTTTGGTTATGGTGATAGTGCATTCTTCACCTGCCATCGTAGTTTTGCTCTGATACCAAATCTAGAACTCAAGAACAGATGATTAAATAAAGAATTCCTCTCTTTATTAGCTTAAGAAAATAGCTCAAAACTTAAGCTTACAAACTCACAATCTCTGTTATGTTACACAATAACCTAAACATCTCTTTATATAGACTAGGACTCTAACAAGTTTCCTTTTCTCTTAAATGGAAAACTTCATAATCTCTTCTAGATTTTAACATATTTAGATGAGTCCTAAATATGTTAAACTTCCTAACTCCTTTAGGTTTGCTGCTCTTCAAGCTTACTCCAACAAAGGTTAGGGGGAAAGTGTAGTGCTTTCCATGGGAGGGATGGCTGAGTACTGTGTCACACCAGCTCATGGGATTTTGATTTTTTTTTTCAAACATTGCAGGTTGGTAGTCAATCTCTCCTGGAGACTGGCGTTGCACTGAATGAGAAGTAGTTGGCTGTTGCAGGTTTTTTGCTCAAACATTGGAGGTTTTTCATTGCAAGTTTTTTTTTTATTTACTGCTCAAATTTAGAAGTAGCTCGGATTCTGTAATTGCACTGAATGTAAATCTAAGCTTAGCATGTGTGAAAGGTTTCAGGCATGAACCACCTGTGATGACTGATGATGTAGTGATCCTTTCGACAACTTCTGCGTGGTATTTTATTTCTTTATAATTTTTATCATGACTGATGATGTAGTGATCCAATCCTAATCTAAACCTCGCAATATATGCAGTTTGCTGGCCATTATGGGCCCTTCAGGATCTTAGAAAACAACTTTGCTCAATGTTCTCGCTGGACAGCTTAGTTCATCACCATGTTTGCATTTGTCAGGTCTCTTGGAGATCAATGGAAAATCGAGCTCAAGCAAAGCTTATAAGTATGTCCTATGAGTTATACAAAGTCTTTATTGTGCACGTTATTGCTCCACTTGGTAGCATCTGCATTTGTTCATAAATCTCTGAAAACAGCTTATAGGATCACCTGTTTGGTGCCGAAATGAGTAGAGAGAATGATTTATAGGACAAACGCTTCATATAAACCAGATGGGTAGAGTATTTTAGTGTGTTCTTAGTATAAAACACACAGACCTTATTTCTCTAACTGTATTCACCATCTCTGGTCTAAACCGGAAATGTTCATCTAAACCAGATTCAATCAAGGTTTTATTCAACGTTCTCTTCTGTACGTCATGAACTAAAGTGTTAACTTAACTGGACAATAGTACTGAGCACCATTTAATTTTAACCACTAGTTTCTCCATTATTATGAACAGAGCAGTTGCAACGAGTAGTCATTTCTCCATTCAAGTTTCTTCAACCACTTCGTACTTTTGTAGGGCATACAAATATTAGCATTCAGAAACAAACCACTCAAAATATCTCATTCAAATTTTCTTACTTCAGTAATATGACGGTGGTGGTGGATTATGAATATGCCAACAGAGGATAATGTTTGCATCAACATGAAAGTTTGATCTAAATTGGAATAGTCCAGCAAAACTAAATTGGAATCCTCCAGATAATAATAATAATCATAAATGCGCATGCCTAACTGTTGCTTTTCGAACCCTCTCTTCTTAGATCTTAGTCGGTATTTCTAAAACAATTTGTTTTCTTTTCCTCTATCAAGTCAAAACCAAAACAAAGGAGAACAAAAATACCATTACAGTGAGTAGAGATGATTCATTGGGAGATAATATATCTTAAGAGAAGTAGAAAGGTTTCAGTTGAAGTAAAAATGTTATTACCACTTGACAGCGATCAAAGTCTGATTTCACCATCCTCCCCAACCTCTCCATCCTCTAACTCCTCATTACCACCTCGACGATTACCCTCCCGATGCTCTTTCTTCTGTCTTTTATGCCGACTTTCACTGTCTGATTCAGGGGAGTTTGCGTGCTGCCAAGAAAAACGATATCTCTTATTTTAAACACTTATCAAACTTGAAGCTCATTAACCGAGTCAGAATGAAAGTTGAGAGGAAGTACCTTTCTTGACTTTTTGCGATCATTACCATGTTTACGAGACGACTTCTTCGACTCTTCTCTGTCGTCCCTATCAGAACTGACATCTTCATCAGAATTGTGATGCCGTCTCCGATGCTTTCTGTCTCGATCTTTTCCTTTTCTTTTCTCCTCTTTGTGACCTTCGCTCGCATCTACAGCCTCACCATCTGATTCTTCCCTTTTGCTACTACTCCTCTCTTTTCCTCTCTCTTTCTCTCGTTCTCTTTCCTTTTCCCTTCTCTCCTTGTCCTTGTCTTTACGCTTTTCTTTCTCCTCCCTATCCTTCTCTTTTCTACTCTGAATATTCCACAACAATAAAAGTCTTAGAGACCTGCTTTTTTTTACATAGATGACAGATTATTTTCAAAGCACGACGAATTAGTACCTTTTCCTCATCACGCTTACGCTCCTTCTCCTTTGCCTTTTCCTGCAAACTCGTTATGTATTCCTCAAAAAGCCCTTTGCTAACACTATCATCTCCAACCGATCTGAAGAAATACGAAATGGAAACATTGAGAAGGTATACTAGAGAATCCTATTTGATTGTTTATTTAGTGTGTTTGCTAACAAGAACTATTTGGTAAGCCATGAAGCATCCTATCGAAGAAAGAAACTACTTACCTGTACTCTTGGCTCTCTTCAACAAGTTGTTTGATATCTTCCCAACTTGAAGCTACGGTAATTTCCTAAAAGAACAAAGGAATACGTTTAACGTCCTAGAGAATCTAGACAGACAAAAAGAAAGTCATCACGGTTAAGATATACCTTGAAAGAGCGTAACAGATTGGTAAATTCTTCAGCTAAACGCTGAAGCTTTCTGGCCTCTTTTTCTTCTTTTTCCTTCATTCTCTCCACCAAGTCATTATATATAAGCTGACAAACAATGAAAATAAAGAAATCAGAGCTAATTACGTTAATAGAGTAGCAAGTGCAAAACGCATTAGCTAATGATATTCCACTCAACTTCAAGAGAACACCTTCACACATCTTTGTTGTATTCAAGCAAAACTTTACAGTTTTTAGTATTAAATTCAAAATTATATACATAAATCTCATCAACGAGTGGTTATAAAATAATGCATTGAAGGTGCCAGGAACAACAACGATCTGAAATCACTGACTACACATAGAAACATAAGTTTTAACCAGTGGCTAACGTTCTTCTCACAACTGAACCAGTACCTTTAAATTTATGTCTGATATTGGGTGAGAACTGAGATCTTCTGTGAGAGCAGATTTAAAATCTTCAAACATCCACGAGGAGAGCATGGAAACCTATAAGAGAAAGGTATTAAGAGTAAAGTTTGGGATAAGTAATAAGCAGAAATGGTAGCTATTTTGACTTGCCTTCCTTGACTTCATAGCATCCTTTAAGCGACTCTTGTCCTCATGATACTGTCAATCAAATACAAAAACATAAAAACAGGTTTAATTTCCCAACTATCAGATTCACCCAAAGCTAGAATAGTACACCCATAATTACCTGTTTCTCTAATTCTTCTGTGACATCTTCGAACAAGTCTTTCGGAGTTGATCCAGACGTATTCGATGCAACAGCTTGGTATTGGGGCAACTCTTTTAACTGTACAAACAAATAACTGAGCAAAAGAATCCGACATGAAACTGTATTTTCGCAAAAAAAAAATCTAAATTGGTCAGACACCTCAATGCAATACTCCGACCAATACGTCTTGGCTGTAAGGATGCCAGCAGCGACATGTTCTTCCAATAGTGTACGAAATGCATCACGGTTTTTTCTCTCAGCCCGCCTAACATGTTCCTAACACCACATGAAAAGTGAAAGCGTGAGCATTGGACTTCATAAAAACAAATATGAGGTTACAATTCTGAACGTCGACCTTACTTTCTCTACCCTCTTCTGCTCCTCTTCTTCCTTCTCCAGGTCATTAATGTAATCCTGAAATATACAAACATTAGAAAAATATTCTAATGGTGGCAACACGAATTTCTCCATGAAGTAACTTACCTCAAAACCAATCAGACGGTCTATCTTTTCAAGACATGGGCATCTTTCATCATCCTCCAGTCTATCTTGAATTTTGCGCCATTGTGTACTAGCCTTCAAAAACACGTAATATAAAAGGCATTATGGCAAAAGATCTATGAAACAAAAATGTTTGCAGGAATTAGTTACACAAACAATGATGTACTTTGATATAGTCACAGGTTTCTAGAAACTTCCGATATTCTGCCATCTTCTGTCGATGTTCCTCCACTGCCTTTTCTCTTTCCTGCAGATTAAAGGATTCATCATGTCAATTCAAATAACGAATTTACCGAACAACTCATCAGCGAAGTCCACACATGAACAGGAAAACCCCAAAAAGGGTTTCAGATGATTACCTTCCTCTCAAGTTCCACAATATAATTGTCAAAAAGATCTTCGCGATCCCTTGGGCGCTCAACAGCTTTAAAGCGCTCATCATTTTCAAACAAACTCATCGCTTTGCTGGTGAGGAATATGTCTCCATTAGCACATGCGTCACACATACAATAAACACAAGAACCAAAGATCCTCTAACTAACTGAAAAGCCAAACCTCCATTTCAGGGATGATGATAGTTCTTCACACTCCTGAGATAAAAAAAAACAATACCATTATAACAAATCAGCTCATCAGCCACACTAAACGACCAAACTTCCTTCTGACTCCTTTGGTAACATACCTCCAGCATCTTGACAAATTCTTCCCGCGCTTTCTTCTGTCTCCTTCGCCTTTCCTCAGCTTCCACTTTTTTTCTTTGACCCAGATACTGGCACATTAGAATTGACAACCAGATGTAAGCATAAAGCTACTCAGAGTCGAAATCTACCAGTGAAAAGTTGATTGCATCACAAATAAAGGCTGCAACGTTATAGACAGGCTATTAAAATGCATTTGCACATCATTCCTATGAACTAAGAAACTATATACCTCGTTAAAAGCTTGTTTCCGCTCACCGAGTGTTCTCAAAGCACCATATCTTTTATCATGAACAATCTCTTTCGTTGTCTACAAGGAGATGAGAAGGTCAGCAATGGAACCATTAGATGGTCAAGGAGAGAATACAGGCCATATCCATCAATGTACTCATACGAAATGACACAAATACTTGCATATGCATCCACAATACCTGTTCCCATGTCCAGTCGGACTGAACATTTACAGATTCCAAAAGAGACTTGAAAGCAGCTTTTGCCTCCTAAGAAAAATAACCAACAGTGCAAAAATAGATGGATGGCAAACAATTAGACTTGCACAAGAAAAAAAAAAATCTACAGGCTTCCGGATGAGAAAATTAGGATACGAATATACCTGTTTAGTCGCATATACCATGGGTTCCTCAACATTTGTTTTGTCACCAGCAGGCGTCAGACTGGATTTTCCATTCACCGACATATCCTTGTTATCAACCTAACAAAAACAATCGAAATAATTAGACTATAAATATTCTAAGGTGTAACAATTGACTATAAATATTCATGAAACCACCACATCATCACACGTACAGTAAATAATGAACATAATTTTTCAAAAACTTGTTCAAGGTATTATTATTGACCTCTATTTACATCAAACTGAAGTACAAAGCAGGGAAGCAGAAAATATATGACTAAAGTTTTCGATTATAGGCAAGTCATTGTAAAAAAGGAATAGAAAAGTCATGCCTCGTTATTTTGTGCTTCAGCTCCATCCTTAATATCATCCCCCCCTGAGACGGTAAATTATCCAATTTCCTAGAAGCCTCCGTATCACTAGTTGCAGCAGACGTTTGAGTAACAGTAGCAATGGGGGGAGGACGGGTGACAAGTACAGTCACACTCACTGGAATAGGGCTTGAAGAATGCCCAGGAATTGTTGAAGATGTGCTAACAGAGGTCACAGGAGTGCTAACAGCAGGATCAGACGAGGATGAAGCGATGTGGGATAAAGAGGTAGATCCAGCTTCGGAATGGGGCCTCTTTGCACTAGCTAATTCGGCCTGTTCCCGAGCTAACTGCATACAACAACATGCAGGTTTAATGTAGGGTGCAGCATTGGCGAATGCGCATATAAGAGAGAAGTGAATAGTCAGACCTTCAAATCTTCTGGAATTGTCCACTTAGACTCTTTTGTAACCTTGTTATAATAATATCTGCATGAATTAAAACAACAAATAGTTGAAACAATAGAGCATAAGCAAGAAATTAAAACCAAATGAAACTTAAAAGATGCTTACTTCCTTCCTTCAGCTGTTGTAAATTCCTTCCATACAGTGGATGCATCAGCCCTCTGTACAAAGAGATTATAAGTTGCCAGAAAACTATAAAATCATGCATAGATAGAATAGATTTTGATGGATAAATAAAGTCTGCTTCCACAGAAACTCAAAACGTCATTAGAAGGTAATGGGGTGAAACAGAAGAAAAAATTATGTTTATCCTGTTTTAATAAATAACTAAAAATACCAAAAATATATTTGCCTGTTTTAGTAAAGTGAAAGCCTGCCTTTAAGTAAGCACGTAGCAGTATATGAAACAACAATTTCCAGAATATATTTGCCTTCAATTTTTGCAAACATATTTGCCTGTTTTATTTCAAAGTGAAAGCCTGCTTTCAAACGTCGTTATATTTCTCCAAAGTTACCATGGAGTTTCCAAATCAGTAGAAAAGTATATGAAACAGGATGCAAATAGAACAACATTCTCCAGAAAAAAAGCATGCAACCGTTTACATCACTAGTGAAGTGGCACAAAAACCAAAAGCACTAGTAAATTCCACGACCAGCAGGATGAAAGGATAAACATCATCTTAGAAGAATGACTAAAGTCTTACCTCAAGTGGTGTCATCAGTTCAAGAGGTTTCTCCCAACTTGATTGTTTAGTCTGCTTGTTATAATAATACCTAGAAAACATAAGTATATTTTAGAAATGTTTTAGGTATACACAAATCCGCACGAAAGATAAACAAGAGCATGGAAAGTTCAAAAGAGTGATAAGCTTACGAACAATCTCCTACTAAAATAATCAATTCCTAATGGTAACTGCACGAACACAAATCTACAGTACAAACAGTGACATGAAGGAAAATAAACGGCCTAAATCTGAAACAGGAGTTCAGTAATATACTTTCTCCCATCAGCAGATGTATGCTCCATCCAGTCAGATGCAGATTGTGGAGTCAGGCTTCCCTATAAAGAAAAAAAAAAGAACACAAAACTAATAAGTTAGGTGAGCAGTCTGAATAAGAGAGATGATGCATACATGAAGACTAGAGTAAGAGAATGCGTTTGAGATAAGAGTTCATCAACAAAATCAACCAGCTAGTTAGTAATTGAGTATAATACGAGAAGGTTGTGATGTTTACAGGAATCGAGTATTTTGCGGTTTGCTAAGGGCTTCTTGAGGATTGGGAGTATTCTCTAGAACATAGCCTGGGTGATCCTGATAATTATAGCAGTTCACGTTTTCAAACCTTATAAAGCTTGAGCTAACTTAAGGTTCTGGTGAAATGTACTCTATATACTAACCTTTGCTATTACGTTAAGGAACGCACGATTCAAATAAATATTATCTCAAAAATTGTACAGAGAAGAAGATCTAAATGCCATAGATGATAGAAGGCATATGTGGGTCGTCTCAGTTTAGATGATAATTAAAAACATAAAATGCTTTCACAAATTACTAAGAGATGGGTTCCGGTTTAAGAGCAGATATAGACACGGATACAAATTTGTAGTTCTCGAAGTCACTTACTGGGTCTGTGGGAGTGACTGGTGTTTGTTGCCCAGTCTGCTGAACAGGGGAAACAAGTGTTGCACTTTGATTTACAGGAGCAGGCCAAGAGTTTGCTGCTGGGGGGACGCCGGATGCATGCATCTGAGAAGTTGGTTGGGCCATGGATGGTGGTTGTTGCTGACCATAAGATGATGGTGCAAACTGCAGGAACGAGAATCCAGGAAAGTGAAAACGAATCACATATAAAATGATCATATAAAAAAAAAAAGGAAAAGCAAGAAGGCTCACTGTATATGAAGAAGAAAATGGAGGTCCAGATGTACCAAAGCCCGTCATTGGAGGTGCATTTGGCTGTGGTTGAATATACGGCGCTGATACAGGCTGTGATGATGATGTAATATGTCCAGGCTGACCTGGTCTCACTGGAAAAAGCTGCTGCATCGGCTGAGAAAACTGTGGAGGCTGGCTTTGAACATTTGGTGGTACATGTCCATAGGGGTGATGAAAAGGCTGTGAAGCTGTAGGAACAAAATGCTGACCTTGTTGCCCAGATACCATCGGCCGAAACTGGTGAAAAGAAAAAGGTCTCATAAGCACATCCAATAGAAATCACAGACTTACGAATACAAAACTAGAGGAACAGAGACAGAGTAACGATTACTATAAATCATACAGTAAAACTATTATCATCCTTCAGAAAGTTAGAGCTTGTGCGATCCCTCTTATGAAGTTTTCTAAAGACACAAACTTTGACTACAACAAAATTGCTTAGAATCCGAGGATAACTGCATGTTTGATACTGAAACTAAGGCACCAGAACATTCAATTGAGTGGATTCGAATTCCGAGGAAGAATGAAACGGAGTAAAAGAGAAGTTTTGGCACTTTCGCACCTGGGCACCAGAGGACTGAGGAGGATTATTCGACATTTTCCCAACAAAGTTAATTGCTTCTCTCCGACTTCCGGCTTAATCTGAAGAACAAAACGTCCCCACGAGCTTAAATTCTCGCGAAAGGCTTTCAAGAGCAAAAATTCAAACTCTGAGAACAGATGAGGCCAAACCCTAACAAGAACATCACTACACGAAAAGCACATACCAGGAACGATGAGGAATCAGGGAGTAACTCCGGCGACAAGTCTCACCAAACGGAGGTTTCGCTAAATTCTTAACCCTAATCGAAACGGGAGCGAACTCCTGCAGAATGCAAAATCAAATGATTTCGAACAAGACGCGAACACAGATGTGGAGTGCCTTTAGTGAATTTAAACGGCAAGAAGTTTAGATGGTAGGAACACAAGCGGCATGTAGTTTTGTAATTGATAAAAGTTGAAAGTTTTACACGGTAGCACTGGAGATAATTATTTGCAACTCGGCTTATACCCATTATTTACCCTATATTCGGTATATATCTGATTTGAAGATTGGCTCTTCATAAGTTAGGGGTGTTCCTTTGCTTATAAAGAGATCGAGTCAGTATGAAGTCACCCATTACTAAAGCTAATAACTCCAGTGGTCTTACCAGATCATATGAGGGCTTTTCTTATTTAAGGGATATAAGTATTAGCCTCAGAAGCTCCACAGAAACTACATCTGCATCTTTTTTTTTTTTTTTGATCGAAAAACTACATCTGCATCTTCATCTTGGGATTATGGTTCCTCTATAAGAAAGGGAAGCCATGTACGACATCAAAGCGGGAGCACACTTGACATGGAGACTCATAGGTATGATACCAACTCTAAGTCCCTTAGCAGCATGTCATCTGCATCTGGCGTGTCAAGGCACACCTGCAAAGCTCTAAATGTCATGCCAGCGGACAGTTTTGAAGCGTGTGCTTCCCAAATAACCGGCACATGCAAGGAGCACATCAGAACTAGGAGCATTACCTGCCACTGATGATCACTCTAGGCTGCAAAAAATGGATGGAAACGAATCTCCTCGCTACGGTTTGTTCACCATGACAGCCTCAGATAATAGAACTCGAGAGTTTTGCACCCCAAACCCATTCTTTAGTGGTTTATGATGATATTCTAGAGTCGGAGTGCAACCTAAATGCAGTGGATGATTGCTCAGAGAAGAGTATGGGACATGATTCTGCAGATCACCACAACTCCTTGGCTCCTGTAAATGAAACTTTAGGTACTTGCTCAGAATTCTTATACTGGCATCTCAGTGTGCTTTAATTTTTACAATTTTGTTATCTATATGGTTTTACAACGTGTTTTCTTGCACTCTCTGCAGATGAGTCGACCGTAATTGTGGAGTGTCCAAGTGGAAAAGAGACGAAGAGCCTCACTCTCGAAGAAGCCATTGATAAAATACTATTCTGCAGCCCCATTGTTCATGACTTAGTTTACGAGGCTGCAACAATAGCAATGGATAAAGCAAAGAATGTGCCGGTGAAAGAAGAAATGTTGCATCATCCAATAGTGACGGTACTTGGAAAGTTGAATTGGAACAGGAGTAGTAGTTATGGACGCGGTGGTGGAACAAAGGAGAAGAAGAAACAGAGTTTTAAAGCGAGAAGGAAACAAAGGGAGACAGAGGAGAAAACAGAGGTGCATATAGAGAGTGATGAAAATGCAAGTGAAGCAGCAGCGATGATGAGTAACGTTGGAGTTCCTCCTCCTCCTGGTAAAGTACGAGAGAGTTTGAAATCTCCTCCTCCTAGTAAAGTACGAGAGAGTTTGAAACCTCCTCCTAAGCTGGATAACAAATGCAATTGCTCTATAATCTGATGTGGCCATTTCTTTACTAGTAAATTTTTGTATGCTTGTTCTTCTTGTTGTTTGGGGATTTATATCTTTTAAAGCTTTTAGAGTATTTTACGTTTGTTGCACCTAATTTGTGAGAGAAGGAGATCACGATTACGGTTTCCGTTCAGTGGCATGAACCCTTATTTATAGTTTTATATATTTTATTTGAACATCAAAGTTTATCATTCTTTTACGGCCTTACTAGAGAATGACATATACTGATTTCAATACATGAATCAGTTTTAGTTTCAAAATTTTAGGAATGTAAACACACATACAAGTGTTGTTTACAAGTTATTCTGTTGTACAAGTTATTCAAATAAAGAAGATAAATCAATGTTGTTTACATTTTCTCATTACTTACTAGTTACTTCCTCTGTTGTAATGTAAATATTTGGAACATGCAAAATTTCATTGTAGCATCATGGAATGTTTGGTATTGGCTTTGACAATATGTAAAAGTTTTTCATGGACATTCTGCACCATCTAAGGCCGATGGTAAGGCTGATGGTAAGGCCGATGGTAAGTAGGGTTGGCTAAGTGGAAGGGCGCCATAAAAAATGAGATAAAAAAGACACAATTTTTTTATTTTTTTAAGATTTTTTTTTAATAAAATGTGCTTAGAGCATAAGAATCTATTTAAGAATATAAAAATCCAATAAAACAAAGAAAAGAAAAGTTAAAAGACACCAGATTAGTAAAAGAATAAAATTTTGTTCAAGGGTCGCACGCAACTTTGACCCGGCACTGGTGATAGGGAGGACATGCAATCAGTCTCGTAGGATCGATGGTGAGGAGAGTATAGATAGAGAACCTCTGATGTGGAGGAAACATATCCAGATATTGTCGGATAAGCCATTAGGAAGATAGCCAAGGAGGACGGTATGTCTGGCGTCACGTAGTATGGAGACCACATCCATGTTGAAGTTATCGCCGCCGATAAAGAGCAGAGTCCTCGGATTGCCAGCCTTGGAAAATTCCACAATATGATCGAATACAAACTTACCAGCACTGTTACGTGCGGTGAAGGTATCCTCGCCGTGAAAAAAAGTTACTCCGCTGTTATCCCGCGCGAATTCCAACCTCGTATGTCTCGAAAGCCCAAATCTGTTTGCCGCATATGCATAAACACGAAACGATCCAGGATCCACACCAAAGTAAGTAGTCAGACGGCGTCGTAAGGCTGATCCATCGAAAAGATACAGAAGACATATATTTTCGAAGTCCATGACAACTTCATCCATTTGATGGTTGAGATCGAGGGATGAGACGGCAGCAAATTTAGGGTTTTATCAGACAACAATAAAGTAAAATTTGTCTCCTCAAATTCATTCTTTAAAATATTTCCAATAATAGTAGATTTGAGAGTACATTTTAAAATCACAAGTTCAATAACACTAAATTTAAATATAGTTTTTAAAATTCATGTTTCAATAACAGTGAATTTATCATTTTAAAACAAATCACCACAATCCTTAATTGAATACACCCCTTAAATGGATAAAATATATTTTAAATGAGCCAGCCACCATTGATATCGGAAGAAAAAAAAAAGATTTTTTTTACCATATTGTAGCCAAATTTGTTTTGTTAAAGCATGATTATTGGGAGCTCTTGAGAAAGGTTAAAAAAAAACATTAAAATAAATTAAAACAAGTAATGGTTGTTGAAACAGGTTATAAAACAATAGTTTTTAGAACTTGTCTCTAAAATTATATGTCATTTTGTTGGCTGCTAAAAAAACCAGATTTAATATTTTATTTGTAATGGTTACAACTAATTTATTGTTTGTGTCTTGATTATGTATAGAAATAACTCTAATCAAATTATTTTTCTTTGTTTTTCTAATTTAAATTACAAATATATATATGATGCAACATAGACTTCAAAGGGAGTGAACCGTAAAAATCATCCGGTTTTTGGTTTGGTGATTGAGTGCGTATATTTTTGCAATCAAAAGTTAGTGTGCAAACAAACTCATGTCATTGGGTAAGTTGCCTGATATAAAAACACCATTTGAGAAAATAGTTTCAGCCTCCGAGAGTAGAATAGAATTTGATCCGAATTTTTTGTCACAAAAGGAAAAAAAAAAAAAACTCTGCGAAACCAAACTCTTGCTCTTCTCTCTCAACTCTCTCATCTCTCTCCATCTCTCTGAAGCCAAAGTGGGTTCGATTAGAAGGTGGGTTTTCGTTTCTGCATGAAGCGTAGAATTGCTTGAATCCATGTGTTTTTTTCAATTTTGAGATTGAGATTGGGGGTTTTCTTCTCATCGCTTAGTTGAGAGAGTCCATTGTTAGTCAAATTTGTTAGCGATGGTTTCACTTTTTGCTAGGTTCTTTCTCTTTGGAAACTATCTCGATGCTCTCTCCTGACTAAGTCGAGATTCGTTCTTGGGCGAGCCTCATTAGTCGATTTAGCTCACTATGCGACTGTTTCTCAGTGTTTGGAACGTTATATTCCTTAAGTGATATATTCATGAATGTGATGCTTTTGCAGGGGTTACGGCCTTACCCTGCACCGATAAAGAAAGTAGGGAAAGAAATCAAGGAGCTCTCCAAGAAGATCAACGATCTTTGTGGTATGTGTGTGTGCACACTCTTTGTCAGTGAATTAACAGTTTGGTTGGTTACTTTGATTAGTAAAATGATAATTGGTTTACTTTTATGGAAACATTGATGAGCATTTTAAGCTATCATTGCAGGTATCAAGGAGTCTGACATTGGTTTGGCTCCTCCCAGTCAATGGGATCTCGTTTCTGATAAACAGATGGTATTAGCAGCAGCAGGCCTCAACCAAACACTTCAGTGGGCCTTGACATCAAGCCCACATCTGATCAGCCCAACACTCAAGCACAACGGTCATCTCCTCCTCTGCAAACGGACAAAACGAAAGGGAAAGAGAAAACTTGTACAAACAGTTTTAATGGCATAAAGTTGGCCAATTCGTTTGCAGCCCTTGATGTAATAGAGGCACAGGATGATGCCACATAAGAGTCTCACTAGGGTTTTCTACGCTTTTATATAAATTGTAATGTGTGGAACTTGTAGAAAACAAGGGAGAATGAATTGAAAAACAGAACTTTCTTCATATAAAGCTTCAAGCTTGTTCCTTGTTTTCATGGTATCAGAAGCCATGGGAGACAGATCCTTGGCTATTTTTTCTCCTCCTTCTCTCAAATTAGTCAACTCAGTCACTGTTAAGCTTTCTCAGGAAAACTATATCCTTTGGAAGCGTCAGTTTGAAGCCTTTCTTAATGGGCAAGGTCTTCTGGGGTTTGTCACCGGTTCTCTTCCACAACCGCCAGCGACTTTAACAGCTCCGGGAATCAATGGCAGGACAACACCTATGCCGGATCCTGACCATCACGTCTGGTTTCAAACCGACCAAGTCATTCAGTCCTGGCTCCTTGGTTCGTTTACAGAGGAACTTCAGAGTGTGGTGGTTCAGTGCACCTCCGCTCACCAGATTTGGATGAAGCTAGCTAATCACTACAACAGACCCACTTCTTCTCGCTTGTTTGAGCTCCAAAGGAAGATTCAAACCGCTGCCAAGCAAGACAAAACGATGGAAGTATATCTTCGGGAGATTAAGTCTCTCAGTGACCAACTAACATCTATTGGGAGTCCTCTGACTGAAAAGATGCAAATTTTTGCTGCTCTTCATGGTCTTGGTCGGGATTATGAGCCGATAAAAACCAGCATCGAAGGCTCCATGGATTTACACCCCTCACCGAGTTTTGATGATGTGTCCCACCGTCTCTGCAGTTTTGAGGATCGTTTACAGAGTTACAACTCCGTTTCGGACGCTGTTCCTCATCTTGCTTTCACCGTGGCTCGCCAAAACTCCACCTTTTCTCCTAATCGTGGACGTGGTCAGAATAACAGGCGTTACAACAGCTGTCGTGGTTATAACGGTGGCCGTGAGTCGTTTTCTACCCGCGGGAGAGGCTTTCCACAGCAGTTCTCAGCTTCTGGTTCACCTGATTCGGGGTCTGAGGTCTCTGAACGTCCCACTTGTCAGATTTGTGGTAAGTACGGTCATGCCGCTCTTCGCTGTTACCATCATTTTAATAACAGCTATCAGGAAGAAGAAGTACTTATGGTTATGGCGGCTATGCGTATCTCAGATGTCACAGATCAGATGGGTGCCGAATGGTTTGCTGATTCAGCTGCAACAGCTCACGTTACCAGTTCCACTCAGCACCTCTCTCAGGCTCAGCCTTACAAAGGTAATGATGCTGTGTTTGTTGGCGATGGGAATTTTCTTCCAATAACACACGTTGGCTCAGCCACTCTGCCTGCTAAGTCAGGTACTTTACCTCTTAAGGATGTATTGGTTTGCCCTGAAATTGCAAAGTCCTTAGTGTCTGTGTCTAAACTTACCTCTGATTATCCATGCTCATTCAAATTTGACTCGGATGGTGTTCGTATTAAGGACAAGGTAACCAAACAGCTCCTGACCAGAGGGCACAACCATAGTGGACTCTATGCTTTGGAATCTCCCAAGGTTCAGGCCTTCTATTCCACACAGTCTTTATCCACAAGTGACGAGGTGTGGCACAGGAGGTTGGGGCATCCAAATCCAGAGGTTCTGCATTATCTTCATCAACAAAAGTCCATTCTCATCAATAAGAACACCACGAAGATGTGTGAAGCATGTCGTCTTGGGAAGAGTAGTCGTCTGCCTTTTGCTTCTTCTAATTTTGTTGCTAATAAACCTTTAGAAAGGGTTCATTGTGATCTTTGGGGCCCTTCTCCTGTTATGTCAAATCAGGGATTCCGATTCTATGTAATCTTTATTGATCACTATTCAAGATACTGCTGGTTTTATCCTCTCAAAGCGAAGTCTGATTTCTTCCCAACATTTGTTATGTTCCATAAACTTGTTGAGAATCAGTTAAACACAAAGATTGGTTGCTTTCAATGTGATGGTGGTGGAGAGTTCACCAGTCATAAATTTGTCAATTACCTGAAGGACAATGGGATTCAGCAGCAAATATCGTGCCCTTATACTCCGCAGCAGAACGGATTAGCGGAACGGAAACATCGACACATCACTGAATTGGGGCTTTCAATGCTGTTTCAGTGTAAGGCGCCACAGAAGTTCTGGGTGGAGGCGTTTTTCACGGTTGTATTTCTGAGCAATTTGATCCCTTCCTCTGTTCTCAGCGATCGTCGTAGTCCCTTTGAAGTTCTCAAACAAAGGAAACCTGATTATACTACTTTGCGTAGCTTTGGTTGTTCTTGTTACCCTGTGCTCCGAGATTATGGAGTGAACAAATTCGATCCTAAGTCTTTACATTGTGTCTTTTTGGGCTATAATGACAAGTACAAAGGGTATAAGTGCTACTATCCGCCTACTGGACGCGTTTATATCAGTCGTCATGTACGATTCGATGAGACACACTTCCCTTTTTCAGATACGTACAGCTCTCTTCATCAAGCTATTGTTACACCAAGCTTGACTGCCTGGCAGCAGAGTTTTCTGCGCACTCCTCCTAGACAATCCTCTGAACAGTCTGCTCAGCCACAACCTGTCTCAGTGACTCACTCTCTACGATCACTTGGTTCAGTTCCCCCTTTGTTTACGGACAGTGATTTTCCACCTTTACTTCAGGGATCAATCTCATCGAATGAGTCGTCATCGCCTATGAGGTCTGAGTCAGAACCGCAATGTATTGAATCCATTACTGCGAGTTCTGCTCCTGTTGTCACTGTTCCTCAACAACGGTCATCTGTGCATCCGATGGTTACTCGGTCTCAGGTTGGAATACGCAAACCTAATCCCAAATACGCTCTTCTGACTCATCGAACTGTCTACCCTGAACCAAGGACTGTAACTGAGGCTTTGAAGGATAAAGGATGGACTGAGGCAATGAAGACAGAAAAAGGAAACTATGACATCACCAGGACTTGGTCATTGGTTCCTCGCACACCCGACATGCATGTGCTAGGGAGTAAATGGGTTTTTCGAACTAAGCTCAATGCAGATGGGTCTCTTGACAAGCTTAAAGCTCGGTTGGTGGCACAACAACAACCAAGAAGAAGGAATTGATTATCTTGAAACCTATAGTCCGGTGGTTCGAACAGCGACAATCAGAATTGTTCTACACTTGGCTACCATTATGCATTGGGACATAAAACAAATGGATGTTTGTAACGCTTTCTTGCACGGAGACTTAACCGAGACTGTTTATATGAGACAGCCAGCGGGTTTTATTGATCCTACAAAGCCAAATCACATGTGTCACTTGCACAAGTCGTTGTATGGCTTAAAACAGTCTCCCCGTGCGTGGTTCGACAAGTTTAGCAATTTCTTACTTGAGTTTGGTTTTGTGTGCAGCATCAAAGACCCATCTCTGTTCATCTACTTAAGAGGGGGAGACATTATCATTCTTCTCCTTTATGTCGATGATATGGCTATTACCGGCAACAACTCTGAGGCAATGACCAAACTTATGACTGCTCTGAACGATCAATTCAGAATGAAAGATCTCGGTAAGCTCCACTACTTCTTGGGAATTCAGTCTCACTTCCATGAGAAGGGTTTGTTTATGTCGCAAGAACAATATGCAATGAACATTCTCATTGCTGCGGGAATGGAAAATAGTGCTCCTATGCCTACACCGTTGCCGTTAAATCTGCACAAGGTTCCTGATCAAGACAAGGCATTTTCAAATCCCACCTATTTCCGTAGCTTGGCTGGTAAACTGCAGTATTTGACCTTAACTCGTCCGGATATACAGTTTGCGGTCAATTACGTTTGTCAGAAGATGCATGCGCCTTCCATTGCTGACTATACAAACCTTAAAAGGATTCTTCGCTTTATAAAAGGCACGGTCTCGATGGGTATTTCCTTCACTGCAGACACAGACTGCACCCTCAGAGCATACAGCGACAGTGATTGGGCAGGATGCAGAGAGACTAGAAGATCTACTGGTGCTTTTTGTACGTTTTTGGGTCAGAATCTGATATCATGGTCTTCTAAGAGACAGCCAACAGTGTCCAAGAGCTCGACTGAGGCAGAGTATAGATCACTGTCGGAAACTGCTTCAGAAATCTCTTGGATAAGCTCAGTTCTCAGAGAACTTGGCGTTGATCTTCCAGTAACACCAGAGCTTTTTGGCGACAATCTGTCATCGGTTTATCTCACAGCAAACCCAGCTTTTCACAAGAGAACGAAGCACTTTGAGACCGATTATCATTATGTGCATGAACGAGTTGCTTTGGGATCATTGGTGGTTAAACATATTCCGGCTCATCTCCAGCTCGCTGATATATTCACAAAATCTCTGCCGCTAAAGCCGTTTTGTGATCTTAGGTACAAACTTGGCATTGACGTACCTCCTATGCCAAGTTTGAGAGGGGGTATTAGCAGCAGCAGGCCTCAACCAAACACTTCAGTGGGCCTTGACATCAAGCCCGCATCTGATCAGCCCAACACTCAAGCACAACGGTCATCTCCTCCTCTGCAAACGGACAAAACGAAAGGGAAAGAGAAAACTTATACGAACAGTTTTAATGGCATAAAGTTGGCCAATTCGTTTGCAGCCCTTGATGTAATAGAGGCACAGGATGATGCCACATAAGAGTCTCACTAGGGTTTTCTACGCTTTTATATAAATTGTAATGTGTGGAACTTGTAGAAAACAAGGGAGAATGAATTGAAAAACAGAACTTTCTTCATATAAAGCTTCAAGCTTGTTCCTTGTTTTCAGATGGTGCAAGAGGAGCAACCTCTCTTTCTTACTGATATTGAAGAAGGCATGAGAGTGGGGTATGTTTCCTGTTTATGGTGTTGTCCTTTGTTCGTCGCTGGATACTGGATAGAATATCTTGTTTTAGTTCATAGGGTTTCGATTCCTTTTGTTTAAAGGTTTTTGCTTTGGATTCAAATGCTGAGGATATTTGTTCACTCTTGTCATGATTAATGTAGGACGTAAAAGCTGAAATCAGGAAAGGTGAGAAGGCTAGACTTAATGAAATGCAGAAGATGAAGAAGCAGAAAATTCAGGAAAATTTAGACGCCCAAAATGCTTCCATAGATGCAGATATGGTAAGCTATAAGGGGAAAAGAAGGTGCAACTGACTCATTGTGGAGTGTAACTAGGATGCCAAGTTAAGGCCGGGAAGCCTCTTACAGTGAAGCCTGATGAAGATTGCCTCATCCACGTTTCTCAGGTTACTTTCATTATTACCCATAAGCGACTCTCAAACTTTCATGATTACTAGTGTGAGAGCCGAAACTCACACTGTCGAAATTTATATTTCGCGGGGCTCCGAAAATTCTATTAAACAAGAACCAAAGGGCAAAAAAGTAAAAAAATGAGAAAAATACTTTTATTAATAATTTATCTAAGTACAAAAATATTCGAGAAAGCTTATTGTCTTATATCTCGAAAGCTCTTGCACTTGAGTTGGGATGCCTTGAAAGTGAATACAAGGGGGTCTATTTATATGAGAGAGTCTGGGGTCTCAAAGACTAATCTAAGCAATGTGGGACGTTGTAAAAATCCCTTCTAGCCGCCGCCAATGACCTGATGGGCCGCCGCCCATCAGTCCTCTTTTCTTCCGATCCGGCCCGCTTGTCTTGATTTGGCCCATCTTGTCTTTTAAGTCATCTGGCCCGATTTTCTCCGGTTAAAAGCCTTCTTCCGGTTTATTTTAAGTGAACTCCTTGATGTTTTTCCATGTTCTGAACAGCGTGAAGTCCGTATTTAAATGGTGTGATGTTTCTTCGGGAACTATTGGCCCAATAGTCGGGAAATAGCTTCTGGGGCCGGTCCGAGAGGATGAGGTCCGGCCGTAGCCCATGTCTTGGCTCGGTAAGTGCTCCGGGCTGAGAAGATATGCAGAGATTCGTCTTGAGAGGCCGTTAGAGAGTTCAGTTCATCTGTCGGACCGAATGCCAAGAGCTCGGCCCGACGGGCATTTGGTCGGAGCGATTTGATTAGCTCCTGAACGGGTTTTAAGATAAGTGAACCAATTTGCCTCGTTAAAACCTTTCCCGGAAAACCCTTTGGGATAAAACCAAGGATAAGGAAAGAGTACAAATGGTCACTACCCGTCTAGTTCATCTGCGACCGGTTTGCCAAGAGCTTGACCCGGGCAGGCGTCCGGTCTCATTTCGTGGGCTTGCTGCCAGAATAGGAAATGTTTAACCGTTGATTCGGCCTTTGGTCTCATCAATCTTCGAGGAGGGGATGTTGACCCCAACAGTTAGCCCCCCAGCTCGTGGCCTTTGCTTGCAAGGGCGATGAGCGTTAATGGAGTGTTTATCGGGATTGATGGGCTAAAGGCCTTAGCTTGTAGATCGACAATGAGTGGCCGAATTTGGTTGAAATGAATTTTTCCTCCTTGGGCTGCTGGCGGCCGCTTGTTTTGTGAAGAGTTTCCTTTTCCTTTACGAGTGAAGAAACTGAAAATTTTTCTTTTCCTGTTCAAGTTTTAGGATAAGAAAGATTTCCTTTTTCTCGTTGCGTTAGGAAAGGTAAAGCTTCTTCTTCCTTTGGGATTGGAAAAGCTCATTTTTCCTTTTTTCCTTGGCAACTGAACTCATTTTTCAGGCGAGCTGCCTACGTACCCTTTATGAGAAGGGATCAAGTCACCCGTAGTTCCGGCTTGATTGAGGAAGAGGCTTCGTTGATCGGAGTCGTTGATCTGGGTGGATCCGACGAGGCCGTTGCCGGGGTCTCGGACCTCGCCGTGTTTAAGGCGGTTGGCCATCTCTGAAGAGATGGTTCGTTCTGCTTGCCTAGAGGCGCTGTTTGCCGAGAGGCGTTTGCCGAGAGGCGATGTTTGCCGAGAGGCGTTTGCCGAGAGGCGTTTGCCGGGAGGCAATGTTTGCCGAGAGGCGTTTACCGAGAGGCGTTTGCCGAGAGGCGATGTTTGCCGAGAGGCGTTTGCCGAGAGGCGATGTTTGCCGAGAGGCGTTTGCCGAGAGGCGATGTTTGCCGAGAGGCGTTTGCCGAGAGGCGTTTGCCGGGAGGCGTTTGCCGGGAGGCGATGTTTGCCGAGAGGCGTTTACCGAGAGGCGTTTGCCGAGAGGCGATGTTTGCCGAGAGGCGTTTGCCGAGAGGCGATGTTTGCCGAGAGGCGTTTGTCGAGAGGCGTTTGCCGAGAGGCAATGTTTGCCGAGAGGCGTTTGCCGAGAGGCGATGTTTGTCGAGAGGCGTTTGCCAGGAGGCGATGTTTGCCGAGAGGCGTTTACCGAGAGGCGTTTGTCGAGAGGCGTTTGCCGAGAGGCGATGTTTGCCGAGAGGCGTTTGCCGAGAGGCGTTTGCCGAGAGGCGATGTTTGCCGAGAGGCGATGTTTGCCGAGTGGCGTTTGCCGAGAGGCGATGTTTGCCGAGAGGCGATGTTTGCCGAGAGGCGTTTATGTTTTTTATTGCTTGCAAAGAGGCGTTTGCTTTATTTGTCGCTTGCCAAGAGGCGTTTGCGTTGTTTGTCGCTTGCCAAGAGGCGTTTGCGTTGTTTTTCGCTTGCCAAGAGGCGTTTGCGTTGTTTTTCGCTTGCCAAGAGGCGTTGCGTTGAGTTGGAGTGTTTTTCCGGACACTCGAACTTTTGGCCAGGTTGCGATGTTTTCCTGGGCTTGTGTTTTGGTGTCGAGGAGTTACACGTTTAAATTCCTCTCTCGACTGAACGCGTTTAGAATCTCGTATCGGAGCCGGTTTGATACTGCGTTCGGAGATGTTCATGACCAGCTTTCCATGTCAGGCGTTTTACTGGGTTTACGAGCTTATTTCGCGGTTTACACCTCGCACTATTTGCCTATGCGAAATGCTCCTGAAGATAAGCTTAAAAGAACATCGTCTGCGACGCTCCCTGCAGGATCGCGGGATGTCAGGTCACGTCGTTCGGATGTTGTCCGGAAATTTATATAGCGCGCTAAGTTTATCCACTGCGGGATGTTAAAGAACCATGGTTAAGTCACCCTGTTGTGATCAGCAACGGGCGGTTGATACGTATGCCAAGAGGCGATGTGCCGAGAGGCGATTTGTGCCGAGAGGCGATTTGTGCCGAGAGGCGACTTGTGCCGAGAGGCGATTTGTGCCGAGAGGCGACTTGTGCCGAGAGGCGATTTGTGCCGAGAGGCGATTTGTGCCGAGAGGCGATTTGTGCCGAGAGGCGATTTGTGCCGAGAGGCGATTTGTGCCGAGAGGCGATATATATATATATATAAATATATATATATATATATATATATATAATATATATATATTATATATAATATATATATATTTATATTTTTTTTTGTTTATAGCTGAACTCACGGGAAGGTGAGCTGCCTACGTACCCCGATCGTAGGGATCAAGCCGATTCGTAGTTCCATTTTTTAGATGAGATGAAAGCGTCTAGGCTTTGACTGCGGAATCATCTGTTTCAGGCTCCGCGGTTTCGGACGTCTTCTTTTCGGCAGCCGCCGTTTCTTCTTGCTCGTCTTTATCTTCTGCAGGAAAAATCTTCGTTCTCTCGAACTGGTCGGTTCTGCTCGCCTTATATCGTGGCTCGACGCTTGTGTTCGCTTTCTTGCGCTTCCGGTCTTCTTTTGTCGTTTTGCTTCCAAGGTCTCCTGTTAGGAACCTCGTTGCAGGCATTCTTGCAATCGCCTCGCAATTTGCGGTCGAATGGCCGTCGTCTTTGTGGAAGGTGCAGTAAACTTTTTCACCGTAGCCCACGCTGCGAGTCCAGGTACTCCATGATCTATTTCCGTGTCTGGCCTTGTCGGATCGTTTTGTGTTAATTTGATAGGTGCGCATTCCGCGTGTGTTCGTCCCTTTGTTCATGTTGTTTCGTCCGCACCTTTTCTTGCTTGGAATATCCGAAGGTCGTGTCGTGCTTTTTGTCAACGTCTTTGACGGCCGGTGCTTCTTTGGCAAGGCCTCGATCTCTTCTTTGATGATCTCGAAACTTGAGGAACGGTGCAATGCTTCTTGGATCGTCGCAGGGGGGTTCAGGGTAATTTCTTCTCGGAAGCTCGACTCATACCGTAGCGCTCTTCTTAAAGCAGCGAGTGCGGCTTGATTGCTGAGCTCGCTGATCTTCGATGCAACCTATTCGAAACGTTTTACGAAATTTCGCAAACTTTCGTTCTGGCCTTGGGATAGAGTCCAAATATCTTCATCGGGAGTTTCTTGGCTTGCATAAAGCGTTCTCCTTCGGTCTGTTTTTCCTTGCTCGCCAATTGGCCTTCGATGTTCGACCCGTATTGGATTTCCTTCGTCTCTGGTGGGATCCCTTCCCTTATTGCGGGTTTCAATTGTATCTTGTCTGGTTACGTTTTCGGTTGTTCTGGTTCTACCTCCATTTTCTTCATTGATTATCGTCCATGTTGGCCACCCAGCTGCTCGCCCCAGGGTACTCTTCCGTTGCGGCAGTGGGGATCCGGATGGTTCCGCCCTTGTCCAGATCGAGCTTCGCTTGATCGAGTTACGTTCTCCGGGCGATATGATTGGCAGTACGAATCGGAGCGGTTTTGCTTCGATGATCCCGTAGTTTTTTCTTAAGTCTTCTCTTGAAGGGGTGTTCCTTGTTCGGTTTTCGTCTTGGATCCGCGTCAATTCTTGGGCTACCAATCCGTTTGCCTTCGCTTGTCCGCTTTGCCGTTCTAGGTCCATCATCGTCTTTGATTCAGGACTTGATGTTGCGTCTTTTGCTTTACCGTTCGTCTCGTTAATGTCTTCGCTAGCTCCGTATGCGGTGGTTTCTCCGTCTTCTTCGCCGATCACCGTCGAATCTGGCTGCTCGATTATTTGTCTTGCGGCGTTCTGCGGTTTTTGCGGCGACGTCCCGGAATAAGCCTTTCTTGTCCCAGACGGGGTTTGTTCCCTTGTATCTTGCCTTCCCGGCATTGCCGCTTGAGGCGAGAATTCAAGACGTCTTGCAGTGATGCTTCGTCATCCTTGCCTCGGGCATCGCTCTGGTGAGACGTTCCTAGCTCGACCTTCGTCTCGGATTGTTTGTAGCTGTCTAGCCGTCGTTTCAGCTCGTTGGTCTTGTCGCTCCGGGATCATGATCTCCAGCTCGACCGCTCTCGTCACGCCTTCTTTTGTGTCTTTTGGTCCGGTCATTCCATCGAATGACGTTCCGGCGACAGTCGTGCTGACCGGCAGGGTGTTTTCGTCGTTAGCCGGGTTGTAAATTCCTAGGCGGTTTTCCACCAAGAGCTCCATGTCCTTCTTCGTTTCCGTTGTTATTATGGGGTGTTGGATTGCTCCGACTGTCGTTGTCGTCTTTCCGGTGAAACCAGTCAACGGTTTTGGACGGGTTGTGAGATGTCGGGTCCCAGTGTTCACCCTCCGAAGGGTTTCACGGAATTCGACGTTGACCGAACTTTCCGTGTTGATTAGAACTTTGTGCATCGCGTGGTCTTCGATTGAAAGGCCGTTGACGAGCGGCTCGTTGTTGGAGTGGTTAATTCCGACGATCGTCACTTCGGTATTGGGTGCTCCTGTTATGTTTGCTCCGAGGTCGGAGAGTCTCACACTCGTGATCCTCGCAGTAAAGGGGATTTTTTGAGTTTCCTCCAAGACTCGGTCGGTCTCGGGAGCCGCACTGGTTGCCATGTGGACTTGAGATCTCGCTTCTCTTATCTGGCTCGCCATTAGCTCCAATTGGGCGTTTTGCTCATCAACTTCGCTTCTTCGGCTCGCGGAACGGGTCATTCGATCCGTCCGGCCTGTTCTCTCTCGCTCTTCGGCTCTTATTCGCTGGTTCTCCAGGAGTATGTTTTCTTCTTCTTCGGTAAAATCTTTTTCTTCTTCGTCTGTCTTGTCTTCGTCGCGGCCGTCCGCTTCTACTGTGATTTCTCCGTCGGTTACCGTTGAGACCGGCTGCTCGGCTTTACGTCTCGTTGCGCTTTTCCGGTGTAACGGCGACGGTTCCGATGGTTCCGTCCTTGTTCCGACGGGGGTTCGCTCACCGAGGTTCTGCCCTCCGGGAGTGCTTGTCAGCGGTGAGAAACGGGGGCATCTTCTTCCGAGTGGCTGGGAGCCTTGCGTTAGCTCTCGGATGGCCGTCATCTCCTGCGTCGTTGCTCTTTCTTGTCTGTCTTGTTTCTCCACGAGTCCTGCTTTTATGTTCCTTAGGTCGCCAATTGTCGTGATATCTTCGGCTAGACCGGTCGGGCAGGTGTTGACCGCTCCCGTTATTATGGGTTTTTCGATTGGCATTCCGGACAGAGGCTGTGCGACGGTGGAATTCCCGGCTGCAGCCGTTCCGGTTCCGGTTGCTCCCGTGATGATTGCTCCTGTTGCGGATAATCCGGCCGCGGTTGCTCCGGCTCTAGCTGCTTCTCCGGTCGGCTGATTGCCGGTACCGTTGGTTCTTCCTCCGGCCGGCTGATTGCCGGTACCGTCGGTTCTTCCTACGGCTGCCATGGTCCTCCGCTATGTATCCTGTTGTTCTTGAATAAAGAATATTTCTCGTCCCCACAGACGGCGCCAAACTGTGAGAGCCGAAACTCACACTGTCGAAATTTATATTTCGCGGGGCTCCGAAAATTCTATTAAACAAGAACCAAAGGGCAAAAAAGTAAAAAGATGAGAAAAATACTTTTATTAATAATTTCTCTAAGTACAAAAATATTCGAGAAAGCTTATTGTCTTATATCTCGAAAGCTCTTGCACTTGAGTTGGGATGCCTTGAAAGTGAATACAAGGGGTCCTATTTATATGAGAGAGTCTGGGGTCTCAAAGACTAATCTAAGCAATGTGGGACGTTGTAAAAATCCCTTCTAGCCGCCGCCAATGACCTGATGGGCCGCCGCCCATCAGTCCTCTTTTCTTCCGATCCGGCCCGCTTGTCTTGATTTGGCCCATCTTGTCTTTTAAGTCCTCTGGCCCGATTTTCTACGGTTAAAAGCCTTCTTTCGGTTTATTTTAAGTGAACTCCTTGATGTTTTTCCATGTTCTGAACAGCGTGAAGTCCGTATTTAAATGGTGTGATGTTTCTTCGGGAACTATTGGGCCAAGGCCCAATAGTCGGGAAATAGCTTCTGGGGCCGGTCCGAGAGGATGAGGTCCGGCCGTAGCCCATGTCTTGGCTCGGTAAGTGCTCCGGGCTGAGAAGATATGCAGAGATTCGTCTTGAGAGGCCGTTAGAGAGTTCAGTTCATCTGTCGGACCGAATGCCAAGAGCTCGGCCCGACGGGCATTTGGTCGGAGCGATTTGATTAGCTCCTGAACGGGTTTTAAGATAAGTGAACCAATTTGCCTCGTTAAAACCTTTCCCGGAAAACCCTTTGGGATAAAACCAAGGATAAGGAAAGAGTACAAATGGTCACTACCCGTCTAGTTCATCTGCGACCGGTTAAGCCAAGAGCTTGACCCGGGCAGGCGTCCGGTCTCATTTCGTGGGCTTGCTGCCAAAATAGGAAATGTTTAACCGTTGATTCGGCCTTTGGTCTCATCAATCTCCGAGGAGGGGATTTTGACCCCAACAACTAGTTAATATATTATCTCTCTTTAACTTTTTTTTGTTTAGCTGTGTGTATAGGCATCGCTTGATAAAGGGAAAGGGGAGAATCTGCTCTCTTGTATGTGACTGTCGATGGGCAGAAACTTGTCATTGGAACACTCTCAGGATAATTTCCCTCAGATCAGGTTTGATCTTGTCTTTGAGGAGTTTGGGCTTTCCCACTCCTTGGAGAGAGGAAGTGTCCACTTCATTGGCATGGAGCTTAATACAGTAAGTAAAAGACTAAAATGGATCGTTTCTAACAAACTCTTAAAACTCTGTTTGAGTCGAGCATGGAGCTTAAAGATCTTTATGCTTCTGTGATGTATCAGGTTCTGCTTATGTCCCTGAAAGCTGGAGAAGTTGGTCTGAATCTAACCGCAAATTCTTCTGGATAAGACAAAAGGCATGTATGAGAGATATGCTGCACTTTTCGATCTAAGGAATCATGGTGGAAAGGAAGCTGTTTCTGCCATAGTTGATTCTTTGAGTGCTAATAGTGCCCTTCTAGGTCGCGAGGTTTGTCTAAGTTTTCTTCGGTTTGATGACTTTCAGTTTGGTCCTTGTTTGCTAGTGAGGACTGACTTCTTGAAGTTGCATAAGTCTGTGTTTGTTTAAGATTTTTTATCTTGAATCTTTATCTCCATTAGGGGTTCTCCCTGTAATGATGCTTTAAGAAAAAAAAACAAAAAAATCTTATCTAAGTTTTTTAAATTAACTTCATTGATTAAAAAAAAAAATGCTTAAGAAACCTATTTGGAATTCTCCCTATAATGATTATGATCTTACTTCTTATTTCACATGTGTCATCATTGGTTTTCTTGAAAATCCTCCTCTCTAGCCGCAGCAACAACATTCTTATGACTCCCCAAACCATTTTTTCACTGATTCTTGTCCTCGACTTGCAGCCTTTGCACCACCAGACGATGAAGCTCTTGATGAAGAAGAAGCACCACTTGCGCTTTTGCATGTTGGTTGAAGATAAGAAGCCAATCTGATGACGGGGCTCCCATTCACTACCTCAGGAATGATCTCGTTCGCAACGAAGTCTTGACGACAATTTGGACAAGGCAAGATCTTGTTAACATAACTAGACCGCACATATCTACAATACGTCTTGCATCTATTGCACACTGTCCAAAAGGTAAAGGTACTTACTTTCTCCTTTCTTGACATAGAATCAGACTCAAGCTTAGGCTCGAACCATCTTTTCAATCTCTTGTGTGCTTGATTCGCAGACTTTTTGCTGTCATATGCCGAAGCTGAAGAAAGAGTATATTCAGAGGGATTCAATCTGATTACTGGCCTCCCATTGATTATCTCTGGAGTTATCTCGACCGCAACGAAACTCCGACAGCAGTTTGGACAAGACAAGGTCTTGTTAAGATAATCAGCCCTCAATAATTCACAATAGGTCTTGCATCTGTTGCACACTGTCCAAAACGTAGGTTCAAACTTAGGCTTAGGTTCAGGCTCAGGCCTAGGCCTCGGCTTAGGTTTAGGTTCAGACCTAGGCTTGTAAGAGGAAGCTGGCTCGTGGGGATTTGGTGGTTTCTGCATTCCACTCTTCTGTTTACCTTCTTGATCAGATAAGCGAGACCAAGCTTCTAAAACCAGCTTAAACGCACCTTCCGCGCCGTTAAACTTGTTCTTGTCCGGATGTAGCAAAAGAGCTAACTTCTTGTACTGTTTCTTGACGGTTTCATCATCAGCTAAACGATCTACACCAAGAACACCATACCAATCAACTTCTCTTCCTCCTCCGGTTGATGCAGAGATATAAACATCGATCACAATCAGCGCTTGTTTTAAACCATTAAGATTTGGGTACAGATTCTTTGCTTGGTTAACGAATCTTTTTGCTCCGTAGTAATCATTCTCTAAAAGTTTCTTCTCAGCAATCTCCACTGCTCTTCTAGCTTCTTCTTCCTCGTTACGTTCCATTGTTCGGTTGAGAGAGTTTCTTTGTCGACGGAAACAAATTCGGAGAGAAGGAAAAGATTAAAAAGGGGTTTAAGAGAAGGAAAAGATTAAGTAGTTTCTCTAAGACGGTGATTTTCCTTTTTTGGTAAAAAGGAAAATTATCTGACTTTTTATCTTTTGAAATTCATAAATTTAACTAGTTTGAGCATTTCGGGCTAATTAAAAAACATGTTGATCACCATTTTCTCGAATAACCCAAAGCCGGTACGTCAGGGATTCGTAGACAATTTAAGAGAAACCTAGTTAATGTCTTAAAACAAGTTATTGTTGGCTAAACTTCAATAGCTTAGAGCCTAAGAAGTCCTTAATCAAGCTGGATTGGGAATAGGTGTAATCCTAATAGGAATAGAAGTTATCTATTTCCTAAGGATAAAAGGAATTGTAACAGAGTTGGAAAAGGACCTGTAGCCCTATATTTATGATCACCAAGTTGTAGTAGCTCATTAAACAGAAATCATAGAATTTGTTTAGATAAAACCAGATTTCTTGATTGATTACTTTGTTACCAGAGAAATAACAAACTTTCTCTCTTCTGTTACCAAACAAAAGACCAAGCCTGTCTGACATTTACTAATAGAAAAGACAAACTTATGATTTCAGTACATCAAAGCTTAATCGCTACCCTGTTCTTATTACAGCTTATATAGGAATTGAGATTACATCCAAAACTACACTGTGTCTAATGGATCGCACTTGTTACGGAGGACCACCTCTCCACAGAGTTATGTGTCCCCTCCTTTTATGAAGAGTTATGTGTCCCCTCCTTTTATGAAGAATTATGTGTCCCCTGATTGTTTACTCCTTTTATGATTGTTGTTGACCTTGTGGCCCAGCTCTGTTACACTTACAGCCCCCCGCAAACTTGTGATGGGAGAGAGGCCAACACCAAGTTTGGAACGCAACTTCTCAAAAACAGGACGAGGAAGGGACTTAGTGAAAATATCAGCAAGTTGATATTCCGATGCAACATGATGTATTTCCACTAAGCCAAGTGCAACACGCTCTCTGATGTAGTGGTAATCAACGGCAATGTGTTTAGAACGCCCATGAAATCCTGGATTGGCTGCAAGGTGAATTGCAGAGAGGTTGTCGCAGTGTAGCCGCGCTGGAGCTGGTTGAGGAACACGAACCTCACGGAGCAGAGAATTAAGCCAGGTCAATTCAGCAGCAGTGGAGGCCAAGGCACGGTATTCAGCCTCCGTTGAGCTACGCGAAACAGTTGGTTGCCGTTTGGAGCACCAAGAGATCAGAGAATTGCCAAGAAAGGTACAGAAACCAGTGGTAGACCGACGAGTGTCTTGACACCCTGCCCAATCGCTATCACTGAAAGAGGTAAGAGCAAGGGAGCTATCCTTGAACAGATGCAGACCAAACGTAGAGGTCCCTCGAATGTATCGAAGGATGCGCTTGAGGAGTTTAAAGTCAGAGACACTCGGGGAGTGCATTCGCTGGCAAATGAAATTTACAGCAAATTGAATGTCTGGCCGCGTAAGAGTAAGATATTGAAGTTTGCCGGCTAAGCTGCGGAAGTATGTAGGTTCAGGAAACAGACTCGTGTCTTGAAAAGCTTCATCGAGACGGATGGGCAAAGGAGTGGGCATTGGGTTTGCATCCGCCATTCCGGCCTCATACAGAATCTCCTCAGCATAGGATGATTGATTAAGAAACATACCGGTTGTATGAGTCGTAGCCTGAATCCCAAGAAAATAATGGATGTTTCCCATATCCTTCATTGAGAATTTGCCACTCAGATCTGTAATAAGTGCAGCAACGAGCGCAGGAGAGTTCCCGGTGAGCAGAACATCATCAACGTATAGCAAAAGTACCAGCGTTTGATCATTCTGATAAAAGGTAAATAGAGACGGATCAGCATTACTACACTTGAAGCCATACTCAAGAAGAAATTCGGTAAACTTGTTGAACCAAGCTCGTGGAGCTTGTTTAAGGCCATAGAGCGCTTTGTTCAGATGGCAGACATACCCTGGATTGGTTGAGGAGACAAATCCTGGTGGCTGTTCCATGTACACCTCCTCCTGAAGTTCCCCATGAAGGAACGCATTCTTGACATCGAGTTGTTTAACCTCCCACTCTTTAGCTATTGCAACTCCAAGGACCACACGGATAGTAGATGTTCGAACAACAGGACTATACGTATCAACAAAATCCACACCTTCTTGTTGATCAAAACCTTTAGCCACTAACCGGGCTTTAAGCTTGTTGAGAGAGCCATCTGCATGTACTTTGACAGTGAATATCCAATGGCACCCGAGAACATGCATGTCAAGACGTCGTGGAACCAGTATCATTGTATCATTTTGTGTCTGAGCCGTCATCTCCTCTTCCATAGCATTAGTCCACCCCGGATGTTTTAGAGCAGCAGCAACAGAGATGGGAACAGTGGGAAGATCAACCCGAGTCAATAATGCATACCGAGGGTTGGGTTTACTGATGCCTCTCTGAGATCGAGTAACCATAGGATGGCTTCGGTGTTGTTCTGGGGCAGTATAGGGACTTACCTCAGATACCGCAGGAGAATAAGCAGCTGGAGACACATCGTGTGCTTTCAGGACTGGAACCGTAGGCAAATAGTGGGGAACATGAGCAGATTGCCAGGCCTTCATTAGAGGAGTAGAGCTTGGATCGACAAAATTTCGATAGCGTCCCTCAAAAGGAAAGATATCCTCATCAAAGATAACATGTCTAGAGATGTATATCCGACCCGTTGGTGGGTACAGGCAACGATAGCCCTTATACTGAGCATGATAACCAAGAAATACACATTGTAAGGAACGTGGATCGAACTTGTTGCTCGTATACGGTCGAAGACAAGGGTAACAGGCAGCTCCGAACACACGAAGAAAAGAATAATCTGGCTTCTGCTTATGAATCAATTCAAAAGGACTCTGGAACTTAAGAGGAGCCGATGGTAGGAGGTTGCTGACACAATTAGCCGTAAAGAATGCCTCGACCCAATATTTAAAAGGTATTTTACTTTGAAACAGCAACGATAAGGCTAACTCAGTGAGATGGCGATGTTTCCTCTCTGCCATGCCGTTCTGCTGAGGCGTTGAGGGACAGGACAACTGATGTCGAATGCCATGATTAGCCAAGTGATTCCGGAAGAGATTGCTTGTGAATTCTCCCCCACCATCGCTTTGGAACATCTTAATATTAGAGTTGAATTGATTTTCCACTTGCTTTTGAAAAGCCACAAAAACTTGATAGAAATCCGATTTAGCCTTGAGAGGAAACAACCATGAATACCGAGAGTGATCATCCACAAAAATAACATAGTATTTGAACCCTTGGTTCGATACGATAGGCGATGGTCCCCAAAGATCCCAATGAATTCGATCAAGGGGAGCCATAGATGTAGAGACAGAAGCAAAAAACGGTAACTTAGAACTCTTCCCCATCTGGCAAGGTTCACAGACAGAGGTGGTGGTGCTCTTATTTACTGAAATCGCCTTGCTGTTTTGTAAGTGTTGAAGAATCTGAGAGTTCGTATGCCCAAGACGCCTGTGCCACACCTGATCACTTGCAGAGACCTGTCTATTGGAGAAAAAGGCGACGAATTCGGGATTCTTCAACACATATAAGTCCTTATATCGTGGCCCCTTTGTCACCACTTTCTGAGTTTGCAGATCAATCAAAGAGACAGAATTAGCATCAAAAAACACTCCACAAGGATAATCATCACACAATTTTGAGATGGACAACAGAGACTTCTGTATGGCAGGACACACGAGAACATCAAGTAAAGGAATACTACCTTGAGAAGTAGTGATGACAGTGGAACCTACATGAGTAATAGGAACCTGATTCCCATTACCGACCATAACTGTTTCGGGTCCATGATAAGGAGTCGTGTTAGACAGTGATGAAGCCTCAGCTGTGATATGAGCAGTAGCAGCAGAGTCAGGATACCACTCATTGCCTGAAGATTCAGACACACGCAGAGCAGCCAAAGCTTGTGGAACATCATCACTCTGATAGGCATTGTCGAACCGGTTGTAGCATTTGAGCGCTGTGTGGCCCACCCGACCACAAATCTGGCAAACCGGACGAGAGTTATGAGGAACCTGGGAGGAGTTCCAGCCAGAGGTATTTACCTGCTGTGAAAAACCACGACCACGAGTAGAATAGTTACCACGTCCACGGTTCCCATTCCTACCCGAGTAGTTGCCGCGTCCCCTCTGACCAGATGAGTAGTTGTGACCAGTGGAGTAGGATGTCTTTTGGGTCTGAAAGGCCGTGAACGGAGTAACATCAGCAGGAGTCTCATAGGACTGTAGTCGAGTATGGAAGCCCTTGACTTCTGACAGAACATCGTTGAACGTAGGTGGAGGAAAACAAGACATGGAGTTCTGAATCACCGTGGAGATTGGGTCATAATCACGGGTTAGACCGTTGAGGAAAGTGAATATTTTCATAGACTCGTCCACGTGTTTCCCAATAGAGCTGAGTTGATCACAGAGTTCATGAAACTCTCTACAATAGACAGAGAAGTCTTTACCTCGAATGTTGAGAAGTTGAAGGCGACGACGAAGGTCAAACTCCCTTGCAACAGAGCTCTTGTTGAAATTCTCAGCTAACGACATCCAGACCTCGTGAGAGGTTGTAAGAGTATGAACATAACCAAGGACGCTCTCTGTAAGCGTACCAAAGATCCAAGACTTGACCAGTTGATCCGTGCATTTCCACGCTTCGAAGGCCGGATTAGGAGTAACCGCATGAACGTCATTGACAACGGAGGGAATAGTCTCCGCTGGAGGTAAGACCTGGCCAGTGACAAAGCCGAGAAGCTTCTGACAACTTAGAAGAGCTTCAATTTGAGTTTTCCAGAGAGATAGTTGCTCTCATCAAGTTTGAGAGTAACGGAACTTGAAACATGACTTTCAGGAAACGGGTAAGGATCGAAGCTTCAGCCATTACAGCACCTGTTAGAGTATTAGATGCTCTGATACAAATAGAAAAGACAAACTTATGATTTCATACATCAAGCTTAATCGCTACCCTGTTCTTATTCAGCTTATATAGGAATTGAGATTACATCCAAAACTACACTGTATCTAAGTGATCGCACTTGTTACGGAAGGCCACCCTCCATAGAGTTATGTGTCCCCTCCTTTTATGAAGAGTTATGTGTCCCCTCCTTTTATAAGAATTATGGTCCCCTGATTGTTTACTCCTTTTATGATTGTTGTTGACCTTGTGGCCCAGCTCTGTTACACTTGAAGGGAATGTCCTGAAATCAGAGTTGTATTTATTCTATTAGAGTCGTGATGTCGAGATAAGACAATCATATGATATTGGATGGTTATAATGTTTTGCTAGAAGCCGCTTATAACTTATGAGTTATGAACTCATTACCATTATCATATGATCCTATAGGGTCACACACCTAAGCAAACTGGATATATAAATTGGGTTTTGATCATTAGAGTAATGATTATGATCAACGTATATAAGATATACGTCGATATCGACTTTCTGTGAGGGTGTCGATCGACACCAATGGTGGGTGTCGATCGACACTTGTTCGGTCACGACTTCTAGAAGTATTGACTTTTGGATGGTGTCGATCGACACCAATTAGGTTGGTGTCGATCGACACCTGTCGGCAACTCCAGCCTATATATATGATATAGGGCTGCTCGAGTTATATACGCAAAAACACATTAGAAGTCATGTTTGAGACTAAGAGAATCTCAGAAAACACAGAAAACGTAGAGAAACTCGATTGCGAATCGTTCGCTCCGGCACTAGCATCCCGTCGTCCAGTTTGTGTGCGTGTGGACTTCTGTAGAGGCGCAGCACTTGAGGCGCTTCACATCTCGATTACCTGTCTTCTTCCGCTGCAAATCTTCAGGTATGTTCGAGATTAACATATATTCATCGTAGATTCAATTGGCACAGATCCGTGTTTAGGATTGTTGTTAGGGCTGTTTTAATTCGATTAAAACCTGAACGAAATCCATCAGTGGTATCAGAGCGTGGTGTTTCTATTGAATCTGTTGAATTTTGTTAAAATCCACTGTTAAAAATCGTTTTGACGAAGAACGCCGTTCTGGGTTCTTCGGTGTCGACGACACCAATTCGGTGTCGATCGACACCACTACGATTTTCACATAAAACTTTGTTTTATTAATCTGAAGCATGAAATTGAATTAGTTGAATTCAAATCGTGATATATATGATATATAGGATTGCATGCTAGATTTGTTATGTTCAAAAATCGTTTTTGCTGCATAAATCGTTCGTTCTTGGTTTTGTGCGAATCGGGTGTCGATCGACACCATGTGAGTGTCGATCGACACGATCGGGTTTTTCGCGGGACTTTTAGTCACATCGAAGATCGTGTTTCCAATCGGTTCATCGCGATTGGTTCAATTGGATTGAACCGGTAATCGCATCGTTTCAAGCGTAAATCGTTATCGTTCTTTAAACTGATTTGGTTGGTGTCGACCGACACTAATGTAGTGTCGATCGACACCGTCGGATATTTGCAAATTGATTCGATCGGTTTAATCGGTTAAATAGTTTATCGCGATTGAACGGATCGGAATCTGTCGATCGAAACCATTCCAGAATTTGCGATCCTAACTTGTTTAACTTAAGAAAATTTTAGGTTTCAAACAATTAAAATATCTAGGATATATAATTGATATAAACTAGATTTAAGGTTCAGTTCCTCAAACATAATATTAAGCTTTTAATATCTTCCCAATCTTGTCAACTGTCAAGGCTCGTTTCATTGTGTGATGGGTCTGCCAAAGCAGGGTGTCCGCAATTACATGAGTGAGGCAGGTTGTAATCGTTACTACGGACTTAAAAGATTGGTTTGCTTAAATGGGCTATCAAAATAGTTTTGGGCTCATAGATATAGGATCGGATTTGATATAAGATATTAATCCGAGACAAGAATTATATATGATATAATTAGCAAAGTGTTGCTTACCTAAATAGCTAAAGTTTGGGCGATGGGCCAAAGCTCACTCAAATTTTTGTGAAATATGGATCTTGGATCATTATATTCAATTGAGGAAAATTGTTTTGAATATAATGTGAGTTTCTTAATTGTTAAGATTTCTCATTTCTTGAACATCAAAACTAAACTCTCATTTTGTGTTTTTCAGCTATGGCTAGCTCCCCTCACAGAAACACATTCTCGCTTCGATCCGTCCTTGAGAAGGACAAGCTTAATGGATCGAACTTCCTTGAATGGTATCGGAACTTGAGAATTGTTCTCAAACAGGAGAAAAAGGAATATGTCCTTGAAAAGGTTCTCCCTGAGAACCGAAGTCCAATGCCGGACACGCTGAAAGGAATGCTTGGGAGAAGCATTCTAATGATGAGGTCGATGTGAGTTGTCTCATGCTGGCTACCATGAACTCGGACTTGCAGAAGCAATACGAGAACGTGGTGTCACCTGTTGAGATGATCACTAGCCTGAAAGGGATGTTTCAGGAGCAAGCACGAACTGAGAGATACCAGACGGTTAAGTCTCTCATTGAGTGCAAGCTACCAAAAGGGTCCAGTTAGCCCACATGTCATTAAGATGATGGGTTATATTGATAACTTGGCAAAACTGGATTGTCCCTTAGCCAAGAGTTGGCTACGGACATCATTTTGCAGTCGTTGCCGTCAAGCTTTGATCAGTTTATCATGAACTATAACATGAACAACATGACAAAGACTTTGACGGAACTGCATGGCATGCTCAAAACAGCTGAGCCAAACATCAAAAAGGGCACCCCTAATGTACTTATGGTACAAGGGGGTAAAAAGTTTAAGAAACATGCTAAGGGTAAAGGAAAAGCTAAGGCATTCCCGATTGAGAATCAGGATAAGCCTGAGACTTCTTCCAAACCCAAACGCGGCCCTACTGATGCTGATAAATGCCATTACTGCAACAAGTCTGGGCATTGGAAGAGAAATTGCAAAGAGTATCTGGGAGATCTAAAGAACTCGAAGAAGACGTATGAGACGACTTCTTCAGGTATCTATGTTATAGAAGTAAATGTTACTACTTCAGGTTCTAAGTCTTGGGTATTAGATACCGGCTGTGGCGCTCATATTTGTACAAATATGCAGGGTCTAAGCAACAGTAGAACGCTGGAGAAGGGACAAGTGGACCTACGCGTTGGGAATGGAGCAAGAGTTGCTGCATTGGCCGTAGGAACTTATCATTTGTCTTTGCCGTCAGGCTTATCTTGGAATTGAATAATTGCTACTATGTACCTGCTATAAGCAGAAACATCATTTCTATTTCTGTTTTGATTTAGAAGACTTTCATTTTTCGATTAAAAACAAGTGTTGTTCTTTTGATCGTAATGAAATGTTTTATGGTAGCGCTCCATTAGAGAATGGACTTTATATTCTTAACCAATCTTTGCCTGTCTATAACATAAGTACTAAACGGTTAAGAACCAATGACTCGAACCCACGTTTCTCTGGCATTGTCGTTTGGGCCACATTAATGAGAAAAGGATTCAAAAGCTTCATAATGGGCTTTTAGACTCATTTGATTTTGAATCATTTGAGAAGTGTGAATCCTGCTTAATGGGCAAAATGACAAAGGCCCCTTTCAACAAATTTAATGAAAGGGCCGGTGACCTATTGGGCCTTATACATACCGATGTATGTGGTCCAATGAGTGTTAGTGCTAGAGGAAACTTTCAGTACTTCATCACGTTTACTGATGATTTCAGTAGATTTGGTTATGTCTATTTAATGAGACATAAATCGGAATCCTTTGAAAAGTTCAAGGAGTTCCAAAATGAAGTGCAGAACCAACTTGGCAAAAGTATTAAAGCTCTTCGATCAGATCGTGGAGGTGAATACTTAAGCCAAGAGTTCAGTGATCATCTGAGTAATTGTGGAATTGTTTCACAACTCACTCCTCCTGGAACACCTCAGTGGAATGGTGTATCTGAAAGGAGGAATCGGACTTTATTAGATATGGTTCGATCGATGATGAGTCAAGTAGATCTTCCATTATCCTTTTGGGGATACGCTCTAGAAACGTCTGCGTTTACGCTAAACAGAGTTCCATCAAAATCAGTCGAGAAGACGCCATATGAGATGTGGACTGGAAAAGTTCCAAGTTTGTCTTTTCTTAAAATTTGGGGTTGTGAAGCTTATGTCAAACGGTTGATATCTGATAAGCTTGAACCCAAATCTGATAAGTGCTACTTCGTTGGTTATCCTAAGGAAACCAAGGCTTACTACTTTTACAACCGTTCTGAGAACAAAGTGTTTGTTGCTAAGAACTGTGTTTTTCTTGAGAAAGAATTTCTTTCCAAGAAGAACAGTGGGAGTAAAGTACAACTCGAAGAAGTTCGAGAATCACAGGAGCCTGCTCAACCTGTCGAGGAAGAGCAGCGACTGGATCTACAAAGAGTTGTAGAGCCCGAGCTGGATCTACAAAGAGTTAGAGCCCGAGCCTGTGATGCCAGAAGTTCGCAGATCCGAAAGGATTCGTCAAGAGCCCGAGAGATATGGATTTCTCGTGACTAATTGTCATGATCTCTTGATCATTGACAGTGACGAACCTGCGACTTTCGAAGAAGCAATGATGGGCCCTGACTCCGAAAAGTGGTTTAAGGCCGCTGAATCCGAAATCGGTTCCATGTCACAAAACCAAGTATGGACTTTGGGTGATTTACCTGATGGTGTAAAAGCCATTGAGTGTAAATGGGTCTTCAAGAAGAAGATCGATGTGAATGGAAACGTTCAGATTTACAAAGCTAGGTTGGTGGCAAAAGGTTTCAAACAAGTTCAAGGTGTTGACTATGATGAAACCTATTCCCCAGTCGCTATGCTTAAATCTATTCGGATTCTCCTAGCAACAGCCGCTCATTATGATTATGAGATTTGGCAAATGGATGTGAAAACAGCTTTCCTTAACGGGATTCTGGAGGAGGATGTGTACATGACACAACCTCCGGGTTTCACTAATCCTGATGCTGCTGGGAAAGTATGCAAGCTTCATAAATCCATTTATGGATTGAAGCAAGCATCTCGGAGTTGGAACCTACGTTTTGATGAAGCAGTTAAAAAGTTTAACTTCATCAGAAACGAAGAGGAACCTTGCGTTTACAAGAAGACTAGTGGGAGCGCAGTTGCATTTCTCGTACTGTATGTATGACATACTTCTCATAGGAGATGATATTCCATTACTTCAGTCAGTAAAGGACTGGCTCGGAAGTTGTTTCTCGATGAAAGACATGGGCGAAGCCGCCTATATTCTTGGAATAAGGATCTATAGAGATAGATCAAAGAGGGTGATTGGACTGTGCCAGGACACTTATATAGATAAGGTTCTACACAGGTTCAACATGCATGATTCCAAGAAGGGCTTGCTTCCGATGTCTCATGGCATTACTCTCAGCAAGAAGCAGTGTCCTTCGACACCTGCTGAGCGAGAGCGCATGAGTAGGATTCCTTTTGCTTCTGCAGTAGGATCTATTATGTATGCCATGCTTTGTACTCGTCCAGATGTTGCTTGTGCTTTAAGCATGACGAGTCGATACCAGTCAGATCCCGGTGAGAGTCACTGGACTGCCGTCAAGACTATCCTAAAGTATTTGAGAAATACCAAGGATAAGTTCTTGGTTTATGGAGGATGTGATGAGCTTGTAGTGAGTGGTTATACGGACGCCAGCTTTCAGACAGATAGAGACGATTTCGATCTCAGTCTGGTTACGTCTTCTGTCTGAATGGAGGTGCAGTTAGTTGGAAGAGTTCCAAGCAGAGCACCGTGGCGGATTCGACGACCGAGGCTGAATACATCGCTGCTTCGGAAGCGGCGAAGGAGGCTGTTTGGATTAGAAGTTCATTACTGAGCTTGGTGTGATTCCTAGCATTTCTGAGCCAGTGGCATTGTTTTGTGACAACAATGGAGCCATAGCTCAAGCTAAGGAGCCCAGATCACACCAGAAATCCAAACACATTGAGAGGAGATATCATCTGATTCGTGATATATTGAGAGAGGCGACGTCAAGATCAGCAGAGTTCCGACAGACGAGAACGTTGCTGACCCTTGACTAAGCCACTTCCACGACCAAAGCATGAGAGTCATGCTGCTGCTATAGGCATTAGATTCCTTAAGCATTAATCTTGTTTTAGTGGGAGTTATCATTTTATGTTTTGATGTTCATGTAAACATACATTTGGTTATGTTTTATTTAATGAAATTGTTTCATTGTTATTTAATGGTGTTATTAAATAATTGTCCAAAAGTAATTTATGGCATTCTTATAGATCATCAAATACGTGATTTGATCATGAAACTCTATAAGTGATAGATGACATAAATTATTTTCGTCCATAGTCGAGGTTATTAAAATTGGACATTAATAACCGCGTGAGACTAGTATGTGAGGTGACTGATGACTAAGTTTCATGGAGTCATTAATAAGAGTATTAAAGTCAATCACATAGATATGTGTTAGAGAACACATGATCGGACATGACCCGCTAATGAGAACTCTACAAGATTGTTATATGAGTGTCATAAGAGTTTCTCATTACGACTATAGAGTATAGTCCTTAGACCTGAGTTCATCATGATTTCTTACATATGAATTGGTGTGCTTTGACCTTGTCAAACGTCAGCCGTAACTGGTGGCTATAAAGGCATTGATTGGGCATATTATGAAGTGTGTAGGGAACAGGGATGGAACAAGATGGAATTTGTCCCTCCCATATAACGGGAGATAAATATCTCAGGGCCTATCGAAGATTTGATACTGGAAATGCGTGGCCGCGCTCAAACGGATTGAATGTCAATCGTTTGTATTTTATCAGTATAAATCAGAGTTCGATAAACATGGTTTGGTTGATTAAGGATGACACGAGTTCTTGCCTTATGCCAGATCGAGATATAGAGACAAAGGGATTATGGGAATATTTGATTCCAGTACAAGTGGGAGATTGAAGGGAATGTCCTGAAATCAGACTTGTATTTATTCTATTAGAGTCGTGATGTCGAGATAAGACAATCATATGATATTGGATGGTTATAATGTTTTGCTAGAAGCCGCTTATAACTTATGAGTTATGAACTCATTACCATTATCATATGATCCTATAGGGTCACACACCTAAGCAAACTGGATATTATAAATTGGGTTTTGATCATTAGAGTAATGATGATGATCACGTATATAAGATATACGTCGATATCGACTTTCTGAGGGTGTCGATCGACACCAATGGTGGGTGTCGATCGACACTTGTTCGGTCACGACTTCTAGAAGTATTGACTTTTGGATGGTGTCGATCGACACCAATTAGGTTGGTGTCGATCGACACCTGTCGGCAACTCCAGCCTATATATATGATATAAGGGCTGCTCGAGTTATATACGCAAAAACACATTAGAAGTCTGTTTGAGACTTAAGAGAGTCTCAGAAAACACAGAAAACGTAGAGAAAACCCGATTGCGAATCGTTCGCTCCGGCACTAGCATCCCGTCGTCCAGTTTGTGTGCGTGTGGACTTCTGTAGAGGCGCAGCACTTGAGGCGCTTCACATCTCGATTACCTGATCTTCTTCCGCTGCAAATCTTCAGGGATGTTCGAGATTTAACATATATTCATCGTAGATTCAATTGGCACAAGATCCGTGGTTTAGGATTGTTGTTAGGGCTGTTTTAATTCGATTAAAACCTGAACGAAATCCATCAACACTTACATTTACAACATGCTGTGTGAAGATGAGAGATCAGATCAAACGAAAAATCAAACTCTCAGTCTCATAATATTCCATTAGTTTTTAATGTTGCAGTCTCTCCTCCTGCAATGGCTTTTGGTACTCGTAAATAAGTTTATGGCAATACACGATCTCAATGCTCCTACTATAGTATACCATTACAAACCATTGATCAAACAAGATGGAAACCAAAAGACAAAAACACAATGTAGTTTACTCATTAAACGGCAGCAACCTTGGTAAAATGACCATCAGTCTGATTTCAATTGTATTTCTTACAACAAGAGCAACGACCACTATCTAGGTAATCGGAATCTACTTATATTTTAAATATAAGAAACTGTCCAGACAACCTAGGTTACAAAATATTGATTCATCACATTGGAAAACTATTTTGTGTAGACAACGCCGATGACATAATGAGCAAATAGGTCGAGACATATGATGATTATTGGATCGAACACTTACCTGTTCAACATGGTCAATATGAGCCGAATAGAAAAACGACGAACCAGGCTTCATGTATAAGTAGCGTCCAATCAGACAGTAGACGTGTAGGGCTACACAACAATACTCATCACACATATAAAGCCCTTTTTCCGGATTTATTTTTCCTTCACAAGCCTCACACCAATATGTCATGGTATCTGTCTCCTCCCTATAAGAGAGAGTGAGTATGTGCATATCATGCTTATACCTCAGTTTTTGAGGTAAAGTAGCACACTTAAAGCACAACGCAAAGTCATTGCACTCGTCAATGCAATTGAATGTGTCATTTACGCCATATGGTCCTCCTCCTATTTGGCAAACAGAACACACTCTCTTCTCTTCTGGTTTGGATGTTAGGAATAAGGGATGCACATGACTTCTATGGACTAATGGCTCAAAAATTGTGGCACACTGCACATGTAGCCGAAAATTACATTCTTCTTTACCACACTCATAGAAAAAACAAGCTGTTGAGAAAATCCTACCACAAGCTGCACATTTATCCTTAAAGTCCATAACATCTCTCACTATAGCTAGAGTGATCAGATGTGGATGTATCGGGTGATATATTTTGCAGGAAAGATGCGCACAGGTTTCATGTACGACAAACTCACATTGCACGCAAGAGTAGAAGTTACCAAAATAGATTGGTGCGACGCATGCTTGACACAGCTTATTGTCGTCGTAGTTTCTGCATGTGTTCTCATCTAGTCTCAAATGATGATGGTCATGGCTGAAATGCTGTATGATCCCATCGCTTATCGTCACAAACGGCTCAGCAACTTGTTCTTCAATTTCTTCTGGCTCTCCGTCAAGATCTATGCCATCCCAAACATTTCTCTGTGTGGCACATCTTGAATGAGCCGCATATGAGCAACCATCCTTAATGCAAGAATAACCTCCGTAATCATTGTGTATCATTCTGCGGCAAACACCACAAGACCAATCTCCTCCGTCAAAAGATGGGATATGATGGAGACGGTGGGGATGGCGAGATATCCTCAAGACACGTGGTAAGTTGATACATTTGAGATGAGCCACAAAGTCACAAGGAGGACAGATATAGTAAGTAGACTCTGAAGTGGCCAAGGCGCATATGTCACAAGTTAAGGAAGTCTTTCTTGGAAACAAAGCAAGTGGATGCTCATGCCACTTGGAAAGGGGTATAGATAAGACTCGCGGTTTCTCCACACAAGCCATGTTCATAGCAAAATCGCAGGCCGAGCAAACATAAAATACCTCGAAGATCTTCATCACAGCAATAGCATTCTCTGGTTATAAAGCAATCTATGTTCAGCGCAAGCTGAAGGGAATGTTTCCGATGAAGAGGGTGTTTGATCTCGATTGGTGCCTTTTCGTATTCTTTATGGTATTCGCCATGGCAGCTTCTGCAGTAAAAATGGGTAAATTCTTCTTCTCCTTTAAACCTGAATTTGTCAAAATATTCCAAGGAAACAGTACCACAGCTCAGCTCCCCCTGTAATTCTACGCCACCCACACTAAATTTTCCTCTTCTATCGAACTCTCCTTGTACTTGAGGGAATAAGGACATAAATGTCTTCAACTTTGGATTCATAGAGATTGCGACCACTGAAACTATTTGACGCACGAGTGATGTCATCTCATGATCTGGCTTGAGTTCCAATGTTTCCCCAACGAGTGACTTGAATTGCAAATCAGACTCAGGCTTCTGGTCCGAACCTATGGAGACTTTCTTGGAAATGAATGATATGAGCTTGGAGAGCGGCTTCGGCAGGGAATCCAAATCCGTAGAGTTGAAGAGAGAGATCGTTTGAGAAACGAGTGACATAAGCTTCGACTCGGGCTTCCGCTGCGAATCCAAATCCCTCGATTTGAAGAGAGCGGTTGTTCTAATAATCAGTGACGTGATCTTCGGCTCCCACTCCGAATCCATACTGTCTTTGAGCATGAATAGTTCTGAAATGAGTGAGATGAGAGTTGACTCAAAATCCCACGAGCCGTCATGCTCGAATAAGGAAGTAAGTTTCTTCAACTCTGTGTTTGTAGAGATGACAACGGAGAATATTAGAAAGATGAGTGATATTAGCTCGGGATATGGCTTGAGATCAAGTGTTTCGATAACGAGGGACTTGAATTTGAAGTCAGGCTCAGGCTCCTCCTGGTCCAAACCTATAGAGACTTTCTGGGAAATGAATGATATGAGATTGGACAGGGGATTCGGCAGGGAATCCACATCCATTGACTTTTTTTTTTCAGCAGTTTCGGCCGATGCTTACTCTAGTATTAACAACTCCCACTTGCATCTAACTTATATGTTGCTAACAAGCAAATTGAATTAATTTCTTTAACAGCTAACAACTCTAACAACTCCTACTAACCTCTTAACTACTTTAAACATAACAACTTAACTTGTTAGCTTTTGACTAAGCTAGCCAACTACGTACTTTTTGTTCCTTTTGCTGTGCCCAACTTCTTGTTACACGAACCAAAACCAACTCTTATTCTTTGTTGACTTTGGTCTTCTTCTTCCTCTTCTTCTTCTTGTCGTTGACTTGCTTCAACTTCTTCTTCCTTTTCTTTTGCTTCTTCGCTTCTTCTTTGTTCTTCATCTGCTTTTCTTCTTCTCTTCTTCTACTTGGAGCTTTTCAGCCTTTTCTTTTGTTGCAGGATTTAATCAAGACTCAATTTCAACAAATTCAAGAGGATTCAGATATGCCTTCTATCATTTATGGCATTTCAATGTTTTTCTCTGTACTATTTGAGATAGTATTTATTTGAATCTAGTGTTCTTTTACGAATAGAAAATATTAAAATACCAAAAAATAAAACAACCAGATTTCTTGATTGATTACTTTGTTACCAGAGAAATGACAAACTTTCTCTCCTCCGTTACCAAACCAAGACCAGCCTCTCTGAGATGAAACGAAAATCAAACTCTCATAATATTCCATCAGCTTTTAATGTTGCAATCTGTCCTGCTGCAATGCTCTGACTATGGTATACCATTCCAGACTATTGATCAAACAAGATGGAAACTAAAAGACAAAAACACAATGTAGTTTACTCATTAAACGGCACCAAACTTGGCTAATGCTCCAACAGCCATGGGAGTGAATTTGTCTAAAAAGATTGATTATCTTGATAAAATGACCATCAAGCTGATTTTAATTATATTTCTTACAACAAGAGATATGACTTCTATCTCAATGCCCTGACTATGATACACCATTCCAAACTATGGATCAAACAAGATGGAAAACAAAAGGCAAAACACACAGTGTAGTTTACTCATTAAACAGCACCAAACTTGGCTAATGCTCCAACAGTGATGGGAGTTCATTTGGCTTAAGAAGATTGATTACCTCGATAAAATGACCACCAAGCTAATTTCAATAATATTTCTTACAACAAGAGACCATCAAGCTGTTGCATTGGCCACTCTCTAATCAAAATACACATATTTTTCAATACGGAAATAGTGCAGACACTCTAGTGAACAAAATATTGATTCATCACATTGGAAACGTATGTTCTGTCGACAACGCTTCTCACATTTTTCGCAAATAGGTCGAGACATGTCAAGATTGTTGGACTGAACACCTACCTGTTCAACATTGTCATAACTAGCGGCATAGAAAAACGCTGAACCAGGCTTCATGTATAAGTCACTCCCAATCAGACACTCTATGTGTAAGGTGACACAGCAGTACTCATCACACATATAAAGCCCTTCTTTTTTATTTATTTTTCCTTTACAAGCCTCACACCAGTATGTCACGGTATCTGTCTCCTCCTCATAAGAAAGAGTGAGGATGTGCTTATCATGTGTATACCTCAACTTTTGAGGTAAAGTAGCACACCTAAAACACAAAGCAAAGTCATGGCACTCATCAATGCAATTGAATGTTTCCATTGAGTCATAAAGTTCTCCTCCTGTTTGGCAAAGATTACACAATCTAATCTCTCCTGGTTTGGATGTTAGGAATAAAGGATGCACATGACTTCTATGGACTAATGGCTCAGATATTGTGGCACACTGCACATGTAGCCGGAAATCACATTCTTCTTTACTGCATTCATAGAAGAAACCAGCTGTCAAAAACTGATAACAAGCAGGACATCTATTCGTATGGTACATAACTTCTCCCATTGGAGATAAGAGTAGAAGCTTGGTGGATGTAGATTGCCATTGGTTATAATATCTCCCATTTGTATTGTCGATAACTAGAGTGAGCAGATGTGGATGAATCGGGTGATATATTTTGCGAGAAAGATTGGCACAGGTTTCATGTAGAACAAACTCACATTCCACGCAAGAGTAGAAGTTACCAAAATGGATTGGTGTGACGCATGCTTGACACAGTTTACTCTCGTCGTAGTCTCTCCATTTGTTCTTATCTAGTCTTAAATGATGATGTTCATGAGTGAAATGTCGTATGTTTCCATTGCTTATCCTCACAAACGGCTCAGCAACTTCTTCTTCAATTTCTTCAAGCTCTCCCTCAAGATCTATACCATCCCAAACATTTCTCTGTGTGGCACATCTTGAATGAGCCGCATAAGAACAACCATCCCTGACGCAAGAATAACCTCCGTAGTCATTGTCTATCTTTCTGCGGCAAACACCACAATACCAATCTCCTTCGTCAAAAGATGGGGTATAACGGATACGATGGGGATGGCGAGATATCCTTAAGACACGTGGTAGGTTGATACATTTTAGATGAGCCACAAAGTCACAAGGAGGACAGATATAGAAAGGAGAGTTTGAAGTGGCCAAGGCACATATGTCACAAGTTAAGGAAGTCTTTCTTGGAAACAAAGCAAGTGGATGCTCATGCCACTTTGAAAGGGGTATAGATAAGACTCGCGGTTTCTTCACACAAGCGATGTTCATAGAAAAATCGCAGGCCGAGCAGAAATAAAATACCTGTATGAGATCTTCATCACAGCAATAACATTCTCTGGTTTCACCGCTTGACCCCCACTCAAAGCTCGTATTAAACGCAAGCTTAAGAGAATGTTTTTGATGAAGAGGGTGTTTGATCTCGACTGGTGCCTTTTCATATTCTCTAGGGTACTCACCATTGCAACTTCTGCAGAAAAAGTGGGTAAAGTAGTCTTTTCGTGTTAACGAGATTAATTCCAAATTTCCAATGAAACAGTTCCAGGTGTCACTTCTCTTCCATGGCTCAACACGAAATTTTCCTTCATGGAAAGATACTTGCACTTGAGGGACTAACAAAATAAGTTTCTTCATCTTCTTCAAGATGCAGAGGGAGACTGTTTGACGGATGAGTGATATGAGCTCCGGCTCTGGCTTGAGTTCCAATGCTTCCTCAACAAGTAACCTGAAGTTCAAATCAGACTTCTCCTTCTGACACGCTCTTTTTCTATAAATGGCTGATATGAGGTTCGACTGCTGATCAAGATCATCTATGGATTTGCCTTCCTTGTTGGAGAGAGAGTCTACCTGATTAATGAGTGACATGATCTCCGGATCTGGCTTGAATTCCAATGTTTCGTCAAGGAGTAACAACAACTTCGAATCAGACTCAGGCTTCTGGTCGGAAACTATGGATATTGTCTGAGAAAAGAGTGATATAAGCTGCGACAAGGGCTTCGGCAGGGAATCAAAATCCATAGAGTTGAAAAGAGAAACTGTTTGAGTAACGAGTGACATGAGCTTTGACTCCGGCTTCGGCTGTGAATCCGCCAAATCCATAGCTCTGACGAGGAATATTATTTGAATAACCAGTGACATGATCTTCGACTTCCACTCCGAGTCTGTACTGTCTTCCAGAGCCAGTAGTTGAGAAATAAGTGAAATGAGCTTCTTCGGATGAAGATTTAAGAAAGCCTGTCTTGGTGGTTTCTCCACACAAGCTATGTTCAGAGCAAAATCGCAGGCTGAGCAAATATAAAACACCTCAATAAGAACTTCATCGCAGCAATAGCATTCTCTGGTGTCTCTGCCCTGATTCAATACAAGCTGAAGAGAATGTTCCTGATGAAGAGGGTGTGTGATCTCGAGTGGAGCCTTTTCGTATTCATTATGGTACTCCCCGTTGCAACTTTCACAGCGGAAATGGGTAAAGTCTTCTTCTCCCATTAAACTGAATAGACTTAAGTCGTTGAGAAAACAATCCCACTTGCCTTTTGTTGGAATTGAACCTTTGACTAAACCTGCAAAATAGAAGAAAAAAAATCAGTGAGAAGATGAAGAAGAAAGAGCAAGGAAGAAACATAGAAGCAAAGATAGGAAGAATCAAGACAACAAGTTGAAGTCAAAGAGAAGTTGTGTCCTAGTTACACGATCAAATTGGTGTTGCTTAGTTAGAAGCTAACTAAGTTAACTTAGAGTGCTAGAGTAGTTAAGAGTTGTTAGTGGTTAAAGTCATCTATCTAGAAGTATGGCCTAAGTGGGAGCTAGAAGTTAAATCAACAAGCCTAAGAGTGTGTGTGTGTGTAGAGCAAGTAGAAGAGTTTATTATAAATATGTTTATGTTTTATGTTGGAAGATACATCTGATTCTAATAAGAAAAAAGAGTTGGATATCAAAGTAACAATGTAGAATTGAGCTTCTCTCTGCTCTCTTTCAAAGTCTTTTATATTTGTATCTAAGACAGAGAATCAAACAAGGGAGCTAGAGATATTAAGAGAGATACTCTGCTCAAGTGAGAGAGAGAGCTGAGAAAACAGAGCCAAAGAGAGATAGAGAAAAAGAGAGTTTGAACAAACCAGAATCTGTTCCAACAAGAAAACAAAGCAAGAGGGAAAGAGGGAAAGTTCAATACCTTCGCTCGTCGACGAGACTTCACGTGTCACAAATTTTTTGTCTTCATCTAAAAATACTTCGACTTGAGGACATAAGGAAATAAGATTCTTCAAGTCTGTTTCCATATAGTCGACGACAGAGACTATTTGACGGATGAGTGATACGAGCTCTGGATCTGGCTTGAGTGCCAATGTTTCCTCAACAAGTAACCTCAGTTTCAAATCAGACTTTGGCTTCTGGTCCGAATCTGAAGAGATGTTTTGAGAAATGAATGATATGAGCTCGGACAGGGGCTTAGGCAGAGAATCCATATCCACTGACTTGAAGAGAGAGATTGCTTGAGTAACGAGTGACATAAGCTTCGACTCAGGCTTCGGCTGCAAATCCAAATCCATAGACATGACGAGAGAGACTATTTGAATAATCAGTGGTATGATCTTCGACTCCCACAACGAATCCGAATCTGGTTCGCTATCCGAGTCTGAATCCGTACTTTCGTCGACAAGCATTAGCTCAGAAATCAGAGAAATGAGCTTTGACTCTGAATCTGAATCCATAAAGTCTGTTGAGAGAGAAAGAGAGAAAGAATATTTGAGGATGAAAGAGTGATGATATGAATGCTTGTTATGTTGGTAGGTATGCTTCTGATTGCTGTTATTAATTGTAAGCCGTAAGAAGCGGCTGAAAGAACTTCCAAAGTTAAGTGGTTGTAAACGCTCGCGACTATTGTCGAGTCAACACACTTTACAAGAACAGAAGTGATTAAACTTCGGTTTGATTTGGTCTATATGAATTGTTCCGGTTTAGATTAGAGATGAGTTATTGTACCAGGTGTTTCTAAAGATGACGTCACGCCCAGCCAATGTCCAAATCCCTTTCTCCTCCTTTCATGGTCACTAACTCACTACCGGAGTCATCACTCACCAGTCACCACCAGAGGAGAGTCATCTGACTTTTCTCATTCAAAATTCATAAATTTAACTAGTTTTGAGCATTTCGGCCTAATTTAAAAACGTTTTTTTTTGTCATCTGTTTGAATAATATTAATGGTGGCATAAAGCAACCCAGAAATTGTCACTTACAAAGCAGAAAGCCCAAACGGTAAAGATATTACACTCGAGAAAACATACAAATCACAAACAGAAAAAACAACATAAATGGTCTTCTTCCACGATTGAGCAATTCATCTAACCCAACATTTAACTCATTTGGTTACAACACCATTTTCCAACCTCTTCGGCAGAGTTACAAGAAACCGCGATAATATCAAACCATGTCTCTGAACCAGAATAGTACAAACCTGCGAACCAGAGCAAATCATCGGAGCGGTACAGTAACTCAAGGCGAATAGGAAAAAGAATGAACCAGCCACCAAAACTTCCACAAAGAACCCCAGACCAACAACACCTCTAGAAATAAGATCCACGAACCAAACAACCAGATCCAAGAGGAAGAGCAACAAAACTCACTTCGCACATATGGAATCACACGAAGGAGAAGCTAAGCCCGAGAGTTTTACGGGAAACCAAAGCCCTAATGTTTTAAGGCAACTAAACACCGGCAGGACCTAATCCTCCGGACACAAGGATAGAGACAAAAACCTAGGAGACTAAAGCAAAAGAAGTTCTAAAGCCGGCACACATGACTAATCACATACGATTCTGTTGCCCTAGAAACTACTCAGCCTAAGCCAGCTACAACAAAAACTACCGGAACAGGTCCACCGGCAGAGGGAAACGGACTCACCGCTTCAAGCACCACTTGATACAAAGACACCGAGACGGCTCAGGACCACCGCCGCGGCAGACCGCCGCTTTACTTCCGTCAAACAATGACGAAGGGATCACAGCCGGAGAAAACACCATAGGAGGAAAGAAGCCTTATGCTTACTCCATTGACACCACCGCACCATGCCCATAACTTTAAGGAGAACAAGCGCCACCACTAAGAGCGAACAAATTCTAAAACCAAGAAAAACAAAACAGCAGCATGGAAACAAAGCTTCAACAACGGCAAGAGACCGCTAAACTCAGACAAGGAACCAAAAGCGAAAGTAGATCTGAAAACAGGAAGAAAAAACAGAGCTAAAATTGGGGGTTTTAAACGCCACCACCAACCCACCAAAAGGAAAGTCAGGAAGCAACACCAAGAAACACCACCGTTGCCAAAAGAAAAGAGAAAGACAAAACCCTAGATCTGGAAACCTTCATCCACCGAGGAAGAAGGAGATACAAAAAGAAAAAAAAACAACAAAGAGAAACTATAGGTAGAGACGAGAAAGCTAAAAAAAACAGAAGAAGGGCACGGCACCGGAGCTAATCCCCGGCCACCGGCCAAACCGAAGACTTTGGAGTGAACTTTCTAAATCACCGTCGAGGGAAAAAAAGGGGGAGGTTGACTATCAAACTCTGAATCACATTGTATTTATTTAAAAACGTTTTAATGGCCATTTTTTTTCACGAATATAGAAAATTTATATCCTAAAATTCCAAGGGACAAAATTTATAAGATTTCTTTGAGCAAACCAAATCCGGTTTGTCATGGATTCATAATATTTTAGGAGAAAAATGGTTAATAATATCTTAAAACAAGTTATAATCTTAACACGAAACGAAACCATCTTCTAGTCATGTAATGTTCTGTGAAAACTCAAGAATGATAAAACATAAAAAGGGGGAGGTTGACTATCAAACTCTGAATCACATTGTATTTATTTAAAAACGTTTTAATGGCCATTTTTTTTTCACGAATATAGAAAATTTATATCCTAAAATTCCAAGGGACAATTTATAAGATTTCTTTGAGCAAACCAAATCCGGTTTGTCATGGATTCATAAATATTTTAGGAGAAAAATGGTTAATAATATCTTAAAACAAGTTATAATCTTAACACGAAACGAAACCATCTTCTAGTCATGTAATGTTCTGTGAAAACTCAAGAATGATAAAACATAATAGGCTTTGCAGTAGCTTGTAAGGTTTTGTTGCCTTCTTGTTTTACCAAGTGACAAGCCTTCTAGGACACTTGATCACTCCTAGAACATGATCCAACTCGAAATGAGCTTTCGCAAAATCTGTGCTCGAAAAGAACGGCCGTAGATCTGCAATGTCGTATTCGCTCGCCTGCAAATGTATAATGTTTTATAAGAAGCATACTTACTAATTTATATAACCACAGACTTAAACCATTATGAACACTTACCTTTGTTTGTAGCTCCTCTATCTTAACCTCGATAGAAGCTAGTCCTGAGTTTGAACCAGTAATGATCTCTTCAAACTTCAAAGCATTCTTCACTAGCTCTTTCAGAAGAACCAGCAGCAATGAGTTGTAGTCCTTTTTGTATGTAATGTATCGTTTGAAACTCTGCGCAGGGGATAAACGAGTCTTCATCAGAATCCAAAGAAGCTCACTGAAAAAATTTGTGAAGAACTTATTTTTAAATACCTCTCTGAGAGTTCTCTGGACACCGAATTTCTGAGTTGAGATGAAAGAGTCGAGCAGGACACGAATGGCCATGTTAACATCCTCTTCTGTTACGTACTGCCTAAGGTGCATCCTAGCATGTGCTTCAGACATTCGGATCATGGACTCGAGGTGCCTTGTCGCGATAGAGACTCCTTGTCCGTTCTAAGCAAAAAAAAGATCAAGCAGGTCAGGAAGATTATGTCGGGATTGAAGATGTTTGAGAAAGAACCCTTACCATTGATTCTCTTCTTAGATTAGCATAAACAGTTTCCAACTTCTTGGCATCTATTTCGCTTAGTTTTGGGAATACATACAACTTCGAGTATGTTAAGTATTTCTTCAGCAAGTTCTGGGGAAGAACCTGTATATATACGTATGGAAACAACATTAATATTAAGTGAAGACATGGAAACTCCAAAGCAGTAGCTACAATTAAAATCACAAACCTCGGGATCAGAAGAACCGCTAGAACCTTGAAGGCCATCTTGGGGCTCGCTATCATCCACCATACCACCTTTAGGTTGTGATTTGAAGTGACTATTGACAACAAACTCTGCAAGCATTTCATCTGTCACGGGGTCAACCACATCCTGCAGCCATATATAATTGGTTTGAGTATGTCAATAACCAAAAATAGTTAACGCAATCAGTGATTTGATCATGAGAATGAGAAGCATAGGTTTAGAAAAAGACCTTGACAACACAAAGGATATCGAAACGAGAAAGGATCGGATCTGTCAACTCGACATTTTGTGCAAATGATTTAGATGAATCGTACCTGAAATTGCAATGGCACAAACATATTAACAAGATCAGTATCACAAATTTTAAGGTCAGTAAATTAGGACCTTAATTACTGACCTTCCACCAACTGGATTAGCTGCGGCAATAACAGAGCAACGAGCTTGAAGAGAAGTAACGATTCCTGCCTTTGATATACTAATACTCTGCTGTTCCATGGCTTCATGGATACTCACCCTGGTAGCAAAACATATAGATCACCATCACCATTTTCTCCAGAAAGGTAAGTTAAGATTAGTTGCGTTTTGTTACCTGTCCTGGTCATTCATCTTGTCAAACTCATCGATAAGACAGATTCCTCGGTCAGCAAGCACAAGAGCCCCTCCTTCAAGCGTCCACTCTCTTGTTACTGGATCCTTGTGTACTGCTGCAGTCAGACCAACAGCAGAAGCTCCCTTTCCTGTCGTGTAGACAGCTCTCTGACCAGTTTTCTCTACGTATCTAGAAGAAAAATTTGCTGTTAATGGAATACACGCTACAGGAAGTCAATTTGCTAGAAAAATGTACTTACTTTAGAAATTGTGATTTTGCTGTTCCTGGATCTCCTAGTAGAAGTACATTAATGTCTCCACGCAGTCTGTGTTTCCCTTTAATGTTTTTCTCTTGGCCTCCAAACATGGCGAGAGCAATAGCTGTTTTTATATCCTCGTGGCCATATATTGACGGAGCAATTGACTTGATGATCTGAGAGAGAAATTGGAATTATAAGAAGTGGGATGAACTTAACTTTGATACAATTCAAAGAATTTCTATCCAACTTACGCGTTCAACAATACGTGGATCCTTGGATAGCTCTTCGATTTGCGTCTTGTCTTCCTGTGTTAGCTTGTATGCAGAGAACAGGTCTTGCTTCTTTGTAACATAATTTGCTTCCACCACAGTGGCAAAGACAGGAAACCCATTCTTTGTGTTCAAAGACAGGTCGAAATTGTTGGTATATATCCCAGTAACTTCCTGCAAAACATGTCATGCAAGATAAAATCAATCATATATCATGTACATGTATGCAAGTATTCAATATGAGTAACGTATGATGGAACGTACAATTTCTTCTCCAGGACGAGCGCAATCAATAAGGTCATTCAGCAGGATAACTTCCTTGTGTCTTGGAAGTCGCCCAGCAGGCACTGTTCCTGGACTCTCTTGAATTGTAAGCTTCTGATAGTTCCTGTATATTGTCTGAAACAAGGAGAGTAATTAACAGTGTGGTCAACTTCACATTCCAGTAGATAGCCCACATTGAAGTTCATTCAGCTAAAATGATAAAGCTAGAAGAAGAATCATACCTGTTCGACATTAACAGTAAACGGTCCTTTTGACTGGCATTCAGAACAAGAACCGACCTTGACTTCTGAATACGAGTTTTGAAAGAAAGGACCCAAGATTGCTCCACACTTGTTACAATCATATTTCACCTGCTGCAGCTGAGGAAAAACACCAGAACGCCTCGTGACAACTCCACCAATGCGGATCATCGTGTTAAGGTGAATCTGCCTGACAATTCACAAACAAAAAGGTTTAAGTTAGAATCTTGTGAATGATTACAAACCATCAGTATCCAAGAGTTCACAGCCATATTTAGTTACCTTATGTTCCGAATCTGATCATTAACTGGCAGGTTTGTAACACGAACATAAATCTTCTGGTGAATATTTTTGTAGTTTGGATGCAAATCAAAGATGACTTTCTCTGAAACTTCCTCCATGACTTCAAGAACAGGTTGTGGAGCATCGGCTAGCCAGATGGCAATATTCGGGTGGACATGTATGAATTCTTTGTAATCAATTTCCAAACTGCACTTATTGGCTGCAAACATAAAAGTTCAGAGAGCTAATTTAATGGTTATAAATCTACAAGTACAAGAACTAATGTAGCTATAAAGAACAAAGATGAAAGCACCTGAGACCATCTCATTTATCAGACGAACATATTCTCCATTCTCACTGTTTGGTTTAACATATGTGAGCAAGAAGTCTCTGAACTTCTTGGCAATGAAACGACGAACTTCATCTCTCATAACCCATTCCCTCAGACTTCCTTGGATACGATACATCTCAAACTCTGCTTCATCTTCATTGTCATCCTAAATTAACAAATTCACGATTAGCACTACTAATAGAATGAAACCTAACACCTTTGAAGTTAAAAGATTCACAATCAATCATATATTCACAATACCTCATCTTGATAGTCATCTGTTTGATCAGTCATCGAGACATCAGGCTGTGATGTTCCTGGCGAACTTGGGTTCCCATCAGGATCACCACCATTGCCTCGTGGTGGAACCGCAGCTCGAGCCCTCTTTGAAGGTCTATAGTTCCAATCATCTGAATCTATAGCACACAAAATTACATCCCAATTTGTAAAATTTCAGGTTTCAATTAGGGTTTCCGTCAAAACACAGTTGTAATTAGAGAACAGATACAGTAGATTAGGGTTTATCATTACCATTATCGTGAAGAAGATGAGGAAGCTTGCGGTTGGCGAAGCGACGTTCACGAGCATCGAGCTCATCTTCGGCTTTGCGACGGTCAAGCGCAATCTGCCCTAAATCCCTATCATCCTCGAGTGAATCATCCAATCCAACGGACTCATACTGATCTTGCTCATCTCTTTTCCCGTAATCTCTACCAATTTCGAGAAGAAATGAAAAAAAAAAAAAAACAATTTAGCAAATACGAAAGAAAAAAAAGAATCTAAGTGAGTGAAGCGAGTGCTTACTGAAGGTAGTTATCGGGGAAGAGATCTTCTCCATTTTCTTCTTCCTCATCTTCCTCATCAGGCTCATCTCTTATGATCTGCGGATCTACTTCGGCTTCATCATCGGAGAAATTCTCCGAGTTCTGGCTCGCACTGAAAGGTAACTGGTCGGTGTTGAAATCAGCGGAAGGTGAACCTGGAGACGACGGCTGATTATCGGAATCTTCTCCCGCCATTTTTACTCTCTTCTCTCTCTCTCTCTCTCGGAATTTAGGGCACAAATGAAACTCACTCAGTAATCAGGTTGTATCGTCGATTTAGGCGGGAGATATTGGCGCCAAATTGGCATAAGGCAATGGGCCTTTCTGTATTTCTGATTATGACTAATTGGGCCTGCTGATAAGGGCATTAGACTCGATTTCTATCCAACCGAGCCCAAACTGTACTAGTAGTGTATAGTGTATCCACACATAAGCATATTTTTGAATAGCATATATACTTAGTTATCTTCAAAACTAATTGTTAATATTTTTGAATAGTTTCCTTTTCAGTTTAGAGATTTCATTATATCTATATCCTTTATTTTTTTTTAAATTAATCGTACAATGAATAGTTTTCTATGTTTTCCTTTTTCTTCAGAATTGAATTTTTTTTTTTATAATTCCGTTTTTGCTTCAGATTTTGTTTCCTGAAATATAATATTAATTTTTTCCTCTATTTGACATTTGTTAAAATAACTCAACTATTACTTTATTTTTTTTCCTTTTCTGATTCTTTTTATTTAAGAAAAACTAATTATTTGACATTTATAAAAGTAATAATTAGTAATTATTTTCAACTGGAAATCTTTGAAATTTGGCTACAGCTTATAAAAACTGATTATAATTTTCCTAATTTATTAAAAATATTTCTTTCTTTCTTTATTGACAAACTGATTATAATTTTTCTTTTATTTAATTAGAAAACTAAAATTATTACATGTCAAAATTTGATTGACTCACTCAACATATATTATGATCTTGTAAATTACTATGAAAAAACTAAGTTCTTTATATATACATCATAAATATTTGCAAGCTTTTAAAAAGGTAATATGTTTTTTTCTTAATTTTTCCTTTTTATTGATTATATTTTTTTGAAAGGCTTAAAATCCTTTTCTTTTCAATAAAATATTAGTAATTCTATTTCTTTGGTTATCTTTAAAATTAACCAACTAATGAATGTTTTTTGTACAGTTTCTTTTTTAATTTAAGGATTTTCTTATTTCTATTTCCTTTAGTTTTATTTTAAATTAATCGCACAATGGATATTTTCTATGTTTTTTTTTACTTCAGAATTGAAATTCTTTTTTTCTATAATTACCTTTTTGCTTCAGAATTTTTTTCCTGAAATATAATATTAATATTTTTCTCTATTTCACACATGTCAAAATCTTAAAACAACAAAATGCCACATGGAAAAATCTAGTTAATTACTAACTTTTGAAACCATACTTTATATAATAAGATATAGATATATACTTATATACACAATTTTCCGTTCTCTTTCTTCTCTCTCTTTTTCTATCTCTTTTCTCTCTCTTTTTCTCTCTTTTTATGATTTTCTTCTTTAAAATCAAGAGCTGTTTCTTTGTTTTCTTTCAACGATGAAAACTTTGACTCTCATATTTTCACCTTATCAAGACGATTTGGCGAAGATCCGGCGAAAGCCCGGTGAAATTCCGGTGAAGATCCAATGAAAAATCAATTGCAATTCTAGTGAGAATCCAACAAATTATGTTATAATGTAACACGCTAAATTATGTATTGTACCATACATATGCAGTTTACATAGAACTTTTAGTTTGACGAGATAATTTAAATGTTATCCATTCATTTTCATTGTAACAGAATATATTGTTTAGTAACCTAGATAGTTGACTTCGGTATTGGATCACAAATATAGGGTGAATTTGTGGAATAACCATAATTCATAAAGAAAGTAACCAAAATACCTAGATCTAATGGTGAGGATCTTGCCACATAGGTGGGTTTTGGTTAGATAGTGAATTATAAATTTTTGTAAGGTTATTTGGTGTAATTTCACACAAATATATTGCATATAACAGAATTTTATGATTTGTGTCTATCTTTAGACATAACCGACTATTTCAATCAGCTAACTATCGGATAACAAATTTATTGAATGTTACATGATTAATAATTTACATATACCTTTAAATATAAACAGGTATATCGTTTGGTAACCATGATAGTGCATTTGAGTATCAAATAACAAATATATTTCATAATACATAATCTTCTGATTTGTGTGTATCTTTAGATATAAGTGTGTTCAAAAAAGCGGCCGCCTAGCCGCCTAGGCGGCCTCCGCGGATGGTTATCGTGGCGAATAAGTCCAAATCGGCGAGTTAGGCGGGGAAGCGAGTAATGGCCGCGTTGAGCCGCCTAGAACCGCGTTGCTCCACGTAGAAACCGCCTAGGACCGCCTAATTTCCGAGTACACCCAACTTTTTTTTTTTAACATTTGAGCAAAAAAAAGAATTAAACCCAACCAAAGTCTAATGTGATTTTGTTTAGGCTTTTAGGTTTGTTAGTTTAGATATTAGATTATGATAATCCTTATTTTAAACATCTCATGTTTGATCTTATATGTTTTATTTATAAATCTTATATAAAAGTAATTGTACACTATTTTAAATTTGTTTTTGTACATAAATATGTTAAATCTGTTATAAATACGTTAAATTATATAAAAAATCTAGTCCCCGAGTACTCCCCGATTAATCCTCGATTTGTCGTTAACTCGCTAGACCCATGTTGGCCGCTCGACTAGCGTCTAGCGTATTTCCGAACGATAACCTACTATCTCGGTTGCTATTCATGATAAATGGTTATCTTTGCTGTTATCCAAGTATAGAGAGATAGAAAGAGACATCAGAAGTTATTTTAAAGATAGGCATTTTGGATGCACAAAATCAAGAGTAATATCGCCGCGTGGATCAGAACGCGATCTACTTTCGAGATCGCGTCGAAGAAACAGTGAGGGAGAATCATGGATTCCAACTCGAACATCGATTTTCATGGGGATTGCATGGCCAGACCTGGTTTTATCCGGTGTTTAATGCGCGAGATGTACTTGAGATCCACCGGCGGAGATGGATGAAACGATGTTGGAATCACGCCGTAGTTCGTCATTTCGTTCACGCATCTCTAAGATTGAGGGGGTAGAGAGAGAGTTACAAAATAGATTTGTTAAATAAATAATATATTTGATACACATATATGAAAGAGTGTAAGTAAATATAAGGGTAAGATTGGGTTTTAGAAAAATTGTATAATACCTAACAGTGTTTTTCACTATCCACCTAAATAATTTATAATTCTTGTATATGAAGTACAAATTCTCTAAATCTAATGATTGAGTATAGGAATTTGTTCCACATCAAAAATGAGAGCAAAATTCATTATGATTTTAAAGGAATAAACATATGAAGACTAAATAAGTCTATCGACTATCAGTTCGGTCAATATTTTATTTCATTTAGGTTGACCAACTGAAAGTCGATAGACTTATTTAGTCTTCATATGTTTATTACAAATGTGCTTCTCAAATAATATTTTTCAAGTACTCAAGCAAATAAGCAACTGGACTATTCTCATTGATAGAAATGTTTGCAACAAATGCTACAACATTGGAAGCAGAAGCAACATCAACAACATTAGCAACATTATTGTCACGTAGGACTACCATAACACATATCTTGACTACTCCATTCTTCACATATCTCCTGCCTACAAGCACCCCAGACTTCTTCAACACCAGCTTGTCTGCCTCAAGCTGAGCTGAAAATCCGGCCTTGCTTATGAGAGTGCTGGAAATCAGATTCTTCCTCATGTCAGGAACATGCTTCATATTCTGAAGAGTGACTTGTTTTCCTGAGGTCATCTTGAGTACAACTTTCCTACGACCAACAATCTGGGAAAATGTAGTATCCCATGAACAGCTGCTCCTTTGATTGCACTTCTGATAGAAGGTGAACATTGCTTTATGGGTCTTGGCACATTGTCATACCACCACTCTGTTAAGTTGTCTTCAATCATGTTGACTTTTGGGACCACAATACAAAGGTCTTATTTGGTCAAGTTGGTTTGAGCTTTCCATTGTTCTTGGGCTTGCTGCGATGCACATCTGCCTTATGATCAATCTTGTTGTTGTGGTGGCACTTGCCTTTGAACTTCTTTTCTAAGGCTTCATGCTTCTTAAAGATCATGGAGAATGTGGGATTTAGAGATGGCTTTTCAGAAGCCTTAGTCTTTCCCTTTCCCTTGTGGATAGCCACATTTACATTGTGTTCGCAAACTTGAGGGTTGTTTTGATTGCGGTTTCTGTCCTCCATTCACAACATGGTGATGAGATCTTTAAGAGACATCGCCTTCCTCTTGTGCTTGAGGTGGGCCTTGAATTTTTCCAAGCTCGGATGTAACTTTTCAATGAAGGAGTTGGTCGTGAAGATCTCGTAAATCGACATTCCATCCTCTGCTATCTCATAGCAAATCAGCTGTTGTTGCTCCACTTGATCCATTATTGGTTTGGTATGCACCATTTTGAAGTCCATAAACTTTGCAGTTGCAAACTTCTGACATCCAGCATCTTCTGCTTTGTACTACTTCTCCATGGACATCCACAATGCCTTAGCTGATTTGGCCTGATTGTAGACACCATACAACTTTTCAGCAAGATGGTCCTAGATCCATCCTCTTTACAAGTAATCACCATGGATCCATGATTGAACACCTGGAATAGCAGACATCAGTATTCCCAAGCCGGAATGATTGGTTTGTCCTCCGGCAAATACTTGTCAAATTTAAAGTTGGCAAGAGAAAATAACATCTTTTGTTGCCAATTTTTTAAGCCTTTTCAATCAAACTTTTTCGGCATGAGTCTTTGAGTGACTGCTGACAGAATTTCACTGTTGACTTCAATGAGAGTAGTCATAGTAGGAAGACCAGAGTTAAACAGAGCTCTTCTTGAAGACCAGAGTTAAACAGAGCTCTTCTTGTCCTCTTTTCGGTACTGACACCAACTGGGATCACAGTTGCTGTCACACCATCAGCAACACTAGCACCCACCATGTTTAATGTCTAGGTGTTGTCGATTTCGTTAACCATCTGATCACAAGTAAACAACAAGTATCAGTATATGGATGATTGAACATAAAATTTCAAAAAATGATTTATCTAAAATAAACCAAATATGTTTGTTTACTAAACTCGCTTTAAAAGCGTTCGCTGAAACGTTTGAAATAGTTAAAGTATTTTGTAAACTTGCTTTAAAAGCGTTCACAGAAACCGTCGCCTTTAACTTTTAAGTAGCTTTTGTTTTTTTCTTTAATGAAAAAAGAAACGTTTCAGGGATTCCCTATAGAACGTTCGCAGAACTGTTTGTATCATTTCAAAAACGATTCGCGAAAAGGCTTAGAAGCGATTCCCAAATCCGTAATCGTTTAAAACCGAGAATTTTTTTATATAAAAAGTCGATTTATAAAACCACAAAAAGTCTCAATCCGATTGTAGCGATAAACTAGAAGCGGATTTATTTAAGTTAAGACTCTCAATCATTAAAGATTGTGAATAATTTCATCAATGAGACCAAGTTTCAGCTTTACTTGAAGAGAATTTTTCAACTCTGTTGTACATTCGAGGTAATTGTCTCTTTTCAATATGATAAAAGAAATCAAGGTTCATGAATTATCAGAGGCATTGAGAAAATACAAAAGGATTTGGTGCTGCAACAGCGATTATTCAAACCATTGTGAATATTCGATAGAAAAAAAGAGTGCAACACCTAAAATCCCTTCGAAACACCTAAAATTTTATAACATTAATTTGGGAAATTTGCCCAAATCTTTAAATATGTTCTTGGATAAAAAAAAAAAATATATATATATATATATATATTCAAGTCTTCTCAAATCCTTAATTTAAGCAAGTGTTGTTTTTCCCGACTTAGTTTAAATTCGGATATTTAATGAAAAAATAGGTGAATTGGTAGATAGTTGATGTAATGAAGATATATGAACCTATGAATCTTAGATTATAGAGGAGCCTAATTTAAAGATCCACGGTAATTTGTTTCTCACGAACTCCTTTTACAACATGAAAATTTTAAGTAACCCTAAAAGAAATATGAGTGGAGTAAACTAACCATGCTTAAACCAGTTTAATTTCTATTTGCATTGACTTTTATTTTTACTATTTTTACTAATTATATTAGTTAAGATATTCTTATACATGCATGTTATTGTTGTTATCTAGTAAACTAATGCATATCTAAAATAACTGATCTGAAAATCGAAATAGAATATTCTTTTTATCCTGTTTTATTTGTCATCATCCTAAGTAACTTATGCAGCACCAAAGAGGGGTTCATGCAACTGAATACAACTCTGTTTCGGACTAGAAAACGGTTTTATTTTTATTTTATTTTTTTTCGTACAACCAAATTACAGAAAGAAAGAAAACAAAAAAAAAAATTGAAGAAGTGATCTACCTTGATCAATAAACAGTAAGCACAGTAAAATAGATAGAAAACACGTTCGTTTTTATTTTTTAGATTAGCTCAATCAAAAGCCCAACTTTACGCCAGCAATCTCTTCTTTTTCCTCCGGTATATATAGTGGTATATGTGACACTACTTTTGAAAAGAACAAAAAAAAAACTGTATTAGGAAACAATAATGGTTCGAGCTCACATAAATAAAATCATTTTTTTCAGTCTAACTAAAATTGTTGTGCAGCGAAAAATGGCAGAAAATGCGTAAACCGGTAATGTTTTCTCTCCAATTATCTCCGGTTCAGCATACAAAACCGAACCTCCTCTTATAATCGCCTCTTTTCGGACCGTGTACCGGCGTAAAAACCTTCACTGTACGCTGTGTTCTTGAACATAACCTGCAATTTACCCAAACAAAACCAACATTTTTACAAACGGTTTACTATAAACCAATGTTAACCATGTATATTTAATGTAACTCAGCACTCACAGCGAGGTGGGTAAACTCTGAGGAAAGACGTTTCCTCACTGTTTCTGCTAAAGCTTCCGCATTATCTCCATTTGCAGGTGCCTGTTAACGTAACCGGTTTAAGAATTTACCGCAAAAACTATTACGAAACCGGTTTTTTAATTTGAGATTGTGTTATTACCTCAGACAACAACAGAGACGATACTTTGTCCAAAATCTCCTCCACGAACCTCTCAGGTCTCTTGTATACTAACTGAGCTGAATTTTCCACGACACTCTTCACATTACCGGCTGGCTTGCTCGGTTTGGCTGCACCAATGGAGAAAAACTGAGTTATAACAGCAATGACATTTGAAGCAAATGCTTAAAACCTGATAATATCAGAGTCATCATACCTGAAGCGGCAGGCTTAGTTTTCTCTCCTGGCACATTCTTTGGAGGAGTTTGCACAGAAGGTGTTTTGTTAGGAAGTTCGGGAACAACAACTGAATTAGACGGAACATAAACAGCTAGATCTGGAGGCTGGTCTTTACCAACCACTGGGTTAGCCTGTAACAGTAAAAACCATAGCTTAAAAGGTCAAAACCTGAAGAAAAGAACATGAGATCTCAAGTTAAAAGGTTTAGAACATTTGCCTCAAGGTCAACGTATACGGCATCTCTCCCAATCGACCGAAGAAACTTATCCAGACCAGATGTGTTAAGAGCTGGAAATGATACGGACCAACTGAATCAGTGTCTTGACTTAGAAATCTATTGGTAACTTAAAACAAAACCATAAACGAACTTACAGATTGACACGTCGTTGGACAATGGGTGGAAGATGCAGCGTGTTTGGTTCTTAAAATTTTGGTCTAACAAGAGGGCCACGTCTCTTTAACAAAGAAAGTTTTCAAAAAGAAATGTCAATTAACGGAACTAATTAAAACTGGAACGACACATGTATGAACCAATGTTAAGGAAGACGATACCTTGCAGTTTCATTAACAACTGCAAACGGAGTAACACATCCAAGAGACACCTTTATGAAATTGAAAGTAGCAGAGTGTCAAAAATTGTAGAAATTGTTCCAATAGAGTTACATATCTTCATGTGGATTTGTTATAAACTACGCTAAAGCAAAACAAACTTATCTTAACCAATCCGGTATAGAGAAACTATTCATGTCATTTGTCAAGAAAACAATCACTACCATGTTTCAGTTGCTACAACACTACCCATTTTATTACATGAACACAGTAGCAGTGGAGGAGACATTGACAATGAACAATACCTGCAATAGCTCACCAAGTGCTTCTTCAGGAGCCATTCTTATTCCTCCTTTTCCCAGACCGAGTCTCTGAGATAAAACTGTTGGGATTAGAAGTCACAGGGAACACCCATTAACATCAAAAAGAGTTCGATTTCACAAGCCCAGAGACTTCTTCTAAATGAAAAAAAGGCTTTACCTTTCATGTCAACTTTTGTATCTACCATGGCTGAAACGATGTAATACCGATGTTTCTTGTCCTGCAAAAACAAAACATAAGAGACATTCACAATGTGTTTACAGCAAAACCCTAGAGGTAATAACTACATAAATAATTAAGATTACCTTCAAGAAGAGATTCTTACTTAGTGCCCCCTCGCTACTGCTTACATGCTTAGCCTGAAGATTTAAAGAAAGAGACGAAACAAATCGTTATAAATCCATGGATTAGCATCTATAGTATGTGCACCACATGTTTATAAATCTATGATTTTTCCATTGGTATTTTCACCTGTTCTTCAACTGTTAGTACAGGAGGATGCTCATACTTGGAATAATCAATCTCAAGTTCCTGAAAGATCCACAAGATTAATAGAAAAATTAGAAATCCTAAATTCTCAATTACACAAAGAATTAAAACAGCAATTTAAACTAAAAAGCAGTCACTTGAAACTTGGTCTTCAAGACGATTCTGCACATGACTTCGAATCCATGTACACAATCTCAACCCATTAATGCCCAGAACTTGTTGGGGAAATTTATAATCGAATGAAGCAAATATAAACCTAATAAAGCATAGAAAAAGAGTACGTTCGTCCGTTGGCATCTATGAATTTATCTAATTCCCCCATTGATTTCTAACGAAGCAACAAGAAATTAAAATCAAGAAACTGAGGTTAAAGATGAACAGACCTGAAGTCGAGCAAGCAACTGATCTTTGGAGAAACCCATTGGATCGTTATCGAGAGAGAGAGAGAGAGAGAGGTGAAGATAAATTGTTGAAAAGAGGAAGTAGGTTTTCCAGATTTTGTCGTATTCTTTCTTCTCGTTGGATTGTAGAAATCTTAAACCTTCTGGTTTGGTTAGAGGATCTCAAATTGGGCAACTAAAATCCATTAGAGCACCTCTCCAATGGTTAAGGGCATGTTGAAGCCCAAAACCCTCTCATGAGTTATTTATTTAGTATCTATTAATATATAAAAATTAAGATATAATGTTCTAAAAGTGTCCATATAGTATTAAAATTTTAAAACAACCAATAGTATCATTATACATCAACATTTAAAGTTTAAAAAAATTTCTAAAATTTTTTATTGTATTATTAATATAAAATACACAAGATAAGGAAATTATCTAAAATTTTATATTAAACAAAAACTCAATTTAATATTAGATTAAAAATTTTCCTAATTGAAAATATAAGATAAGGAAATTATCTATAAAGTTCTATTAAATAATTAATCAACTTAATATTAGATTAGGAAACTTTTTAATTTAAAATAATTATCTCATTTGTATAATTAACTATATATAACCTACGATGGTGAGAAAAAAACTTAGAATAAATTTAATAAATACTAAATATAAGAATATTAAAAACAAATAGATAAAGTAAGAAACATATCTAAAAAAAATTATTAATAAAGGTTAACTTAATATTATATTACGAATATTTGATAATTTAATATAATTATCAATTATATAATTCACCACATATAACTTAAAATAAATATTGGTGACAAAAAAATATAGATCAAACATAATAGTAATCGCTTTCTGTAGAGGATTATTTTTTTGTTATACTAATAAGATTGAAATTATATCCTTTTAAGCTGATTAAATTAGCCAGTTAAATATTATACTAATATAATTGTCATTATATAGTTTTAAAATTGTTTATATTAGCTTTGATATAGTTAATTAAATATTTCAAATTATCATCTGAAGTTAATTATATTTTTTGTATACTCAATCAAAGAAATAATATATTGAGTTTATGTTATTTATTAAGCGGTTTGATCGATTTTTGAAAAAAGAAAGACTTATGAGAAAAAAATATGATGTGATATAACAAAATTAGTAGACCATGTTCTAGAGTGTTATTTAGTTGATCAACATGATTGAATTTATTTTGTAAATTGAAAATTTTCTATAAAATTAATATTTCATAGAAAATTTTAAATATCACTTATCTAAACATCAGAAATTCTAAAAATCTAAAATATTAAATTGCATTATTCTATTTAAAAAAACATATGTCGATTTTGTGTTTTAAAATTTTATCGAAAATTTTTTAGGCTATAAAATTAGTTAAATATTGAGAATTATATAGATTTTGATGTACGTATAAAACTATATTTCTTCTGGTAGTTTTTAAAAAAATAGAAAAAAATATTTTAAAAATGACACTTGTGTACTTATAGATAGATTTAAAAGGTTAAAACGACTAATCTCTTTCCTCTCTCATCGACGAACAGAGGCGATTTTGAAACACAACAGTTACCAAACTTCTCACCGGCCATCTCGCTTTTTCGGTGGCTTTGGCCACCGGATCTCTTCCTTCTTCTTTGTCAATTTCTTTACCACAACAAAATCTTTCCATTGATGTTTTTTACGGCATCTTTTGTGTCGATTGATAAACACAACAATCGACGTCTCTTTCCGTCAGAAAACCTTTTCCATCGTCATCTTCCATGCTTTTTATCCCTTGTGAATTCATTAGTTTATTCAGTTTTCTATTGGAATCTCATTGGCCAGTTTCCCAGATCCATAAGGCGAGTAATACGGTTTGATTTCGGTGTTTTCTCTCTTTGGGAGAGTATCCTTCCGGCAACAACATGTCTTCATTGGCGTTTTTCTGTTGTTGGCTTGTGTCCGGTGCAGTCAATGTCCGGTTTTTGTCTACCCCTGATTTTAAAAAGTGGTTGTGTTCTGTATTTTCTTGGCTGGACGAAGTCTCCATCGAACCTGCCATATGTGTGGATTAGGGACCTCATAGTGATTCCATCCCTTTTCTCCGATACGAATGTTCTACGTTTCATGGTGGATATATCGTGGAGTATCATATTTCACGCGTTGAATCTGCTCTTTGAAGTAAAACAGGGATATACTGGCAAGTTGAAAGACGCCACACTTCCATGGAGAGGGATATGCAATCATGATTCCGACTATAAATTATTGTTGCTTTGGTCTCGTGATTTGGAGTTACAGGCCTTGGTATTTTCTAAACTCGAAATAAGTTCTCTTGTTTTTCTCTCTGGTTGGATGAAAGTAGATAGTCACAAAAGGAGGAGTTGTATTGTTGAACTTTTAGGAAAGATAGATTTATCGGCTTATACTGGAGTTAGATTAATGTCTACGATTTTTCCAAGAACATTGTTGTGGACTAATTGGCATCAGATTGTCACAACACCAAGACTAGTATCAGGCGTGATGGGTTTTACTAATACGATTACGAAACAGCCTCAAGATAAAAAAGAAGGCAAAAATCGTATTGGAGCAGAAGAGTTGAAGAAGTATTACAAATATTTTTGTTTGTTAGCGAGTAAGTCGTTGTTGATTTTGCTCAATCCGCATCGTGAATCTTATTTCTTCGACTTGTTATCAGAATATGGCGCACATAGCTGCTTGTGTAATAATTTACGTTCTGTAGTCTTGTATGACTTTAACGTTACGATTGCGATATAATAAAATATTTTGGCCGACAAAAAAAAAAATAGATTTGAAAGGTTAAAATGTTTGATTCGAATCTAATATCTAAGTATTTTTTTTTTTTGGTCAAAATATCTAAGTATTTATAAAATAAAATATATACGTAGAAAATTAACTTATAATACAAGATAATTAATTATTCACAAAAAATATTGACGTTACAGAAAAACGTTGGAATTTATTTTTAAACAATTAGAACATAAAATAGTTTATATGATGTAAAATACATAATTAGTAAATATAAATTAAAATATTGTAAAATATACAAAAATATATAAGTTGTTTATTATAAACAATTAAAATGACAAATATTTTAAATAAATTATTGACAAATATATCATGTAGAATATATAATTATAAATATAAATTAGAGTATTGTTAAATATATGAAAAACAAACTATAAGTTGTTTATCAAAAATAATCCAAGTGACATATATGTTAAATAAACAAATTATATAAATAGCTGATTCATCGATAATATGTAAATTTAGTGATTAAATATATTATTTTATACTATTATGAATATAAAAATAATATTTCAACAAATATCATTAATGTTTTCTTATAAAAAAATATTAAAAAATCCTAAAAAAACTAGTTTAAATACTAAATGAACGTGAAGAAGAGAGAAATACAAGTGTAAGAGCATCATTATATGGGTTTCTTAAGGATATCTTAGCTAAATTTATGTACTAAAATAATTGAGAAAAATGCAAGAACTGAATCTTAAATTAGACACAAAAGAAACACTTCTTCTCTACCACTTACATTCTCTGCCAATCTTGATAGGCCATCTGTCTTTTTCGACAATGTTTTTAAGTTAATTAATAAAATAATGTTTAAGAAACCAAGAAATTATTCTCTCCTATAATGATGCTCTAATATTTAAGAAACCGTTCTTATAATTCTTCTATATGGATCATTTCTTGCTTTTTGGGTACTTTTCAATTAATTTTAATTATTTATTATGTTAAGAATCCACTTAAAATTCTGGGCTGCACATTATTGGGAGTTTTTGAGGGAGGATCTAAAAAAAGGATGCATTAAAACAAATTTAAACAAGTAATGATTGTAGAAACAAGTTCTAAAACAAGAGTTTTTAGAACATGCCTCTGAAACTACATGACATTTTATTTGCTGAAAAAAACAAAAATTTACTAAATCAAATTAATTAATTAAATAATAATTACGAACTTTTAGTGGGATTCTCCCAATAACCATGCTCTTATGATCTCTAAACAACATAAATACTAATTTTTCAATACTTTTTTGTTATATAACTAAAATTTAGATCAAAAAGAAGAATCTAAATTAATTATAACTTGACACCTAATCAGAGGTTCTAATAAAGAGGTTTCAAATCTCTTATTTGAGAGCATCTCCAATGGTGTAATTATGGAGTTCTAAAATTGGGCATCTGAGAAAAAAATATAATTTTGGGTTCTAAAAATGGAGAGAGAGTTTTAAAAACTCTAATTTAAGAGACTTTAGAGGGTTTCATAACCCCATATTCAGAACCTTATATTGTATTATATTATTACTTATTTTTTAATATATTTATAAGACATTTCTTAAATTTTAAGAACTTCATAGTTGGAGATGGATTGAAAACTCATTCCACATCTCTCTCATACTTTTTTCTCTTTTTACATTATATTTTTGGGTTCATAACCTCGTGAAAAAAACCCATTGGAGATGGTCTTATATTTCACTCGAAAAGCCTTAAACGTCTCGCACAAATACCAAAGGCAATTAGATTTGAGAAAATCAAAGTAAGAATTAAATTTTGGGAAATTTGGCTAAAATGGTGATTTCAAAATCAAAATTTTCCTTCTATTGTTTAGTGAATTAAAATGTCCAAATATGATTTTGATTAGTTTAAATCCGATTTTACCTTCTTTAAATTTTTAATTTATTATTTTTATTAATTTTGTTTCTGAAGTGAAAAAAAAATTGAAAAATAAAAAAAATTAAAAATAAAAGAAAAATAAAACATAAATCTCGTTTAATTGATGTGTCTCTCTTCCGACCGGATTCACGTCACTGCTCTCCCAAACCTCATCCACTATGAGTTAGTCCGGGCCAAAGACTTCACCGGTTTCATCGACGCCTACACCGAATTGGAGGAGTCGTTCAAGAGTGGGTTGATCGTCTCAGCTCGTCACCTCCAACTGTAATCATCTTTACTACTTTCATCGTGTGGGCAGTGAGTGTTAGCAAATGAGTGTTTATATTTGTACCTATTTTGACTATTATTGATACTAATTCAAGCAAGGACAATGGATGTTTTCTGATTCCCTCTGACAGTATGCTTCTAACTGTTTAATCGACGAACTTATGATCTCTTTCGTTTGAAGAATCTTAAAAACAAATATTCTATTTCAAATTTAAAGTATCCAAGGTCTTAAAAATAAAATAGGAAAAACGAAATGCAAAACACATCCCCATGAAAGTTAGTTTTAAATAAACTGATGAAGAAGGACAAGAGAGCTTGTCAAGTTTTAATGAGCAAGAGTTTCATAGAGGGAGACAAAAATAGTACCGGCTATATATATATTCTTTTATTATACAGTGAGAATATTTATTTGTATCACTCTATTTATAATTGTACAATTTATGTACTTATATTATTATTTTATTTAAACTTTTTTTCATTTGTGTTATTGTTTTTCTTTAAAATGTTTTGATGTTTGTCATAGTTTACACTTTATATATTCGCATTTTATTTATTTGAATTTTCGGCTTTTTTTCTCTCTCTCTTATTTAAATTTAAGAATAGATTAGTTATATATATATATATATATAGCTCCCTAAATCTTGAGACCGGAGACCCAAAAACGGAGTTATTATTTGTACAAATTATTGTAGCTCCCTAAGTCTTGAGACCGGAGACCCAAAAACGGAGTTAACGGTTCTGTATTAGATCAAAGACTTATGGGTATGTATTACTATTTTTGCTTTTACTAATCTACAAAATTATTTTTTAATATTATGTGAAATGCAAAATCAATGTCTTACAAAAACTAAAAAACTAGAGAGCTCGTCAAGTTCTAATGAGTGAGAGTTGTCGTGAGAAGAAAATAGTACTGGCTATATGTTTTCTTTTATTAGAAAGTGAAAATATTTATTCGTATCACTCTATTTAAAATTGTACAATTTATGTACTTATACTATTATTTTCTTTAAACTTTTTTCTAAATTGTGTTATTGTTTTTCTTTAAAATGTTTTGATGTTTGTCATAGTTTATACTTTATATATTCACACTTTATTTATTTAAATTTTTTGGTCTTTTCTCTTTCTTATTCTAATATTTTTATTATTTGTACAAATTATTGTAGCTTCCTAAATCTTGTGACTGGAGAGCTAAACAGAGTTATCAGTTCTGTCTTAGATCAAGGTTCTGTCTTAGATCAAAGACTTATGGATATGTATTACTATTTCGCTTTTACTAATCTACAAAATTATTTTCAATCTCATGCGAAATGCTAAATCAACGTCGTAATCTTTGAAGAACCTGCAACACATCACACTGATTTTGCAATCCAAGACGTCGTCCCAAGCCAAGTCGTTGAGGTCGTGAACAGCCATTTGCGAGAATAATACGATCGGTGAAAGAGTATAACAGAGTATTTTTTGTTTTTGTGCGTAGGAATTTTTATTTTTGTTTGGATGTTTATGTGGAAATTCATAGGCTTTTTTTATTAGAAAAAAGTTTAGAAGAAAAGGAACATGCATCACATTTGCTCGTTCTTAGTTTTTAATGCTTCCGAAATAAACTTGGTTAGTAACCAAGTTTTTAATGCTTCCGAGATGACGCATCCGTCGTTGTATAAGCTATAAAGATAGAGCCCACAAGCCCATAGTAGGCATGGAAGCCCACAAACAGTGATAACCATGTTATAAGTGGCAATCCCGTCCCTTTTTCAAAGCACGTAAAACATTGGATTTGTGGCATCTCTATAATATTTTGAGAAATCAGTTTCCTACGTGTCGCACTGACATTAATTCTCACGAGATTGATTACAAAGATAATCTTAATGAATTTCAATTATTATATTAGTTTGCCATTACTGAACCTTTTAATATATTTTTTGTTTAATGATTCTTTTTTAAAAAAGCACATTAATAAAAAGAATTAATTTTAAAACATAAAATAATGTTTGTATAGGTATAAAAACGAAAAATTAAGAAAAGGAAAAGCTTTAGTTTCTTTTTTTATAAAATAACTATTTATATATTAAAAACATGTTTTAGAAAATAAAGGAATTTAATAAAAAAATTAAGTTTTTTCAATTTTCTATTTCTTATTTACAGGTTTGATTTTTCCAACTTTTTTTTCCAATTTTTGCAATTTCCTTTTTATTAATTAAAAATATATTTTATTTTACTTTTTAATAACTATTCAATTTTTAATTATTTTTTCGCTATAATAGAAATTTGCTTTTAATAAAATATATATTTTATCAAAATAGTTTTTTATAAATTCAAAACGTTTTTATAAAAATAAATGGGAGTTTTACTTTCTAAATTTCCTTTTTAAAGTTTTTGGAATTTCCTATTCAGTTTTCGAATACAATTATTGATTTTTAAAAGTGTTTACAAGAATAATAAAAATGGAATATCCCAATATTAATTAAAATTAAAAAAGAAAATATCCACATACGGCATACCTAAATCTAAAAATAAAAGGAAAAAATCTCAAAGCTTTTTTGTTTAATTTCTTTTTCTTTAGTTTTGGCAATTTCCTTTTTCTTATTTATCAATTTATTTTATTTTACTTTTGGATAACTATCTAATTTTAATTCGTTTGCAATAAAAGTTTAAATTTCTAAAATTAAAGGGAAGTTTTACTTTCAAAAATTTTCATTTTTTATATATTTTATTTTATTTTACTTTTTGATAACTATCCAAGTTTTATTTTCTTTTTGCAATAAAATAAATTTTAAATTTTTAAATTTCTATTTTACAAAGTTTGCAGTTTCCAAAGTTAAATCAATGTCTAATTAATCTGAAGATTCTTATTATTTACAAATAAGGGAAGCCACAAAAAGACACAAAAATGTTGTTTATAAAGAAATATTATATACATTAAATAATTTAAATTATGTTTTGTTTATGTTTTCTTAGATAAAAAAATAGTTGATTTTAGAATTATCAATTTCTATAATACATATTTACGATTGTCAAGATCAGTATCCAACATGATTTTAGAATTACAAATATACATCTACAATTTCCAATAAAAATATATATCTACTCTTTCTAAGGGTACATAGCTTTATTTTAGAATCACTAGATTTGTGAATATGGTGGTTTAGAAAGTTAAAAGATCAATTTATAATTATGTAATTTTTGCCTAATTTTAATGGGTCTAAATAAGTTTAAACCCATTAAATCAAACCTAAAATTTTGGATTCAATGTTTAACTGATCAGTAGATTTACAAAAAAAAATAAAAACCAAACACGTGTATATAGAAAAAGCCGTAAAAATAATTTTTTTTATCAAGATAACATAAAATAATCAAACTAATCTTAATTACCCATATTTACAAGATATAAACAAACCAAAAAATTAGAAAAACAAAACAAAAATCATAAATGAAAATTGAAAATTTTGCCAAATAAAGTAATCCAAAATAATGCAAATCATTATAACATAATCCAAAACAATAGCCATAATTAAAACAACAACTAAAAGTTTTATAATATTATTTCATATTTGATCTTAAAACAATAAAAATGAAAAAAAAAAACAAAATTTAAATGAAAAAAAATAAAAATAAGAATTAACTATAAATATTCAATCTCGTGCATATGCGCGGATGAGTCACCTAGTATATTATAAAAACAGATCCTTAGCAACAATTGTAAAAAGTGAATGTAGTTTAGATGGTTAAAACTTAAGAGTGATTCTTTATTCCTCACGCATCTAGATGCTTTTTAGGGCTTTTTTTTTTAGTAGTTACTTTTTGAAATACTTGAAACTCCTTATATACACGTGTCGGCACTCATAAGCGGTATAAAAACCAGACAAATGTGGATTCAGATGGGCTCACAATTCACATCATTAGAGGTGACGAGTTTGATGTACAATAAAGACATTACGTTTTTTTTTTCTGGTAAAAAGACATCACGTTTTATGAGTGAGAGTGATCGTAATATAACAATTTTTTTAAAAAAAAAGTTTTATATTTCAAGTATTCCAAAATATAGTGAAAATTATGTAATAGTTTATATAATTAGTAAACAATCTTTCAAGTATTCCAAATATCTACTATCATATGAATATGGAATTTATATACCCAAAAAAAAAGTTCACAGTGGTGGTTATACCTCTCATGGCATGATTTGGCCAACTTGAATTGATGCAGAGGATCTTTTTTTGTACATAGCGTGGTAGAAAGTCATTAGGTTTACGACTTTATTGATCTATTTCCATTTAACATTTATCTTTTATTTTGTTGGCAGCTAATGTTACACTGCAATGCAGTGCCGGCCCGACCCAATTCTCTGCCTAAAGCAAAAAAAAAAAAAAAAAAATTAAAACAGAAAATATACATAGATGAGGTTCGAACTAGTGACATCAACATATAACCTCATGGTCAGAACCACTACACTACCACAATATTTATGTATTTGGCGCCCTTACAGTTTTATTAACAATTTGGCGCCTAAAGCATGGGCTTTACCAGCTTTAGCCCAGGGCCGGCACTGCTGCAACGGATATAGTGATCTAGTTACGTTACACTAGGTTTGTGGCCTTGTGGGTATTTTTCCATTGAACATATATTGTACGCTCGATCTTCACATCACAGGTTTGTAGCAGTAGCACAAACTCATTCGTTCGAAGTTCGAACAATCGTACGTGTATCTCTTCATACACTTCATGTATAAATGGGCCTATTGGGGGTCAATATCCTTAAACGATTTGTTTAATCCGTTGCAAGAAGTAAATTATTGCCCACTCGTCCTTCCACATCTGTTGGCTAGACCACTGATATTATCATATAGATAAAGAAATTGCATTTGTTTAGTCGTCGTGAAATCTCCATCTTGGTATACTTGAAAAATCAAATAACATTATGGGACTCAATATTTTTGTTATGTATAATGAGACAACGTAATCATATAATTGAGATTCATCATTTCACGACCAATGTTGGATCTATTTCAAATATTGCCTTGAGATTTGGTAACACAAAGTTTCTCTGTCTTTTGTACATATCTACATAAAGAACAAAAAGGGTTTCGTTTTCCGTTTCCGAATCAACATTTTTAAATTATAATGAATTATATGAAGTTTCTTTTGCGTTGTATGATTATTATATTGTGTGTGGCCTAAACAAATGCGAAAACCCCCAAACTTGATTTATAGCTTAACTTACGTAAACATTGTGAAAATAATAATACCACGTGATGTGTTTTGTGCGATCATTAACAGAAAGATTAAGCACCTCGATCCTGAGAATCTCATGTCATGTGGATGCGGTGAATGTAAGGCACCTCTCGTGGGACCCGCTATAACCAAAAGCCCATGTCAGACTGGTTGGTTCCGGCCCAAATTTTCAATTCTTACAGCTCTTTTTTTCGGTCAATTTAGTCAGTGATATTCATTTCTCGTGGACAACACAAATGACGGCAAAACATCTCTATAATATTATTTGCGAAGTCAGTTTCCTATGTGTCGCGTTCACGTTAATTCTCACGAGATCGATTACAGAGATGCCCTTAATGAATTCAAATTATAATATTTGTTTGCCATTTACTATATTTTTAATACATAAAATAATTTTGGTATAGATACAAAAACGAAAATTACAAAAAAGGAAAAGTTTTTTAAAAATCATATTAAAAAGGAAATATCTTTGAAATAAAACAATATTTGTATTATATATAAAAAAGCTAATTACAAAAAAGGAAAGTCTTTTTAAAAATCATATTAAATCAGAAATAACTTATAAAGAGTTGCCATTACTAAAATTTTTAATATAGTTTTTTGTTTAATGATTTTTTTTCAAGATCACATTAATAAAGGGAAATAATACTAAACATAAAATAATTTTTGCATATATATAAAAAACGAAAATTACAAAAAGGAAAGTGTTTTTGAAATCATATTAAACATGTAATAACTTTGAAATATAAAAGTATTTGTATTAGAAAACATTAATTCTACAAAGGAAAGTCTATATGAAATCATATGAAAAAATAACTTTAAAATAATTTTAAATATTATGATTCAAAATAAAAACTTTAAAATGATCAAGATTTCAAATAAATCAAGACTGGGATGATAACAAATAAACTGGAGGTATTTGGAAACAAAACAGTTTAAATATCTAAAAGAACGTTAAAATGTTATATAAAAATCGTTAAAAACATTAAAGTTATTCCAACTAACTTTTATATATAGAAAACATTAACTAAAAATAAATAATTCTGACAATATGTTTATAGATTTTCAACAAATTATCAGATTGGTTCATTTATGCAAAGAACCAATCAACATTTAAGTATTTTTTTAAATTTTTTTCCAAAAAATACATAATATTATATATAATTTTACGAAAATTTATTTATAAATCTAAATAAATAACTAAAAAAAAACAAGAACGGGACTGACCAAATATTTAAACATGAAATCACAGGTTTAATTAAGATAACAACATAAACGTAAAATAATATTTCATTTCCTTTTCAGAACTATAAATTACATAAAAAATAAAAATAATAAACAAATAAAAGTGAATATTAACCAATTATTATGATATCTTTATTTTTGTAAATATTCATATACATGCATGCATGAGCTTTCAAAGCAACATATATCAATAGACAGATTTTACAAAATAACTTTACAAGTCTAAGATGAATAACCGACCCAAATTTAGCCTAAAGAGAACAACAAATTAATTGTATTTCAATTCAAAAAATATATGCCACATAATAAATCTAAAAATAAGTAACATATCTATTTAAATTTTTATACCAAAATATGTTTAATAAGATATATAACATCTAAAAGTTATTTAAAATAATCTTCTATTTACATGAATACATATAGTCGAAAAAACAAATTAAAACTTATAAATAAATGAAAAATAACATTAACCAATATTTTTAATTGCGTTATTTTGTAAATATTCATACCCGTGCATGAACACGGGAAAATCACCTAGTATAAAAAAATAATAAATCCTCCGCTTCACAAAGAGTATCGTTTTAGAGATTTATTTTTGCTCCACAAAAAGTGTTGTTTTCAATTTCCGATGCAAAATTTAATTATTTTTTATGTTTTATAATTATTTATATTCTGGAGTTTGTTTTATGATTGGTTGAATTATGGTTAGGTAAATAGTTAATGATGTTTTTGTTTTGGAAAACTAACAAATTAAATATTTTCTTAATCTGTGTGCACGATCCTAAAACAACACTCTTTGTGAAGCGAAGAGAGTATAGATTTTTCTTTTTTTTTTTCACCGGAAAAATTTAAGACCAAGATTATTCCATTTAAAGCTTATAAAATTTGGAAAATTTTGAGAAATGTTATAATCCATTGAGGTTGGATCTCCATAACTGGCTCATAAGTCCAATAGGATTAGTGGATGTTTTCCTTATTCTTGTAGGAATAGTAAAATGACTATTTCCTTTTCTATCCTTTGTGTAATCACTATATTATAAAGAGACTTTTGGTCCTCATTAATAATACACAAGAAACATTAAATTCACAATACGTTATCAGCACGACTTGCTCTGATAAACCCTAGCAGCCGCCGACGATCTCAAGCTTCCAAACCGCCGCCGTCGCCGCCGCAGAAATCAAAAGCCGATCCTGTTTCCGAGGTCTTTAGATCTCGATTCTTTTCCAGTCAACCCAAAAGAAGGATCAAAGGTAGAAACAAATCTCTAAAATCATAGAACATGAAAATCGAATTCTGAACTAATGATTATCAAACCCTAAAATCGATTCTTCTATGTTCTACTTGCTTGATTTTTTAAGAACCTAAAATCGAATTGGACCTAAGCTAAACTTGAACCTTAAAATCGGATTTGACTGTTTGATTATTTATTGTTTGCATAAACCAAAAATCGAATTTGAACCCATGCTTGTTAATATCAAACCCTAAATCGAATTTGGTTGTTTGATCTATTATTTGGCCAAATCATAATTGAACTTGGAATTGCTTGATAAAAATCGGACCATTAAAATTTGATCAAAACCTAAAACCATAGATCTTGTTTGTTAGGATTGAAATTGGAAAATTTCATTATTTGGAATTTGAAAATTTGTCTTTTATTTGAAATTTCCTTAATCGAATTTGGAATATTGCCTTAACTGAATTTGGAAAAATTACTTGTTTGATAACCAACCTAGAAATCGATTGTTAAGTTGCTTGTTTGAAATTGGAAAATTTTCTTTTTACTTTTATCACCTAGAATCGATTGCTAGGATTGAAATTGGAAACTTGCTTGAATTAAAACTGCATTAAATCGATTATGCTCATACTTGAAATTGGTTCCTTGCATTAACATGCATAAAACCCTAAGTTTTATAAAAAGCCTAAGAGAAAACCGATGCTTGATTTCAGATGCCGAAAGTCAACAATTTGGACTTCTCACCCCTAAATCTCTCATGAGATAATTTCTTGCAATGGGCTTTAGATGCAAAGATAATCCTGAAATCAAAAGGGCTCCGTGAATGCATTAATGATGCAAATAACGAATCCGACATGAATAGGTATAAGGCGATTTTAATCATACGTCATCATCTTGCTGAGAGTCTCAAAGATCAGTACTTGACACTTGAGGATCCTCTTGATCTCTGGAAGGAATTAAAGGCAAGGTATGATCATCAGAAGATGGTCATATTACCTAAGGCCATATAAGATTAGTTGAACCTAAGGCTCTTGGACTTTAAGTCTGTAGATGAATACAACTCGGCCCTATTTAAAATAGTTTCAAAATTGAAGCTATGTGGCGAGATTGTGACAGAGAATGATATGCTTGAAAAGACCTTCTCAACCTTCCACTCAAGTAATGTGTTGTTACAACAACAAAATCGTGAGAAAGGCTTCACGACTTATGCAAGTCTGATCTCGTGTTTGTTGCTCGCTGAGAAAAATAATGAGTTGCTGATGAGAAACAGCGAAACGAGACCTCCTGGATCAACCCCACTTCCTGAAGCCCACGTGGCCGAGGACACTAAGATAGAAACCGAGGCAAACCATGTCCAAAGATACCAAAAAGATAATGGTCGTGGACGTGGAAAGAGGCATGGGCGTGGTCGCTACCACCCTTATGGTCGAGGGAATGGCCGTGGATCTGATTCTAACCGCGGTCGAGGCCGTGGCCGAGGGAGTGGGCATGGGAACCAAACCGGACATCAGTCCAACCCGACCAAGTCTGTTTGCCATCGATGTGGGATGGACAATCATTGGGACAAGACATGTAGGACTCCCAAACACCTTGTGGAACTCTATCAAGAGAGTGTTGAAGGGAAGAATCTTGAGGCCAACATGATCCAGCATGATAAGGAAGGCGACTTTGATCATGGACAAGATGATCCTATGGATTATGAAAAAGATGATCTCATGGAGACATCCGAAATTTTAAAATAGGCATTTGAATTTTATTGCATTAATTTTTGTTTTCATGTCTTTTGGTTTTATGTCTTTGGATTTGTTTGGCTTTGCTTGATTAATAATTAATGGCTTTTAAGACATAATTCTTGTTTTAAATGAAAGGCAACATGGATGAATTCGTGGTGGATAGTGGGTCAAGCCACACGATTTTAAAGAACAAGAGATATTTCATAAATCTTACATTGAAAAAGGACAATATAAGTACTATAGCAGGATCGGCCAGCCTCATAGAAGGCTACGGCCAGGCTAATGTCCTATTGCCTAAGGGGACGCATCTAGAGATTCCGGATGCATTGTTTTCCCCCAGCTTAAAGAAAAGCCTATTGAGCTTTAAAGACATTTGAATGAATGGTCTCCATGTTGAAACAATGGACGAGAGAAACCGAGAGTTCCTCCAAATAATTGAAATCATTCAAGGCCAAAAGAGAGTTAGAGAGACTATACCTGCTATAGCTACCGACTTATATTGAAAGAAAGGGGACGCATCTAGAGATTCCGGATGCATTGTTTTCCCCCAGCTTAAAGAGAAGCCTATTGAGCTTTAAAGACATTCAAATGAATGGTCTCTATGTTGAAACAATGGACGAGGGAAACCTAGAGTTCCTCCAAATAATTGTAATCATTCAAGGCCAAAAGAGAGTCCTAGAGACTATACCTGATATAGCTACCAGCTTATATTGTACTAAGGTCAATATGATTGAGGCCAATGCCACTGTAAACAAGGAGTTTACGATAGGTTCACCCTATGGCACGACCGGCTGGGACATCCCGGGTCGAATATGATGCGAAAATTGATAGCCAATACTTATGGGCACGTCTTGAAAGAAAGGAGAGTAATCCCAAAGAATCTTACTTGTGCCTCATATTCACAAGGGAAAATCATTGTAAGGTCATCACCAGTGAAAGTGACTAAGGAAACAATAAATTTCGTGGAAAGAATACAAGGAGATATTTGCGGACCAATACACCCACCTTCTGAGACATTCCAATATTTCATGGTCCTGATTGACACATCTACAAGATGGTCACATGTGTGCTTATTGTCAACTCGAAATATGGCATTTGCGAGACTCCTTGCTCAGATAATACGCCTAAGGGCTCACTTTCCATACTTTCCTTTAAAGACCATACGAATGGATAATGCTGGTGAATTCACTTCCCAAACGTTTAATAACTATTGTATGTCCATGGGGGTAAGTGTTGAATAATCTGTGGCACATGTACATACACAAAACGGCTTGGCTGAGTCATTTATAAAATGCATACAGTTGATTGCTAGACCATTACTCATGAGGTCAAAACTTCTTGTATCCGCTTGGGGACATGTTGTCTTACACGCTACCAAACTAATTTGCATCAGGCCATCTAGTGACCATAGATATTCCCCATCCCAATTATTAACGGAACAAGAGCCAGACATATCCCATCTTAAGATATTCAGATGCTCAGTCTATGTGCCGATTGCACCACAACAGAGAACTAAGATGGGACCTCAAAGGAGGATGGGGATATATGTTTGATATGATTCTCCCACGATCATAAAGTACCTTGAGCCGACCACCGGTGATTTATTTAAGGCCAGGTACGCGGATTGTCATTTTGACGAATTCGTTTATCCAACATTAGGTGATGGAAACCGGCTGGTAAAAGAAATTGCATGGAATAAAACATCCTTAAAATGGCAAGATCCTCGGACTCGTGAATGTGGTTTAGAGGTCCAAAAGATAATACATTTGCAAAAGCTAGCTATACAATTGCCAGATTCCTTTACAGACCTCAAGAGGCTAACGAAATCACATATACCAACCGTGAATGCACCGATTCATATTGATGTCCAAGAAGGATCGAGTCAAGTGGCTACTGAGTCTAAACCACGATTGAAACGTGGAAGACCTATTGGTTCCAAAGATAAGACTCCTCCAAAATTAAAGAAAGGTGCTGAAATTCAGACCGAGGAGATAATGGAAGTTCCAGACATAAATGAACCTAAGGTGCCGGAAAACGTTGCTTGGGACACCAAGCTTCATGGGCCTGAAGTTCCTGATAACAAAGAGATCGCGATCAATTATGTCATGTCTGGAATCCAATAGAATAAAAAGAATGTCGACATTGATGAAATATTTGCATGCAATGTAGCACTTGAGCTCATGAATGAGGATCTAGAACCCACATCCATTTTAGAGAGCACTCGTCGATTAGACTGGAATAAATGGAAAGAAGCTATAAACGTGAAGTTAAACTATTTAAAGAAGAGAGAGGTTTTTGGTCACATAATTCGGACACCTCTTGATGTTATACCAGTTAGAAATAAATGGGTCTTTGTAGGGAAGAGAAACGAACAAGGTGAAATCGTTAGACATAAAGCACGGCTTGTGGCACAAGGATTCTCACAAATGCCAAGAATAGATTATGAGGAGACATACTCCCCTGTGGTGGATGCAACAACTTTTAGATTCCTGATAAGTCTGGACATAAGAGAGAAATTAGATTTGCGGTTAATGGATGTTGTAACCACATACTTATATGGTCCACTTGATAACGAAATTTATATGAAAGTCCCAGAGGGAATAGAGCTGAAAGATAAAAGAAGTTCTCGAGACAAGCATTGTATTAAGCTGAATAAATTGCTATATGGATTGAAATAATCAGGTCACATGTGATATAATAGACTAAGTGAGTACTTAGTGAAAGAGGGCTATAAAAACGATCTCATATGTCCATGCATATTTATAAAGAAATTCGACAAGGGATTCGTAATCATCGGTGTATGTAGACGACCTGAATATCCTAGGAACCTCTGAGGAAATATCCCAAACGGTTGAATACCTAAAGAAGGAGTTTGAAATGAAAGACTTAGGAAAGACTAAGTTCTGTTTTGCGAATACAACTTAAGTACTTTAATAATGGAATTCTTGTGCATCAAATGACATATACAGAAAAGGTACTCAAGCGTTTTAATATGGACCAGACTCACCCACTGAGTAGCCCAATGATGGTGAGAAGCCTTAGCCTGGACAGCGATCCATTCGGTCTAAAGAAAAAGGACGAAGAAGTCCTTGGTCCCGAAGTGCCATAGGAGCGTTAATGTACTTGGCTTCACACTAAGCCGGACATATGCTTTGCCGTGAACCTATTTTCAAGATTTAGTTCTTATCCGACCCAAAGGCACTGGAATGGGATCAAACACATACTTCGTTACCTGAAAGGAACGAAAGATATGGGTCTGTTTTATACTAACCTTAACAATGAAGGTTTAATTGGTTTTGCTGATGCAGATTACCTTTCAGATCCGCACAACGGTCGATCCCAGACGGGATATGTCTTCACTCACGGTGGAACAGCCATTTCATGGCGGTCCATGAAGCAGACACATACGGCTACATCGTCCAATCACGCAGAGATATTGGCGATCCATAAGGCTAGCCGAGAATGTGTTTGGTTGAGATCAATAAATCGACACATTAGACGAGATTGTGGGATGGCAGAAGGGAAAGAAGAACCGACCAGCATGTACGAGGACAACGTTGCATGCATAGCTCAGTTGAAGGATGGATACATCAAAGGAGATCGGACGAAGCACATATTACCGAAATTATTTTTCACTCATGACCTACAGAAGGCCGGAGAGATCCAAGTGCTCCAAGTCCGTTCCAGCGACAACTCAGCTGACCTATTCACGAAGTCGCTTCCAACCTCCACAAGGAAGAAGCTAATGCATCAGATCGGCATGCGCCGATTAAAGGACTTAGAGTGATGATCATTTCAGGGGGAGTAGTACGTGTTGTACTCTTTTTCCTCGCTAAGGTTTTGTCCCACTGGGTTTTCCTTAGAAAGGTTTTGATGAGGCAGCATCGCGAAGCATCTTACTATGATCCCATCATCACAACCGGTTATGCCAATCAAGGGGAAGTGTTATAATCCATTGAGGTTGGATCTCCATAACTGGCTCCTATGTCCAATATGATTAGTGGATGTTTTCCTTATTCTTGTAGGGGTGGTAAAATGACTATTTCCTATTCTATCCTTTGCGTAATCACTATATAAAGAGACCTTTGGTCCTCATTAGTAATACACAAGAAACATTCGATTCACAACAAGAAATACCATTTTGGTGTGTATTTTTTCCAAAACTACCACCACCCTTAGAGACAAAAGTGGTATGAACTCGACTCGACTATGAACCTCTACTGGACAAAATACGGTCTCGCTTTCTCTCTTGGTCCAGAAAATCACTCTCTTATGCTGGTCGCCTCCAGTTGATTCAATCAGTAATAACAAGCATTACAAATTTCTGGAGCTCGGCCTTCCATCTCCCGGCTAGATGTTATGAGATAATTGAAGGAATTTGTGGTGCTTTCTTGTGGTCGGGATCCCTGCACGTAACTTCAACTGCAAAAATAGCCTGGACAAATCTGTGTCTACCAAAACGCGAAGGAGGTTTGGGAATTCGGAAACTGAAAGACTCAGCCACTGTCTTCTCCCTCAAACTCATATGGTTCCTTTTGAGTGGTAAAAGTTCCCTTTGGGTAGCTTGGACTAAACGATACCTACTTGGAAACACATCTTTATGGGACATCTAAGAAACAACAACAAAGGGTTCATGGATTTGGAGGAAGCTTTTAAAGCTCCGCCCCCCTAGCAGCAGAATTCTCAACCGTGGAGGTAAAAAATGGGCTCAATACTTCGTTTTGGTTCGATAAATGGGTCATGGACAAACCTCTGATAGACGCTATAGGAAATGGGGCCACAAGCATCCTGGGGATTTGCAGAAATGCTAAGGTTGTGGATGCTATTACAAGAGGACATTGGAGATTTACAAACTGCCGGAACAATCATATTCAGCCTGTACTAAACTCAATAAGACAACATCCGATCCCTACATTGGAAAGAGGAGACGACGTCTTCCGGTGGAAACAGAGCGAGAGTAAGATGGATACCAAATTTCTCTCCAAGCTCACTTGGGATCAAATCCGACATCATGGTGACCAACGATATGCCAGTACTTTTGGTAAAAGAAAAAAAAATTATATCATTTACTATCTCCAGAATTAGGTGAGTACACTTGTGAGTACACTTTTATTATAATTTTGGACAGTTGTTTTTTTCTCCGGTTATAAAAGAGATAGAGTTGGGCTTAGGCCCCTCTGGTCGATACGAAGGGTTTCACTTTCCTATTTCTCTGTTTTTCTTCTTCTCACATTGAGTAAGGGCAAATATCGCCGGCATCTAGCAACGATATTCATATTTGGAAAATTACCTCTCAATTCTCTCTTTCCTTTTTGCTACTGTCAACTTTCCATATCATCCCCCTTCTTTCCTTCCCGCCTTCTCCTTATTTCTCACGGCTCATACTAAAGAATCATGTTAACGCCAAAAATTCAGCAATCACTCAATCACAATTATTGTTCCCTTCCAAGAATTGAACCCTGCACACTCGTTTCCTTATTCCACCATCACCGCAACCGGCGGCTTGGCTCCTCGGAGATCGCAGTAAGAATGGCGGAAAACCTACACAATGCTCTGCAGACGATGTCTATCATTGACGATGACCCCATCATCATTCCAGACAGCCCTGGCTTCAGGGTTTACGCTGAAAACAAAAGAAGCCTGTTGGGAAGACTCTTTAATCCTGATCTTCAGAGCATGTCGAAGATGATAGAGTATATGCCTACGGCATGGAGAGTTTACAACCGGGTTCGGGGTATTGCTTTGTCAAGAGACCGCTTCCAGTTCATCTTCCAATGCGAAGAGGATCTTCTAATGGTTTTGAAGGACCGACCATGGTCATACAATCGCTGGACTATGGTTTTGGAACGCTGGACACCAAATCCCCCGTCAAATTTCCTGTCTACTCTGGAACTATGGATTCGGATTCGACACATTCCGGTTAGCCACTTCACCTTGGAAACGATGCACATAATAGCTAAAAAAATTGGGGAAGTCAAGGAAATCGCCTATGATCCGAAGGTGTCACATTCAAAAGAATACATCCGGGCTCATATCATCCTCAAGATTGAAAATCCGGCAGTGGCAGCCAAAAAACTCAACCTGCCCAATGGTGAATCGGCGGTGATAGAGTTTGAGTATGAAAAGATACACAAGCGATGTTTCCATTGCCGCCGCCTCACACATGAGATTTCGGCTTGCCCTTGGAAGAATAACAAAGCCCCTATGGCGTCCGCTTCTACAAACAATCCAACTGCTCCGCCTCCAATGATCAACGACAACCCTCCATCAAGAGGGACAAAGGAAGGATTGCTATTGACTCCACCGGGATTCCCTGCAATGTTCCCGGAATTATCTGCTGAGGATCAACAAATGGCTATGCAATACATCTCGCATGCGGATGAAACAGAATGGAAAGCCAGAATATGGCGTGTACAACAATCAATTGCCAACTCGAAAGCAAACCTCTCGGTCCAGCTAACAAAAATCACTCATGACCGCATACTTATATGGTCCACTGGATAACGAAATTTATATGAAAGTCCCAGAGGGAATAGAGCTGAAAGATAAAAGAAGTTCTCGAGACAAGCATTGTATTAAGCTGAATAAATCGCTCTATGGATTGAAATAATCAGGTCGCATATGATATAATAGACTAAGTGAGTACTTAGTGAAAGAGGGCTATAAAAACGATCTCATATGTCCACGCATATTTATAAAGAAATTCGACAAGGGATTCGTAATCATCGCGGTGTATGTAGACGACCTGAATATCCTAGGAACCTCTGAGGAAATATCCCAAACGGTTGAATACCTAAAGAAGGAGTTTGAAATGAAAGACTTAGGAAAGACTAAGTTCTGTTTGGGAATACAACTTAAGTACTTTAATAATGGAATCCTTGTGCATCAAATGGCATATACAGAAAAGATACTCAAGCGTTTTAATATGGACCAGACTCACCCACTGAGTAGCCCAATGATGGTGAGAAGCCTTAGCCTGGACAGCGATCCATTCGGTCTAAAGAAAAAGGACGAAGAAGTCCTTGGTCCCGAAGTGCCATAGGAGCGTTAATGTACTTGGCTTCACACTAAGCCGGACATATGCTTTGCCGTGAACCTCTTTTCAAGATTTAGTTCTTATCCGACCCAAAGGCACTGGAATGGGATGTTTCTCTCAATAGCTCTTTTCAAGATTTAGTTCTTATACACAAGCGATGTTTCCATTGCTGCCGCCTCACACATGAGATTTCGGCTTGCCCTTGGAAGAATAACAAAGCCCCTATGGCGTCCGCTTCTACAAACAATCCAACTGCTCCGCCTCCAATGATCAACGACAACCCTCCATCAAGAGGGACAAAGGAAGGATTGCTATTGATTCCACCGGGATTCCCTGCAATGTTCCTGGAATTATCTGCTGAGGATCAACAAATGGCTATGCAATACATCTTGCATGCGGATGAAACAGAACGGAAAGCCAGAATATGGCGTGTACAACAATCAATTGCCAACTTGAAAGCAAACCTCTCGGTCCAGCTAACAAAAATCACTCATGACCTTGACAAAGGAAAGGGACATGTTTATGATTACAGTATGCAGAAGACACAAACGTCCTTTTCAAAGGGCACTGTGAGTGGCTCACTTCGTGAAAGACCTACGGAGAATGAAAAAGAAACATCCCCAGCCAACAGCACATCTTCCACTCATTCGGTTAATGGATCGACGGGTTTTGTGATGGGGGCTGATTCTCGGCCTTCATCCTCCGGTATCCATTCAACTGACTCCAAAGGACGCAGAAGACCTCCCTCGTGGAAACGTAAGGTGAACCCATCCCCTAACTACACTTCCTCCGCTAAAATGGCCAGTACAGTATCTCGATCTTCTCCAAAAAGGAAGGCAGAAGAAAAAGAACAGAGTGACAACAACAGAAACCCCAAAACCCCAACAACTTCGGTGGCTTCCGGTTTGAAGACGCTGCAATCAAAATGAGCCGCTGCAATCAAAATGAGCCTTCTGAGCTGGAACTGTCAAGGGGCGGGAAACACCGAGACAGTTCAACGAATCCGGGAGATGCGGCGTACGTTTTTTCTGGATTTTCTGTTTCTCATGGAAACGAAACAACGATTTACTTACATGAATGATTTGCGTATTAGTTTGGGGTATGATGAGATGGTCACTGTGAAACCGTCTGGTTTGAGTGGTGGGTTGGCTGTAATGTGGAAGAAAAGTTACAAAGTGGAGTTACTATCAAAAAATAATAGAATCATTGATTTTCTGGTCTCGATTGGGTCTCTTCAATTTTTCTTAGGCTGTGTCTATGGAGATCCGAGAAGGGAACGAAGACAAATTGTTTGGGATCAACTCTCTCAAATTGGTCTCACTCGGGATAGAGCATGGGTCCTCATTGGAGACTTTAATGAACTGATGAACAAGGAGGAGAAACTTGGGGGTCCGGATAGGCACAAGTCAACCTTTTGGGGTTTCAGAAATATGGTGGAAAACTGCAAAATACGGGAACTTCGAAGCTCAGGCAATTGGTTCTCGTGGGGTGGATGGAGAGATAATGTCTGGATTCAGTGTCGTCTTGATAGAAGCTTTGGGAATGCAGAATGGTTCCGTCTTTTCCCTCGAGCAAAAATTAAATACATGAGTATGAGTGCATCAGATCACCGTCCTGTTAAGCTCTGCTTCCATCTTGAAACAGAGGACTCTGCGAAAGGCAGATTTTACTTCGACAAAAGAATGATATCGAAACCAGGTTTCGAAGAAGTAATAATCTGTGGCTGGAACAATGGGACGAACGACTCTACCTCAGTATTGGATAGAATTTCACAATGTAGGAGAGAAATTGCTTGATGGAGGAAGACGCAAGACACCAACTCAAAAAAGAAAATTGAGCGTCTCCAAATAGCTCTAGAAAATGAAGTGGCTAAAAGACATCCCTCTCGCTCACAAATGAGAAGAATCAAACAAGAACTAGCGTTAGCCCACAAGGAAGAGGAACGTTTCTGGCAACAAAAAAGCCGGGAACAATGGCTGCGTGAAGGAGATTTGAATACAGCTTTCTTCCATAATTCAGTTAAGGGCAGACGAATAAAAAACAAGGTACTCATGCTATTGGACGAGAACGGCATTGAACAATTTTCTGAAGGAGCAAAGGGTCACGTTGCAGTAGAGTTTTTCCGAGATTTGTTTACAAGTACAAACCCATACGACTTGGAAACACTGTTTCATGTCTTCGAACCAAGAGTCTCTGCGGAAATGAATAATGAATTGACGGCATCGATCACAGAGGAAGAGATTAAAAAAGCTGCCTTTGAAGTTAAAGGGAGCAGTGCTCCAGGAGAGGACGGGCTAACTGGGGTCTTTTACCAAAAGTACTGGCATATCGTTGGTCCGGCTATAACAGCAGAGATACAAGGGTTTTTCAGCTCTTCTCGTGTTCCTGACGGATGGAACCATACGCACCTCTGCCTCCTGCTGAAATTACCGAACCCATCCAAGATGATAGACATGCGCCCGATAAGCCTTTGTTCAGTTCAATACAAGATCATATCCAAAATTCTTTGTGAGAGGTTGAAGAAAGTCCTTCCAGATATAGTATCAGAGACACAGGGGGCCTTTGTCTCAGGCAGACTAATCTCTGACAATATTCTTATTGCTCATGAGATGATCCACGGTTTAAGAACCAACGACAGAGTATCTGACAAGTTCATGGCTGTTAAAACAGATATGTCCAAAGCTTATGATAGAGTTGAATGACCCTTTATTGAAACCTTGCTGGAAAAAATAGGGTTTGATCGCAAATGGGTATGCTGGCTCATGGCATGTATTAACTCAGTCTCATACTCGATCCTTCTCAATGGGAGAATACACGGCCTCATAAAACCCGAGTGTGGTCTGCGCCAAGGCGACCCTTTGTCACCTTTCCTCTTTATCCTAGCTGCAGAAGCGCTGGTAAGTTGTTTGAATGTAGCGGAACAGGCTGGTAAACTACAAGGCATAAAACTCAGTGTGTCAAGCCCTTCTGTCCACCATTTATTGTTTGCGGATGACAGTCTTCTGATGTGCCAAGCATCCAGCAGAGAAGTGCAGGAACTGCACAATTGTTTGAACTTGTATGGTGCAGCGTCTGGTCAGATGATCAACAAATCCAAATCTTCGATTATGTTTGGTTCAAAGGTAGAAGAAGGAGACAAACAAAACATCAAACGGGTACTAGGCATTCACAAAGAGGGTGGGCAAGGGACCTATCTAGGTCTTCCAGAGTGTTTTAGTGGGTCTAAAAGTTCTCTCCTCAGGTTCTTAGAAGAAAAAGTTCAGAACAGAGTTGATGGATGGTTCTCAAAGGCTCTTTCTCAGGGTGGTAAAGAAGTCTTGATAAAGTCGATTGGTCTAGCCATGCCCATATATGCAATGACGTGTTTTAAGCTTCCGGTGAATGTCTGCAAAAAACTCACAAGTGTACTCACCCAATTCTGGTGGAACAATGGAGGAGTGAAGAAAAAGATTTCTTGGGTGGCTTGGCAAAGACTGTGCAAATCAAAGGAGAAAGGAGGATTGGGTTTCCATGATATAGGTAGATTCAACCAAGCATTGTTTGGAAAACAAGCTTGGAGATTATGGTCTCAACCGGATTCTCTTCTAAGCAGAATCTACAAAGAAAGATATTTCAGCCGAGGATCCTTCTTAGAAAGTACAATGGGATCGCGTCCCTCCTTTGCCTGGAGAAGTATACTTCATGGGAGGGAACTTCTAAAAAAAGGTTTGCTTAAGGCAATTGGCAATGGAAATGATACAAAAGTTTGGCTAGAAAATTGGATACTCGATGATACTCCTCGTCCTCCTCGCTTTCGTCAAGAGAATGTCCTCGACCTAACAATGTGCGTCTCCCAACTCATCGACCCAGTTACCAGACAATGGGACAGACAAACTCTTCGGCAACACTTCCCATATGATGAACAGGAAAAGATCCTTCAGATTCTGCTGGCTCTATCCCGTAATGACGAACTTGTATGGGGATTCTCGGAGTCTGGTAACTACACCTCAAAAAGTGGATACAGATTCTCGGACCATCTACTTGATCTCCAAAACCCTCAACAGAGTCAAATTGCCCCTTTAGAGACAGCTCTTTGGAAAAAACTCTGGAAAACAAAAGCGTCGTCAAAGCTCAAACACTTTTTATGTAAGTCCCTCGCTGGCGCTTTAGCAGTTAAAGCGAACTTGATCTCTCGAGGAATCCCCTCTGATGGTCTATGTTTGTCTTGTGGTCAGGGCCCCGAGACAGTCTGCCATGTTCTTTTTAACTGCCCGGTTGCAAAAGAAACTTGGGAACTATCCCAAATCCCGCTTCCCACTCATGGGTTCTCTCCTACCTCGGTTTTCCTCAACACTCATCACCTACTGGAATGTAGTGCAAAACAATTGATTCTCGAGCAGCTACGAAAGGCATTTCCTTGGATACTATGGCATCTTTGGAAGGCCCGCAATGCCCTCTGTTTTGAGCAGACAAACTATGATCCCCCGTCTATTCTAGATAAAGCCTTGGAGGACGCGGTCATATGGCTGTCTACCAACAATGCCATGAGCCAAGAAACTTTACAAGCCACTATCAGCCCAGAATCCCCACCATCATGGATTAAGCCCCTACATAATGCGTTGAAATGTAATATTGGCTCCTCCTGGGACTCTACCAAGCAAATAAGCGGAGCTGCGTGGCTAATTCGGAACAACCTGGGAAACATTTTGTTTCACAGTCGAAGATCCTTTGCAGACGTTTCATCTGCAGTAGAGGCAGAGTTTCTTGCTTTATTGTGGGCTGTGGAATCTGTTGGGAATATGCAGATGGATAATGTCATTTTCAAGTCGTCTTTCATCCAAGCTCATCAGGCAATGCTGTCGCCAAATCTTTTCCCTCAGGTAGCCAATATAACGCTCTGCATCTCAACATCACTCGCCAAATTATCCTGCTGGTCTCTTGACCTGTGCTCGGACAATGCGAACAGAGTTGCTTCGCTCATAGCCGAATCTGCTACAAAGCTCCACTTTCATCAATCTTACATCGCCAGGCTTGGACCTTCTTGGTTGAGACATCTCATCCACAATGAAACCAACGACATTTATCTGAATAGGTAAACAATATGGAAAGGCCTCCATATAACTTGCCCGTGCTGAGCAGCTATCCTCTCCTTGCTGCAGTGTTTCTTAATCCTTTGGAATTGGTCTTCCTGCTACAATGCTCTTTATCTCTCTGAATTTGTCCTTTTGTTTTTTAAGCTTTTACAGTTTTCGATAACTCTACTCTATCCTTTCCCTTTAATTGGGTTTTGTATTACTTCTCTCCGGGGTTTTCTCGGTTCTTTCCTCAATAAAATGGTTGCAGTGTTAAAAAAAAATGATATAATTTTTTTTGTTCTTTTTTAACATTCATTTATTTATTATTTATTATAAATTATGAAATTATTATATGGATGATTTTACAATGGATGATTTTACAATGAATGATTTTACAATGGATAATTCTACTATCCACATCTGACAATTTCACATATATCACACTAAAACACTTTATGAAACTTTCAAAAATTTTACTTGCATCATGCTGAAATTTTATTAAGTCTTACTGTATATAATAAATCTTATTTTTTGGTATTCAAACCTCCTAATATATATAGAAACATTAATAATTCCTTAATCAAACATTGGACCAAAAAAAATTCACAACTTTTTTTGTTTTTATAGATGGAATAGATTATTGTATATACTAGATATTTAAGCAAAACTAATAACTCTACATTGATCCAAATTTTTTATTTTTTCTTATAACTAATATGAGTTGGAACATATTCTAACATTGACGATGTATTAATTTATTAGTAAATTTGGGTGGATACCTTATTCAAAAGAAAAAAAAATAGGGTGGATATGGTAATCGCTGACGCTAATTGGTTATTTACTTGTTGTGACTGATAATCGTAGAAAAGGAAAATAGCTGGATAGTTTTGGTTAATTTCGTTTTCTGGTTAAAGATTTGCAGACAAATATATCCAAACACATACATACAGCATTGAAGTCTGAAGATAATTCATTTCCATTTTGATCCATGCTCATTTTGCAGTTCTGGAACACTTTTAGTCGGTTCGGTCAATATGACCACTCTTAATTAAAATGATATTGAAGATTTGCTTGAAGGATGGTCACTATTTATAAATTCTACAAAGTTCATTGTTTTGTCTAAATCACTATGACACACCAAAGGACATTAAAAATCTTTTTGAGACTAGATATCCTTCGATTTTCATGGGTCAAACATATCTATCTAGTTATAATTTTTTTTGACATGAATGTTCCCAAAAATAAATTGTAGATTGTAAATAAGTACGATAATAATCAGTTGACAAATTGAATACTTGAAGGAATCAGCACTGTTCTAAAAGGAAATAAACAGTACAATCATATATTTGGAACGAAAATAGAGATAGAAGTGTTTCTGAAAGAGTGAGTAAATAGAGAAAATTAGGAAATGGGACCCCATCTCACTATATGGACCAAAGAAGACACACACACATAACAAGAAACCAAAAACAACTCATGTGGCTTTCTGCTCAAATCTACTGTTAGATTTTTATTCAGACCAATGTTGGAGTAAATTGGATGACAATTTTTTTGCGAGAATCTAAGCAAGATAACACAGTTTTTCACGTTAACGCTTTCTCTTTGCTTTTACCAATTCTCACAAGTCGCAACACTTTCTGCACCTCTTGTCTCTTCTCTCTTTTCCCTTAATTCTATACTCATTCTTTCTAAAAAGTTTAACTATTATTCATAGTTATTTTATTTAAGAGTTAGTATTAACTATTAAGTAGGGTTACCGATCGACTTCTATGACAAGCCTTATATGAAACTTGCTTCTTACTCTTTCCCTTTGTAAAATTATCACATACAATCTATTCACTTTCACACTTGGCTCATTAATTTGCTAATATATATGTGCCTCATGTGTGTGTGTACATATCATACATTCATACTCATATTTTAGACCCAAAAAAAAAGATTATTTTGATGTTTTGTTGTGATTGATGAATGCATTATGAGAAAAAAAAAAGAAAAAAAAAGATCTATTTGATTTTTTTTATCACCATTTTTTTTTGTGTCACCTACACTAAACGATATTTTTTTGCACCATTAATTTATTCTTTAAGTTAATGATATAAAATCTCAAATAATAGTTCAACATTAACTTTTAAGTTTCAGAGTTTTAAACCAGCACCGTTATGCTGTTTTTCTTTCCGAACCTTAACATGTTATCATTTTAAGCTTGTAGTTCGAAGCTAGATATTTATTTCCATCTTATGCATATTTAACCACTGCTATCTAGTTTAAAATGAACTTGGAACAAAAATCCCCAAAAAGTTTGATATATTGTGACTACATATATTTTCTCGATAGCCAACCAAATATTCAGAATGTGAGAATATATAAAAGAAAAAAAAATTGTATAGCACAATGTATGAGTTACATAACTGAAGTCTATATATATTGAAACAAATAAATATTTGCTTTGATGACTGTAAAAAAATAAGGTATGATCATAGAATTAAGCAGAATCAACAAAAATTCCATAATCTGATATCTCCTTCCTCAAAGAAATCATCAGCAGGCGGTGTTGTCAAATACGGCAACATGAACTGATCATCACCATCAAAGCAGTTGTACCATGATGATTCAGACAAAGAGACAACTTGTTGGTCATACTGAGACATGGATACAACATCATAGAGATCTTCAGATGGAGACGAAGAAAGCAATGGAGATGAAGTAGAGACTGAGGAAGGAGACGGGTCTGTGTTTGCAGCAGCAGCAGCTACTCTCTGTATGGACTTAGGAGACATGTTAATGTTGTTGTTGTTATCACCATTGTTGGTATTGTAGAGAGAAGATGAGATCTCAGGGAAGTTGAGATTATTAGCTGAAGATCCTTTTAAACAGAGAAGTGCTGCGTCGTAGGCTCGAGCTGCAGCTTCAGCGGTTGAATAAGAACCGAGCCAAATCCTTGTCTTTTGATTAGGAGCTCTGATCTCTGAAACCCATGAACCCCAACTTCTCATTCTCACTCCTTTGTACTTCTTGATCATGTTACTCTTGCTTATGGACGATGTTGATGTTGAAGATGAAGATGATGATGATGGAGACGACATTTGCTTTGTCGCCTTTTGAAGTGTTTTCACCATTGATTGTATTGTAAAGAGAGGAGCAACTTAGAGGAGAAGAATGGTGGGCTTCTATTTATAGATGAGATACGAAGAACAAAAGTGGAAAAGAGAATATTAAAGAAAAATAATACTATGAACATAGTCAAAGAAAGTAGCATGGGGCACACACAAAGAGATGAGTACTTTTCTTTTAAATAATTGTGAAAGACAGGTGTTTTTATTTATTTAATAAAAGGATTTAACCTTAATCACAATCCCATATGCAGCATCCAATCACAGATCACTACCAAGAGAATCCTCCTTTTCTTTTTTCAATAATGCATATTTATTGATTGACCTTTATTTAGTTACACTATTGTTTACCAGTAAGTTACTACTTCCAAATCTCAATAGGTCAAACTCTTGAATTCTGCTAAAGCAAATTACAATAATCAACACACTCAGAGTTATACAAAAATAAAAATCTATTTCAAGAAACGACGGAAATTTTGTAAAACAATATAGGAGCTAGATACATCGGATTCTGTTTTTGAGAGGCAACTTCTAGGAGCTAAGAGCATGTGATTTTCTAAGTACAAACAAAACAACAAAGTTAATCATAAGAATAATTTAACTAGCTAATTATTTCGATAAATGAGATGTCCAAAAAAAATCACATGATTATAAGTTATAAACTTATAAACACAATTAAGAATCTTAAACGTCAAAGTAGCTGAAGTCATGTTTATTACCAAGAGGAGAAACAACAGCTGGTGCATCTCTGTCTTTAATGGGCTTTTAAAACCGCGTTAACTACTTCTTTGTGTCCCCTTCTTCCACACGTAAAATTCTCTCTGTAAAAAAAAAAGGTTTACTAATATTAATTATAGTTAATTAAATTCAGATTCCTTTGTCAAACTGCACTGTAATGCTAAACTATTTCAATAGGGGTACTAATAAACTATACTAGTAAAATCGTCAAACCTTAGAATAATCTACACTCTTTTTCAAACAAAACTAATCTGCAGTTAAAATAATTAGTCCGCACTAGAATTTAAGACGCGTATCGAGTAATTAAAAATTAAACAAAACTATTCGTGTTCACGTTCTGGCCAGACCCATTTTTTTTTGTTTTCGTATAATATAATTAGGCAGGTGGTTTTTTCCAGATACCAAGAAACGAATCAACCGATTTGTTCGTTGGAAAATGCAGAGGAAAGTGCAGGCAAAGTAAACATATACTCCAAAATAAACTTCAACTGTTTGTTTATGTTTGCATTTATGCATTCATTTCGTATGCATTTTTTTAAAATGAGTTTTTTTTTCATCTGCTCCACAAAAAGTATCAATTATTTTGATCGATATATAGTGTTATTTTATATTTAATGTAGTTTTTTTTTTTAAAAAAACAAAGTTCTTATTTAACCCTCCATCAAAAGTTATATTAAAAGTATATTTGTATAAAATATTTTTTTCTGAAATCATGTGAAATATGTCAAAATAATACACTCTCTGTTTCATAATATAAATTACTTTAAAGATTTTTTTTTTAATATAAGTTGCTTTCATATTTTAATGCAAATTTTGTATTTATTTGATAGTGTGTGACCAATTTTATTCTATAATTTTTATGAGAACAGAGGAATAAGTAATTTTAAAAAGAATCTGTAAAAGTTTTACGTTCATGTTTGGCGTTTGTGATTGTTTCACTGGTAAGTTTTATGGAAGCATTTTTCTTTAATATAATTGTATAAATTGTGTTTAAACCAAACTGAGACCAAAATATATAGCAAAATCATTTTTTTAAACGTGAAAAGATAATGAACATCCTTAATTCGTAAAAGAAAAAACCACATTTTTAAAAGGTGAAAACATGAAAAAGTGGTATATTATTCTTCATATTAGTGTCTAATTTGGACAGTCTTAACTTATAAGTGTAAGAACAAGAAGATGAGTTGTGGTCTCTTCTCTTCTCGGCTTACAGAGTTACAGAATATGATATATCTATGAATCTATCCTTCATCAACTTTTGTGTCTAGAGGATAGAGTATACTATGAAGAAGTGTAAGAACAAGAAGAAGATAAGTTATGTTCTGTTCTGTTCTAAGCTAACAGTGAATCAGGTAACACGCAACTAAGCATGGCCATTCTTAAGAAGCTAGCTACCTAACGAAGAAGAGTGAGTGATTCAGTGATCCCCACCTGAGGAAATAGACAAATGGAATCATAAATGAAGATTCATGCTTCTTTCTCTTATAATGCATGTACTTTCCAAAAAAATATCCTATTCGTATTTGGACAATATTAACTGGCACCGTACTCAATATATGACCTTCCGTACCTCTCTCATCAATCAATCAATTTTTATGATAATAATATAGTGTTATAATAACGTTAGGTGGGTAGAAATAAAAAAGAATCAACATTTAATGGATACCGGTTAAGCCAGAGAGAAAGTAGGGTCGTTTTTTAATTACTAGGACTCTTGTTTTTGTGTTAGAAATATATAAAATGAGGAAGAAAATCAAGTGGTGGAGATTTAGAGGAACGTACGGAGATGTTTCATCAAGGATTGAAGAGTGTGTTGGATGGTGTAGAGGCAAATGCACATGTGGATTGTGACATGACAGAATCAAAATCCTCTGTTTTGATATCTCAAAGATTGAGAAATTTCCTAGAAGGGGAAAATTGATTTAATGACAATAGAGTTTGGAGATTTTGGTGTGGTGGTTGTTGAGTGAATTCAACAGGAGATTTTGCACGCTCCAAGTTTTAACAACTTTTATCGTCGATACTGTAATTTACCCAGTGGTAATTTGTAGTCTATAAGCTAGTGGAAATGCAAAACGTAATATATGGATAACCAAATCAAAGGCTGGTTAACCAACACGCGTTAGGTCCATAGGCAAAGAAGCGTTTAGTTGGCACTCCACTATTTGGATTCGATTGGTGTTGAGGACTATCAGGAGTTTAACATGACCACTGAGCTCTAACATTATATTGGAGAATATTCTAGTAACTTAGAAAATTGAATATAAATTTAGTTTTCTATAAATCTCGTGTATTTACTCTTACCTAGAATATAAGATATCTCCTCATGTATATATGCAGACAATATCAAAAACTTTAGCCATTCTAGTTTTTAGCGTGAAAACTCAGAAGGAAAAAACCAGTTTAGTGTATTGAATCTATTATTTGAAGGAATTTTGAGTGATTTGCATTAAAATGACAAATTCATTGTTATTGGAACATGAATTTCAAAACCCACAAAAAATCCAGTGTTAATTTTAAAATTTATTTTGAAATCCATTGTTATTAGAAATATTTTAAGTAATACATTTTAGGAGAGTTGTTGGATTTCAAAGTGTTTTAGTGAAATTTCTTAGTTAAAAATATAAAAACCCAAATCCCATGGTTTTAAATGAAACTCTAGAATTTGTTAACTAAAATCACAACAATTTCTCTAATTGACCCAAAATCATTTAAAAACTCATTAAAATCCAAATCATCTCAAATCTTCTCAAATGTGATATTCAATACATCCCCTTGGATATTGGGCGAGGTAAAATATCTATGATATAACATATACTTTTAGTTTATTTTATTTTTAAAATAAGCATTTTTGACTACTTAAAAACTTTACTATATATATATATATATTTTTTTTTTGATATAGCACCCACAGAAAACACGATGAAGGATACGGGATGGATTGATGAAATGGTTCAGATATACGTTTAATTCAAGCTTGTGATTTTCAAATCAGTTTTTTTAGTCTAAAGGTCTTAACCACTTTGGTTTCTTAGCTACACTTTCTTGTAAACAAAAACTTTTTTCTTTTGAATTTAATTTAAATTTTTTCAAAAAAAAAAATTCTATATATATTTTTAAGAAAAACTCAAATATTCCTTGTTTTCATCTTTTTTTTTTCTTCTGTTTGTTATTCTTCTTTTCCGACGACAATTAAATATCCAACTTTCTGTATAAATGGAGTTTCAAATTCATAAACAAAAACACGAAGAATAGGTGCCATTGACGGTTACATGCGATCACGAAAGCGATCGTCTCTTTTTAACATTTCTCCATTGATCTTCTTTACCAATGATGATTTTTAAGTGTCGAGAGTTTGCAAGTACCAGTTTTATCACTTATGCGATTCAAAAAGGATTCACAATGTTTCATACCGGTTCATTATTTCTGTGTTTTTCCAGTTTTCCGTTGGTTATTCTCAATCATTGGATTTTCTTTCCATGGCGGTGTAGAGCAATTTCTTTTTAGTGTTCACAACGCAGATATCTCTGGCATGGGTTTATCCCCATTGCACGATGACTCGATTGAAGAGATCGAGTACAAAATCGGTCAATTTCTTTGGTGTCTTGGTCGACGAATTTGAGATCCTGGAAAATCAACATGGAAGAGAAGATAGACCGGAATCGAAAATGTACTCTCTTTGTTGTATGGTGATATTCGTACAATCGTTGAAGGTTGGCAATCCCATTTTCTATATATTTTGGAAGAATCAATATATTGGGTTCTTCACCGGAGAATATATTTAGATCTAAATTGAGAATTGGTCAATGTTTTACAAGAACAAATGGTGTTTACGATGGTTATGTGCATAACAGAAGATGAAGATCGCAACATTTGGTTTGCAAAGTTTCAAGCGAGTAAATCTTTTCTTCGAAAAGTACCGCTAAGTTTATTTTCCTTTGCACTATTATTTTTATAAATCTTGTGTTTAATTTTTCTTGTAATCCCTATGTAATCTTGAATATTTATTCATAAATAAAATAGATGTTAAAAAAATGAAGTTTCAAATTCTGATATTGATGTTGTCAGTTTCTGAGATTAAAAAGCATGAAGTTGGAAATCTTGGGTAGGTTAGTTAGCCTAATGAAAAATTAGAATGATAAAAAATGGGTTAGAATTTAGAAATTGCAGGTTTGTTGAAAGCCATTGTTTTCAGGTCGTGTGGAGCCGTCAGATCTTCTATATGTTTAGTTTTATTTAAGATAGGTTTAATTTTTCTTAGAAAAATTAGTCCTTAGATATATTATATGATACAATGTTGTGGGGCACCATAAAAGAGAATTTGGGTTTCATCAATTTGGACATAAATCTGTAGACCAATTTGCAATGGACATTAATTATATGTCCATGAAAGCATGTCCATAGAATATTTTCCAAATTAATTTATCCATGATGTTATTGAATAACTATATAAATGATTGATGAAGTATTGATGTTTTACTGTGATTATTGATTCACTTATTTGAATGACTCTTTTGATTTTCAAATTTTGTAAACACTTTTGACTGATTAGCTTACATATCTGATAGGTTGTGAAAATATTTTAAGAGTTTTGTGTACATGTCCATGTCTATGACTTTTGTGTTATACAGTTATATCAATACATATATTATTAATCCACAATATTTTATCCACATAATCCACATATCGTGGTCAGTTTTGTCAATATCACAACATCACAATTTCATTATCCACAGGAAATTGTTCACAGCCTCTGTCCATCAATAGATTTCCCCCTCATCCACAAAGTACTACCATTCATCTCACTCGCCTAGAGAGTTTTCTCTATTCATCTCACTTGTACACAAGAAGCTAGAGTCATGGTACAAAAAAAGAGAGTAAATACACATCATCCATTTTTATAACATTGATAATGTTTCTGTTTATTCTCAGTTGTCCATGTTCAGTTGTCCACATACCATAATATATTTTCAGTTGTTCATGTTCCATTGTCCACTAACTATCGTCTATTTTCAGTTTTTTTTTTTGTGTTTCGTAGTCTACTAACCATCATCTATTTTCAGTTTTTCATATTCTATTGTCCACATACTAGATCCCATTGTTTACGTTCTCTAAATAAGAAAAACTAAGATATTGTAAGATATGTAATGAAATTTAAGGCGAAAATGATGTTTAGATTTTTATTGTTCTTCTTACACATACACAGCTGAAAAAACTTACTTTTTTTCTCATTTGTCTAATTTCCAACTTGGTACTTTTTAATTTAAAATGTTGTTTGTAAAATATCTCCAAAATCAATTTTTTTTCTTGTGAAACTTTTCATCCATAGGTAGTTTTTGAAAGTATTGTTGATAATGAGGAATTTGAGATATATGAAGGGAATGTCCTGAAATCAGACTTGTATTTACTCTAGTAAAGTCGTGATGTCGAGATAAGACAATCATATGATATTGGACGGTTATAATGTTTTGCTAGAAGCCGCTTATAACTTATGAGTTATGAACTCATTACCATTATCATATGATCCTATAGGGTCACACACCTAAGCAAACTGGATAATATAAATTGGGTTTTGATCATTAGAGTAATGATTATGATCAACGTATATAAGATATACGTCGATATCGTTTTTCTATGAGGGTGTCGATCGACACTAATAGTGGGTGTCGATCGACACCTGTTGGCATCGTCTTCTCGATGCTTGACTTTCTGTGAGGGTGTCGATCGACACCAATGGTGGGTGTCGGTCGACACCCGTCGGCAACTCCAGCCTATATATATGATATAAGGGCTTGGGTTTGAGAAAGATAAGTAACAAGAGAGAAGCTCTTGGTTACCACAGAAAAACCACAGAAAAGGCATATATAGGTTTGAGAAAACCCAAAACGCGAATCGTTCGCGGAGGCACTAGCATCCCGTCGTCCAGTTTGTGTGCGTGTGGACTTCTGTAGAGGCGCAGCACTTGAGGCGCTTCTTGATCTCGATTACCTGTTCTTCTTCCGCTGCAAATACTAAGGTATGTTCGAGATTTGACATATATTCAATTAACACAAGATCCGTGGGTTAGGATGTTGTTAGGGCTGTTTTAATTCGATTAAAACCTGAACAAATCCCTTCAGTGGTATCAGAGCGGTGTGTTTTTATTGAATCTGTTGATATTTTGCTTAATCCACCTGTTAAAAATCGTTCTTGACGAAGAACGCCGTTCTGGGTTCTTCGGTGTCGACCGACACCAATCCGGTGTCGATCGACACCAATTAGGTTCTCTGGTGACGACCGACACTAATGTAATGTCGATCGACACCAATCTGGTAGTGACGACCGACACTAATGTAGTATCGATCGACACCAATCAGGTGGTGACGACCGACACTAATGTAGTGTCGATCGACACCATTCGGTGACGACCGACACTAAGGTAGTGTCGATCGACACCAGTTCAAAACTCGCGTTCATAACTTGTTTAACTTGAGAAATTTTACAAGTATAGAACGAGTTGAAATATCTAGAATATATAAATGATATAAACTAGATTGATGTTCCGTTCCTCAAACATAATATTAAGCTTTTAATATCTTCCCAATCTTGTCAACTGTCAAGGCTCGTTTCATTGTGTGATGGGTCTGCCAAAGCAGGGTGTCCGCAATTACATGAGTGAGGCAGGTTGTAATCGTTACTACGGACTTAAAAGATTGATTTGCTTAACTGGGCTATCAAAATAGTTTTGGGCTCAGAGATATAGGATCGGATTTGATATAAGATATTAATCCGAGACAAGAATTATATATGATATAATTAGCAAAGTGTTGCTTACCTAAATAGCTAAAGTTTGGGCGATGGGCCAAAGCTCACTCAAATTTTTGTGAAATATGGATCTTGGATCATTATATTCAATTGAGGAAAATTGTTTTTGAATATAATGTGAGTCTCTTAATTGTTAAGATTTCTCATTTCTTGGACATCGAAACTAAACTCTCATTTTGTGTTTTTCAGCTATGGCTAACTCCCCTCACAGAAACACATTCTCGCTTCGATCCGTCCTTGAGAAGGACAAGCTTAATGGATCGAACTTCCTTGAATGGTATCGGAACTTGAGAATTGTTCTCAAGCAGGAGAAAAAGGAATATGTCATTGAGAAGGTTCTCCCTGAGAAACCGAAATCCAATGCCGGACACGCTGAAAGGAATGCTTGGGAGAAGCATTCCAATGATGAGGTCGATGTGAGTTTTCTCATGCTGGCTACCATGAACTCGGACTTGCAGAAGCAATACGAGAACGTGGCGTCACCTGTTGAGATGATCACTAGCCTGAAAGGGATGTTTCAGGAGCAAGCACGAACTGAGAGATACCAGACGGTTAAGTCTCTCATTGAGTGCAAGCTACCAAAGGATGGTCCAGTTAGCCCACATGTCATTAAGATGATGGGTTATATTGATAACTTGGCAAAACTGGATTGTCCCCTTAGCCAAGAGTTGGCTACGGACATCATTCTGCAGTCGTTGCCGTCAAGCTTTGATCAGTTTATCATGAACTATAACACGAACAACATGACAAAGACTTTGACGGAACTGCATGGCATGCTCAAGACAGCTGAGCCAAACATCAAAAAGGGCACCCCTAATGTACTTTTGGTGCAAGGGGGTAAAAAGTTTAAGAAACATGCTAAGGGTAAAGGAAAAGCTAAGGCATTCCAGATTGAGAATCAGGATAAGCCTGAGGCTTCTTCCAAACCCAAACGCGGCCCTACTGATGCTGATAAATGCCATTACTGCAATAAGTCTGGGCATTGGAAGAGAAATTGCAAAGAGTATCTTGGAGATCTAAAGAACTCGAAGAAGACGTATGAGACGACTTCTTCAGGTATCTATGTTATAGAAGTAAATGTTACTACTTCAGGTTCTAAGTCTTGGGTATTAGATACCGGCTGTGGCGCTCATATTTGTACAAATATGCAGGGTCTAAGCAACAGTAGAACGCTGGAGAAGGGACAAGTGGACCTACGCGTTGGGAATGGAGCAAGAGTTGCTGCATTGGCCGTAGGAACTTATCATTTGTCTTTGCCGTCAGGCTTGGTTTTAGAATTGAATAATTGCTACTATGTACCTGCTATAAGCAGAAACATCATTTCTATTTCTGTTTTGGATTTAGAAGACTTTCATTTTTCGATTAAAAACAAGTGTTGTTCTTTTAATCGTAATGAAATGTTTTATGGTAGCGCTCCATTAGAGAATGGACTTTATATTCTTAACCAATCTTTGCCTGTCTATAACATAAATGCCAAACAGTTAAGAACCAATGACTCGAACCCTACGTTTCTCTGGCATTGTCATTTGGGCCACATCAATGAGAAAAGGATTCAAAAGCTTCATAAAGATGGACTTTTGGACTCATTTGATTTTGAATCATTTGAGAAGTGTGAATCCTGCTTATTGGGCAAAATGACAAAGGCTCCTTTCAACAAGTTTAATGAAAGGGCCGGTGACCTATTGGGACTAATACATACCGATGTATGTGGTCCAATGAGTATTAGTGCTAGAGGAAACTTTCAGTACTTCATCACGTTTACTGATGACTTCAGTAGATATGGTTATGTCTATTTAATGAGACATAAATCGGAATCCTTTGAAAAGTTCAAGGAGTTCCAAAATGAAGTACAGAACCAACTTGGCAAAAGTATCAAAGCTCTTCGATCAGATCGTGGAGGTGAGTACTTAAGCCAAGAGTTCAGTGATCATCTGAGTAACTGTGGAATTGTTTCACAACTCACTCCTCCTGGAACACCTCAGTGGAATGGTGTGTCTGAAAGGAGGAGTCGGACTTTATTGGATATGGTTCGATCGATGATGAGTCAAGTAGATCTTCCATTATCCTTTTGGGGATACGCTCTAGAAACGTCTGCGTTTACGCTAAACAGAGTTCCATCAAAATCAGTCGAGAAGACACCATATGAGATGTGGACTGGAAAAGTTCCAAGTTTGTCTTTTCTTAAAATTTGGGGTTGTGAAGCTTATGTCAAGCGGTTGATATCTGATAAGCTTGAACCCAAATCTGATAAGTGCTACTTCGTTGGTTATCCTAAGGAAACCAAGGCTTACTACTTTTACAACCGTTCTGAGAACAAAGTGTTTGTTGCTAAGAACTGTGTTTTTCTTGAGAGAGAATTTCTTTCCAAGAAGAACAGTGGGAGTAAAACACAACTCGAAGAAGTTCGAGAATCACAGGAGCCTGCTCAACCTGTCGAGGAAGAGCAGCGACTGGATCTACAAAGAGTTGTAGAGTCCGAACCTGTGATGCCAGAAGTTCGCAGATCCAAAAGGATTCGTCATGAGCCCGAGAGATATGGATTTCTTGTGATTAATTGTCATGATCTCTTGATTATTGACAGTGACGAACCTGCGACTTTCGAAGAAGCAATGATGGGCCCTGACTCCGAAAAGTGGTTTAAGGCCGCTGAATCCGAAATCGGTTCCATGTCACAAAACCAAGTATGGACTTTGGGTGATTTACCTGATGGTGTAAAAGCCATTGAGTGTAAATGGGTCTTCAAGAAGAAGATCGATGTGGATGGAAACGTTCAGATATATAAAGCTAGGTTGGTGGCAAAAGGTTTCAAACAAGTTCAAGGTGTTGACTATGATGAAACCTATTCCCCAGTCGCTATGCTTAAATCTATTCGGATTCTCCTAGCAACAGCCGCTCATTATGATTATGAGATTTGGCAAATGGATGTGAAAACAGCTTTCCTTAACGGAATTCTGGAGGAGGATGTGTACATGACACAACCTCCGGGTTTCATTGATCCTAATGCTGCTGGGAAAGTATGCAAGCTTCATAAATCCATTTATGGATTGAAGCAAGCATCTCGGAGTTGGAACCTACGTTTTGATGAAGCAGTTAAAAAGTTTAACTTCATCAGAAACGAAGAGGAACCTTGCGTTTACAAAAAGACTAGTGGGAGCGCAGTTGCATTTCTCGTATTGTATGTAGACGACATACTTCTCATAGGAGATGATATTCCGTTACTTCAGTCAGTAAAGGACTGGCTCGGAAGTTGTTTCTCGATGAAAGACATGGGTGAAGCCGCCTATATTCTTGGAATAAGGATCTATAGAGATAGATCAAAGAGGCTGATTGGACTGTGCCAGGACACTTATATCGATAAGGTTCTACACAGGTTCAACATGCATGATTCCAAGAAGGGCTTTCTTCCGATGTCTCATGGCATTACTCTCAGCAAGAAGCAGTGTCCTTCGACACCTGCTGAGCGAGAGCGCATGAGTAGGATTCCTTTTGCTTCTGCAGTAGGATCTATTATGTATGCCATGCTTTGTACTCGTCCAGATGTTGCTTGTGCTTTAAGCATGACGAGTCGATACCAATCAGATCCCGGTGAGAGTCACTGGACTGCCGTCAAGACAATCCTGAAGTATTTGAGAAATACCAAGGATAAGTTCTTAGTGTACGGAGGAAGTGATGAGCTTGTAGTGAGTGGTTATACGGACGCCAGCTTTCAGACAGATAGAGACGATTTCCGATCTCAGTCTGGTTACGTCTTCTGTCTGAATGGAGGTGCAGTTAGTTGGAAGAGTTCCAAGCAGAGCACCGTGGCGGACTAAACGACCGAGGCTGAATACATCGCTGCTTCTGAAGCGGCGAAGGAGGCTGTTTGGATTAGGAAGTTCATTACTGAGCTTGATGTGATTCCTAGCATTTCTGAGCCTGTGGCATTGTTTTGTGACAACAATGGAGCCATAGCTCAGGCTAAGGAGCCCAGATCACATCAGAAATCCAAACACATTGAGAGGAGATATCATCTGATTCGTGATATCATTGAGAGAGGTGACGTCAAGATCAGCAGAGTTCCGACAGACGAGAACGTTGCTGACCCGTTGACTAAGCCACTCCCACGACCGAAGCATGAGAGTCATGCAGCTGCTATAGGCATTAGATTCCTTAAGCAGTAATCTCGTTGTTTTTAGTGGGAGTTATCATATTTTTGTTTTTTTGATGTTCATGTAAACATACATTTGGTTATGTTTTATTTAATGAAATTGTTTCAGTATTATTTAATGGTGTTATTAAATAATTGTCCAAAAGTAATTTATGGCATTCTTATAGATCATCAAATACTTGATTTGATCATGAGACTCTATAAGTGATAGATGACATAAATTATTTGTGTCCATAGTCGAGGTTATCAAAGTTGGACATTGATAACCGCGCGAGACTAGTATGTGAGGTGACTGATGACTAAGTTTCATGGAGTCATTAATAGGAGTATTAAAGTCAATCACATAGATATGTGTTAGAGAACACATGATCGGACATGACCCGCTAATGAGAACTCTACAAGATTGTTATATGAGTGTCATAAGAGTTTCTCATTACGACTATAGAGTATAGTCCTTTGACCTGAGTTCATCATGTTTTCTTACATATGAATTGGTATGCTTTGACTCTGTCAAACGTCAGCCGTAACTGGTGGCTATAAAGGCATTGATTGGGCATATTATGAAGTGTGTAGGAAACAGGGATGGAACAAGATGGAATTTGTCCCTCCCATATAATGGGAGATAAATATCTCAGGGCCTATCGAAGATTTGATACTGGAAATGCGTGGCCGCGCTCAAACGGATTGAATGTCAATCGTTTGTCTTTTATCAGTATAAATCAGAGTTCGATAAACATGGTTTGGTTGATTAAGGATGACACGAGTTCTTGCCTTATGCCAGATCGAGATATAGAGACAAAGGGATTATGGGAATAGTTGATTCCAGTACAAGTGGGAGATTGAAGGGAATGTCCTGAAATCAGACTTGTATTTACTCTAGTAAAGTCGTGATGTCGAGATAAGACAATCATATGATATTGGACGGTTATAATGTTTTGCTAGAAGCCGCTTATAACTTATGAGTTATGAACTCATTACCATTATCATATGATCCTATAGGGTCACACACCTAAGCAAACTGGATAATATAAATTGGGTTTTGATCATTAGAGTAATGATTATGATCAACGTATATAAGATATACGTCGATATCGTTTTTCTATAAGGGTGTCGATCGACACTAATAGTGGGTGTCGATCGACACCTGTCGGCATCGTCTTCTCGATGCTTGACTTTCTGTGAGGGTGTCGATCGACACCAATGGTGGGTGTCGGTCGACACCAATGGTGGGTGTCGGTCGACACCCGTCGGCAACTCCAGCCTATATATATGATATAAGGGCTTGGGTTTGAGAAAGATAAGTAACAAGAGAGAAGCTCTTGGTTACCACAGAAAAACCACAGAAAAGGCATAGATAGGTTTGAGAAAACCCAAAACGCGAATCGTTCGCGAAGGCACTAGCATCCCGTCGTCCAGTTTGTGTACGTGTGGACTTCTGTAGAGGCGCAGCACTTGAGGCGCTTCTTGATCTCGATTACCTGTTCTTCTTCCGCTGCAAATACTAAGGTATGTTCGAGATTTGACATATATTCAATTAACACAAGATCCGTGGGTTAGGATGTTGTTAGGGCTGTTTTAATTCGATTAAAACCTGAACAAATCCCTTCAATATATAAGAATCAATTTACAAAATTAGTATTTATAATGCTGTTTATGTATTTGAAAGAAAATCTCAATTGTCCATATTCCATTATTCATGTACCATTATCTATACTTTGTCCATATATATAGTCTACATTGTCTACATACCATGTGTCTGCAGAACAATTACTTTTCTTACTCTTAAGGGTATTAAAATTTTAGAACCGTCTTGGTAAAACATAATATAAATGTAAAACTAAGGCAGAACAGTTAACGCGGCAATGCCACTGATTGCCGCTGCAATTGCTCCGACCACAAATCCTAGTAAGTTTCCACCTCCGAATAACGCATCGAACGGTCCACCTCCAAGTGACACCACCATTTGTGGTATCACAATTGCCAAATTTAAAACACCCAATGAAAATCCTGTACGTAGAATGGGTACATTATAAAAAAGGAAAAACTCATATTAGTTTGATATTTTTAGGTTTATGTTACAATAATAATACTATTTAAACAATTATGGTAAATTTTACATGTTTGATACCCATCGATAATTCAAAGGACTTGAAAGGGTTCCAAGAAAACATCAATTAATTTATGTAATCAAGCTTAATTTGATTTATTGTGAGAAGTCAGAACATAGTTTTGTATTATTATTATTTTTCTTTAAAGTGTAAGTACCTTGTCCCGCGCCGGAGTTGCTTGAGATTATGGAAGCTAGTGCGAACGGAATACTGAAAGTAACCTATAGTAATACAATAAAAGTTTGTTAATTTGACTGGCAAAATAAACAACGAATGGAAACATGATAGTAACAAAATAAAAGAAAAGGGAAAATACAAGATGAATACTTACAGCAAGTGGAATTCCAAGAATAGCAAAGAGAATCAATGCTCCAGCTCTAATGCCTTGGGTCGGACCGGCGAAAGCACCAACAGTTCTTCGGTGAGCCTCCGCTGACTTTGTAACCAAAACTGTCATGGCCAAACACACTGCAAGGATGAAATTCATGGCTCCCCATAGCCTTTTAGCTCCTCCCATTTTTCAGCCAATCCATTCAATACCAAGCGACATAAACCCAAGAACGATCGAGTTTAACATCAGTCCCAACACACCAACGTGTACTCCTTGGTTGTAAAGCTTCTTGAGATTTTCGTCTCCACTCGAGTCTCCACCGTATACTTCACGACCCATCCAATCAGTATCGAATAAAAGAAAAGGGAACCAAGCGATCCAAGTCAAAGCCATGACGATTATTAACATCCACATGGGACGTTCCATCACCTTGAAAGCTCCAAAGATCTCGCCGAAAAATGGAGTTTTCACGTCAATGTCTCCTTTCTCCGGCAACAATTGTTTGTCTTTGACGTAATATAATGATATAACGGTGAGAAGTATAATTAGAATGATGGAGAGGAAGAAACAACTCTTGAGGTTGGCGCAATATACATCGCATGCTTGAGACATTGTGAAAGGAAACATTTTGTAGAGGTTGGTGTAGGATCCTGCCGCGTATCCCAAAATGTTGCCGACCGCCATGAAAAAAGAGAAAAATGAGTTTGCGGTCCGCGTTTTCCTCGCGTCTCCTGTGGCTAAATCGGCGAGGAAAGCACGACAAGGTCCTTGGAGAGTGTTGTTGGCTACGTCGAGGATCCAGAAACCGAGAGCGAAGAACCAGATGGCACGTACCTTCGGAGTCTGGTCGAGTTTGTCTCCCGATATTTGTCCAAGATCTGCGGCGTATCCGATCAGTAAACCAGCGATGGCAACAAGGACGGCTCCGACAGCGATAAAAGGACGGCGACGACCAAATTTGGAGGTGCCCCGGTCGCTGTAATAACCGACCGTTGGTTGGACAAGCATGCCGAAGATGGGACCACAGAGCCAGATGAGAGAAGAGCACTTGTGTGGGATTCCGAGAAGCTGCACGTACGGAGTCAGCAGAGATAGTTGTAGGGCCCATCCGAACTGTACACCAGCAGCAACTGAAGCCACAAATATCATTTTTCTCAGTGGCGATGGCTCACCAATGTCTGCTAACGAAGACGAGCGTGTCTGTAGAACCACTGCCGCATCCTTCACGGCAGTTTTTGCTTGGGGAGAACTCATATCGATTTACAGTTTATTGGATTATTATTTTTTGTTTACGGTAACGATACGAGAGAATGAGGTTGTATATAGACAAGGCGAAATTTTTGGAATGTATTACATAACTGAATATTCGTTTGAATTTGTTTTATAGCTGTTTTGTAAAGTAAGTCTTGTATACAATGTTGTAACTCGTAAATCCTTATTGGATTTGTTTTTTTTTTCTTTTTTTAACAGCAAGTCGAAACGTAATATCGTTAAAGCTGTATTAACCAAAACCAGTTATTTTATCTATTTCCAACGAATATATTATGTTGACACGTGACATAAATTAATGACAACTTTCAGTTAAATACATTCAGAAATTTTTTATATTTCGTCGAACGCAATGAAATAGAGTTTGTGGGCCTGTTCTTTTGCAGGTCGCAGCGACCTGCAACTGCGACTGCGACTGCGACTAAGTGTCACAGGTTGTTGTTCGTTTACATGTCGCAACGACTAATCGCAGGTCTAAAAATTGAATCGCCAAAATTTTTAGCGACCAGTCGCAAGTCGCTGTGACATGTAAACGAACAAAAAAATCAGTCGCAGGTCGTAGTCGCAGGTCACGCGACCTGCAAACGAACAGGTCCTGTATTGTATTGGAGATGAAAGAATGAGGGTTGCATACAATATAGTATAATAAAAAAACAAATATTAGTTATATACTTATATATAAAAAATTAAATATGTGGGTACTTTTTTTAATATTTCCATACACAATAATAAGTATTTATCTTATGTAACATAATTATTAAAAAGAGAAATATACAATTTATCTAAATTATTGAAACTAATATATTATTAATAAATTGTGTAAGTTAATACCATCTCAAACTGTTCTGAATATCTCTTGGTTCTTATTCTTCAAACGACGATGAGTCAATCTAGCAGCAACGATGGTTCGATCGTTGAATCAGCTGTTCCGAGTGAGAAACCAATCTCATCATACCACTTGCATCCATCTGATAACACTGGGCAAGTTTTGTCTCCGATCTTGTTAAATGGGTAAAATTACGAACGGTGGGTGAAGCTTATGACAAAATCGCTTTGCACCAAACAGAAGATTGGGTTCATTGATGGACCCTGAAACGACCATCCGCAACCTCTGATGACTCCGAGAAATGGGATATGGTCAAATCCATGGTCATTGGTTGGATCTACAACAGCATTGAACCAAAACTTCAGCCATCCGATTCTGTGGTTGACAACGCGAAGACAATGTGGTCTGCTTGGCAACACTGTTTCTCTGTAAGTGATGATACACGAATTCATCTGCTACATGCTGAAATCTCCGCATGTAGACAAGAAGGTGATTCCGTTGAGGAATGTGAGGTTCAGAGCAGCTAAAGGAAACGTCTTGACAACGAACTGAGCTTGCTGCACTCACAGAACCAAAGAAAACCACACAACGAGAAGTAAACGAGGATGAACACGAAGGAACGAACAAGAAGGAAGAAACGAAACAGAGAAACAAACAGAGCATACCGAGATTTATCCAGTTCATGTCCTTTAACTAGGAACGCTACGTCTGGCCGGGAACTTTTTGCCGGAATCCACTAGATCAGAGGTCGAGTTACAAGAGTTACAAAATACAAAGACACTCTCAGATGTTACAATTTGTATTTACTCTACTCCCTCACCAAGAACACTCATGTAAAAGCTTATACAAATAAATGAATGCTCTCTTCTTCTCTCAATGTGTGTCACCCTCTCTCTCCAACCTTCAATTGTATTTATAACCTTGGCAAAACCTAGTGATCACTGCAGTCTCCACTTGTTGTTATCTGAAACTCGTTGTCTTCATATCCGTACCAAAGCTGGCCAACTTTGATACACGACAAAGGCAGTACGGGCCTTTTCATAAAGCAAAACGGCTTAAAACAGAAGTGGTCCTGCTCTTGTCGAGTCACGTGATATGCCTTCATACAAACGACTCTTTCCCTCCACGTTTTCAGTGTAGACATAACTTTGTCTTGATCTTCATTGCTAACCAACAAACTCCACCTAGTAATGAACGGTCAATAACAACTGAAACCCGATTTACTTGAGAGACTGAGAGAGATGAGACGATCTAGATTTCTGATTCCATTCCTGGATTTCCTGAGTCTTTTACTCATACTTGACACGGAGTAATTCCAAAGCAGATTGGAACTTACTCACGGGCAAGATCTTGGTCAACATGTCTGCCGGATTCCTCAGAGTTGAAATCTTCAAGACATCAACAATACCTCGAGCAATGGTTTCTCTGATCTTGTGTTACTTCACAGCTACATGCTTTGTTCTTTCATGAAACACGCTGTTCTTAGAAAGAAAAATGACACTCTGTGAATCACAAAATATCTCCACCGGCTTCTGAACATAACCAAAATCCTCCATCAACCCTTAAGCCAAATAGCTTCCTTAACAGCTTCTGTCAACGCTATATACTCGGCTTCCGTGGTGGATAAGGCCACTACCTTCTGCAATCTAGACTTCCAGCTTATTGTATTTCCTCCAAGAGTAAATACAACCCCACTAATGCTTCTCCTTTTATCTGGATCAGCAGCATAATCAGAATCACAGTATCCCTTAACAACAAACTCTGAACCTTTTCTGAAACAAAGCTTCTTTCTCATGCTTCCCTTGATGTATCTCAATAACCACTTAACACCAAGCCACTGCTCCTTTGATAGGTGCACTCATGTATCGACTTACAATACCAACTGGATATGCAAGATCTGGTCTCGTACCAATCATCGAATACATGATGCTGCCAACCGCATTACAGTATGGAACAGTTTTCATGTACTTATCTTCTTCACGCAGTTGCAGATCTGTGGCTTTTCTCATGTCCAAGTGAACTCCAAGAGGAGTTGCTACAGCCTTTGACTGATCCATATTGTAGAGTTCAAGAACCTTTTGCCGATAACCCTCCTGAGATAACCAGAGCTTTCCCTTTGTTCTGTCTCGAGTTATCTCCATACCGAGTATCTTCTTAGCTAGACCGAGATCTTTCATCTCAAACCTGAGACTTAGCTGCTCTTTTAACTCTGTAATGACCTGTTTGCTCTTAGCTGCAACGAGAATATCATCTACATATAGGAGCAGGTAAATCTTTGTCCCATCTTCCAGCTGTTTCACATAAGCGCAGTTGTCTCTGAGGCTTTTCACAAAATCAATCTCCATCATGAAGCTATCGAACTTCTGATTCCAATTCCTTGGCGATTGCTTTAAACCGTATAACGATTTCTTAAGTAACAGAACTTGACCTGGCTTATACTGATCCTTGAAACCCTCTGGTATCTCCATGTATATCTTCTCTTCTAACTTGCCATGGAGAAATGCAGTCTTGACATCAAGCTGTTCTAGTTCATAGTCTTCCTCCACCACGACACAAAGCAAAATCCTTATAGACACATGCTTTACGACTGGTGCGAAGACTTCATTGTAGTCAACTCCCTCCTTTTGAGAATATCCTTTAGCAACGAGCCTTGCTTTGTATCTAGGCTCTTCAACACCAGGAATTCCAGGCTTAAGCTTGAAAATCCATTTGCAACCGATGATTCTCTGTCCTGCAGGCTTGTCAACTCCTGTCCAAGTGCAGTTTTTCATTAGAGAATCCATCTCTTCGTCTATACCTCCCTTCCATAGACGCCAGTCACTATCCCTGACTGCTTCTGCATAACTTGCAGGTTCAAGTTTTTCCCCATCAAGAGTGGTGATTAAGGCTTCACCAAAGAACTCTTCTGGCTCATCATCATCCGTGTCTTCACCGTAGTACCCTTCCTCATCGTATCTTCTTGGAGCTCTGATCTCTCTTCTGTCTCTGTCCCGAACTAACCAATAGCTTTTTGGTGATGTCTCTGTAGCTTCATTATCTGATTCCACATCAACAGTCTGCTCTCTCTGATCTTGTTCTTGAGATGTAGAGTGATCTCCCAGGGATCCTATTTCTTCCGGGAGATCTCCACCTGATCTTGTATCCCCTGAACTTGTTTCCCCTGAGCTTCCCAAGTCGATATCGAACAAGGATTCTGAATCACTGTCCTGTTCCACAATGCCCTTACCAATGTTGATCACATCTCTGTATACCGCATCTTCTTGAAACTGAACATTTCTACTGATGACACATTTCTTTTCTTCAATCAACCAAACCTTGTAGCCTTTCACGCCTGGAGGATATCCTAAGAAAGCTCATTTCTTAGCTCTTGGTGAAAGCTTTCCTTCATCTGAATGAACAAAACACAAGCTGCCAAACCTTCTGAGATAACTATAACTTGGTGACTTCCCTGTCCATCTCTGATCCAGTATCTCAAACTTAATGGCTGCAGAAGGAGTTTTGTTTATCAGATCAACCGCTGTATTTGTTGTATCTGCCCAAAATGTCTTTGTCAGACCAGAATCATTCAGCATTGTCCGAACCTTCTCAAGAATAGTTCTATTCATTCTTTCTGCAACACCGTTATGCTGAGGTGTATATGCACAGGTTCTATGTCTGATGATTCCCTTATTCTTGCAGTAGTCATTGAATTTTTGATTGCAGAACTCCAAACCATTGTCAGTGCGCAAGACTTTTATCTTTCTTTCCACTTGATTATCAGCCATGATACTCCACTCAACGAACTTTTCATAAGCCTCATCTTTTCGTTTCAGAAAATACACCCAGGTCTTGTGAGAATAGTCGTCCACAAATGAGATAAAGTACTGACACTTACTCAGAGACATTGGAACTGAAGGTGCGCCCCAGAGATCTGAGTGCACATAATCCAACCTGTCTTTAGTGTCATGACTTGCAACATCAAAGCTGACTCGCTTGGCCTTTCCGTAAATGCAATCTTCACACACATCAAACTTCGAGATCTTTTTACTGTCTAGCAGACCATTTTTAACCAAAGTGTCTAAGTTCTTCTGACTGATGTGGCCTAGACGTCTGTGTCAGAGTACCGTATCATCTGATCTCTTCTCTACTGCTAAAGACTCGCTGATAATAGGCTTCCCTTGCAACAGATACAGAGTCTCATACCTTTTACCTGACAAGAATGTTTGATTTCTCTGAGTAACCGATATAATACCATTTTCAGAACTGAAATTGTAGCCATCTTCTTCCAAAGTTCCCATAGATATCAAGTTTCGGTCCATGTCTAGTATATATCTGACGTTCTGCAACAAGAAGGTCGAGTCATCCTGGTTTCGGATTCTGATACTTCCTATTACCATAACCCTTGACGTAGTCTTGTTTCCCATTCTCACTGAACCACAGACGTCTTCTTTCAGAGTCTCAAACCATTCCCTTTAATGTGACAAGTGATGACTACAGCCTGTATCCATTATCATCTCATTCTCAAGGTTTATACCCGTCAAATGCAGAGCTTCGGAGACATATAAACCGGCTGTTTCTGTCATCTTAGCTTCGACCATTGCAGCTTCTCCTCGACTGTTACTTGAACTGGCAGTGTCTTTGCCTTTGGTTGGAAACTTGCCTTTAGAAGGACAGTCATTTTTGTAGTGACCTTCTTCTCCGCATATCCAACAACCAAGCTTAGACTTTGACTTTGCCTTGTTCTTGCCTTTCTTCGAAGATTTATCTTTACCCTTGCCCTTTGAATCACCTCTTTCCTTTACATATAAACCTTCTCCTTGGTTTTTAGAGCCTTTGCTACTTGAACCATACTCCAGATCTTTGGCGTGAACAGCTGCTGTAACTTCATCCAGAGATATCGTTGTTCTGTTCGAGCCATATAGGAAGGTATCACGCAAATGCTCAAACTGTTTAGGAAGTGACCTGAGCAACAAAATAGCTTGATCTTCATCTGACACAACCACGTCGATGTTTTCCAGATCTGCAATGAGTCTATGATACTCATCCATGTTTGCTTCTACCGACATGATGTCTGTCATCCTGTAACCATAAAGCTTCTCCTTTAGATAGAACCTGTTTGGGAGAGCTTTGGTTAAGTACAGACTGTCTAAAGCATTGAGCATCCCGAGAGCTGTCTTCTCTCTTCTTATCTTCCGCAAGATCTTGTCTTTCACGCTTAACATGATAGCACCTCTTGCTCTCAACCGTTTCTCAGCCCAAGCTTCTTCCTTTTCTCTTGCTTCTTTACTATCGCCTTCTTCATCTGAGTCAGGTGTTCTTTTACCCTTACTTGGAGATGCTTCCTCCACCAGAACTTTACTCAGTCCCATCAGATCTAGATGAGCAAGGATCTTGTCCTTCCAAAGCGAGTAGTCTTGTGTTCCATCGAAATTCTCTATGTCTATCCTTGAAGTCGACATGATTCTTTTGTCGTTGTGACTAAACAGAATCACTGAGCCGAGAACCTGGCTCTGATACCAATCTGTGAGGTTCAGAGTAGCTAAAGGAAACGTCTTAACAACAAACCGAGCTTGCTGCACTCACAGAACCAAAGAAAACCACACAACGAGAAGTAAACGAGGATGAACACGAAGGAACGAACAAGAAGGAAGGAACGAAACAGAGAAACAAACAGAGCACACCGAGATTTATCCAGTTCACGTCCTTTAACTAGGAACGCTACGTCTGGCCGGGAACTTGTCGCCGGAATCCACTAGATCAGAGGTCGAGTTACAAGAGTTACAAAATACAAAGACACTCTCAGATGTTACACTTTGTATTTACTCTACTCCCTCACCAAGAACACTCATGTAAAAGCTTATACAAATAAATGAATGCTCTCTTCTTCTCTCAATGTGTGTCACCCTCTCTCTCCAACCTTCAATTGTATTTATAACCTCGGCAAAACCTAGTGATCACTGCAGTCTCCACTTGTTGTTATCCGAAACTCGTTGTCTTCATATCCGTACCAAAACTGGCCAACTTTGATACACGACAAAGGCAGTACGGGCCTTTTCATAAAGCAAAACGGCTTAAAACAGAAGTGGTCCTGCTCTTGTCGAGTCATGTGATATGCCTTCATACAAACGGCTCTTTCCCTCCACGTTTTCAGTGTTATGTTTCCCTCCACGTTTTCAGTGTAGACATAACTTTGTCTTGATCTTCATTGCTAACCAACAAGGAATATTTTGGCAAACTCAGAGTTCTTTAGGATGATTTGGACAACTTTCACAAGGGATTCTCTTGCTGTTGTGCAAACCTGGAGTTCGACTCTATGGTGCAGTATGCTAAAACTCGGGAAAGGTTTCATATTCACCAGTTTCTGATGGGCTTGGATAGCTCGGGGTTTGGCACTACCCACTAAAATCTTTAAAATCGTGGAGGTGACTTAAACCTTGAACTGATCTACTCTTAGACCATTCAAGAAGAAGAATCAAGCTTTTAGCTAATGCAAGGGATAATGTAAAACAATTTTTGAAAGCTGAAAGATCAACAGTTTCGTGAAATCATGCTCCAAGCACCAGTGACATTTCTCTTCATAGTTTGAGAATTTATGCAGACAAATCAAATGTCTAATAGATACAAAGTATTATCACCAGTGAATGTCGATAGAAATAGCTTTACAGGAAAACGAGTGAAACAGCGACTGCTTTTCTTGGTCATAGCAATGTGTGAGCCTTTGATCATCTTTCAAGCGGCGTGATACAATTGCTCGCATCGATACATGCTGTCAGATCACTTGATCATATACTCCCTCAAAGGAACTTAAAGCGGAGATAACCGATTCATATACTTCAATTCCTTTCAAGAACACGGTGTCTTTAAGGAACTGAGGCCAGAATAAATGTTAATATCAGTACATAGTAGCTGAAAGATGTCAATAGATAAATGTTGTCATTCACAATACCTCGTTATGGTCATGCAATAAGATAGGAGTATTGATCATTGGTGAGAAACCCAGAACTGGAATCCCCAAAGTGCGGATATAGCGTGCATCCGTAGTTGAAGCCAAAATTTCTGGCTTTGCGAGTTTTCCTCCGGTTGCTTCAACAGCTTCCTTGAAGACAGACCACCATGGATTGGAACCATTCGTTGCAGTCCTTATCTGTCTCCCTAAATGGTCCCTTAACTTTCCTTTCTCTTTTATCTGGGGCATGAGAAAAGGGAAAGTTAGTTTTAGTTCACTTTGTTTGTTCTGTAACATTTGATCAATTTGCAAAAGGTTAGAGACTATACAGCAAAGTCGACCTCCCTAAATATCATAACCGCTAATCTGGTTTTGCTTTATCTTCGGTTAAGACATCTTATATCCGTGTCAAGGCTACACAAAACGTATGGCCGTCTCGTATCCTCATTACAACGAAACAAACATGGAAAGTTTCAAAAGTAAGCTGAGAGGGATGTCCAACATATGTTCTGTTCTACTAATGATATGAAAGCAGAAAGCTAAGAATTTGATAGGATCTCCAGCCAATGAATCCTCATTTACTTTAAGTGGCAATGGTATTATACCAAGAGTCCGTTCAGTTTACTCGTGCCTTGCTTCGGATAGAAAGCATTGGTTCACAGAACAAGGCTCTGGAACAGCTTCAATATAGCTATAATAAGGTCTGGACCTTAGCTAACTAATAACAGTTAAGATGACATAACCATAAAATGCATAACAGTTAGTAGATGTTAGTGGTGGACGTTTCAGATCCGTACCCATTCAGGTTCTGATTGGGTTTTTTCAGATTTTCGGGTTTTTGGTACCGACCCCTAAGTTCCATTCGGGTTTTACTTTTACCACATATCCGAAAATACAAAAAAAACTCTAGAACACTATTTATAAGTATCCAAAAATAGTATCGGAATTATCCAAAACTTATAGTAAAAAACTACAAAAACTACCCAAAAACATCTAAATTAACCGAAAATCTATCATAAAAACTACCAGAACTCACCTAAATCACTCACAAGTATCCAGGTAAAAATAGTTGATATGTTTAATTAATTTCAGATCTTTTGGGTTAAGGTTTGGATAGTGTATTACCCGATATCTGAAGTACCTAGCTAAAAGCCCCCTATTTTACTAATTCCGAAGTAAATCGGGTTCGGATCAGATTTCAGGTTCAGTTATACACTTATAATTACTCCTAGTAGAGGTTAGGGGACATATTCGTTACCGTGAAGGTCATGTTCCTAATAGCAGGAGCCCATTCCTCAGCGATCCTTTTCTTCATAGCATCTGGATCAGCCATTGGAGGCAACCTTAGATCATACCCAGCTTCTGCTTCTGATGGCTGCATATTCATCACAAATCCCTGAAAAACAAACAAACAAACAAACAAACAAAACTCTTAACAAAAATATCCTCTTCTTCAATCAAAATATGCACGAAGATATACTAAATCATCAGCTTACACTATTGGAAATAGTTCCTGCTTTGAGATAAACTGGATTCACAGAGATAACTTCCGAATTCGCAGCTTTCCCAGCTTTGACGAAATCAAACTGCGTCTCCCTAAACTTTGAGATCAATTCAACACTCTTCATCAAATTCTCCATTGCTCCATTGTCATACAGCTTCGCTCCATGCCCTGGGATGCCTTCAGCTTTGATCACAAGCTCCCATGGAGTCCGATCAGCGAAGAAAACACGAAACTCATCTCCTGGATTCGCCTGCCCTTCGTCCATGGCGAATCCGACGTTCAGCTCCGTGAAATCCGCCGACGCCGCGAACTTGGCCATCCCGTCGAATCCTCCGATCTCTTCTTCGGGGACGTAAGAGATGTGAACAGTACGGAGAGGAATGAAGCCTCTCGACTTCAGATTCCTGATGGATTCGAGATACTGAACGCCGATACACTTATCGTCCTGCGCGCCGCGTGCGTATATGTGGCCGTCGACGGTTCGGTGTGCGGAGAACGGCGGGTGAATCCATTTCTCGGATTCGGCGGGGACGGAATCGAGATGGGAGTTGAAGAGAATCGAAGGGAGTTTAGGGTTCGAGCCTGGCCATGTGAGGAGGAGAATTGGCTTTCCCGAGACGTACTCGATGGTTCGAGAAGTGAGTCCGATTGATTGAGCTTGGTCGATGAGGAAAGAGACTGGTGCGGCGTAGTTAGGGTTTGGATGAGCAGTTTTGAATCGCAGGTATTGCTGGAATCGAGTGATCGGAGTATCTTCTTCTTTTTCGGCTTGGGATTGAGGAGAGAAGATGAGAGAGAAGAGGAGGAGAGTTAAGAGGAAAGGAGTCGCCATGGATTTGGAGTTGCAGGTGTGATCACCGATCTGAGAGTGGAGAAGAAGAAGCAGAGCATATTTGGGTCAACGGATAGAGTGAAAATAATTTTGCTTATTTTATTTGACTTTAAAAAGTATTGAGTGACGATCGAAATGGTCGATGATGACACACAGTCACACACGTAGGCTCTCAGCCTAAACAAAACCTGAATACAAAGAGAGGTTTATCTTTTCATTGATGTTTTTTTGAGAAAAAAGTTTTTGGAAAAAGCAACCATGATTGATGTTTTAAGATCAATTTGATATTTTTCTCTCTCTTAAGTTATTACTAGTAATTAGTCCGCGCCAGCGCGGAGCAAGACCTTTTTCTAATTTGGTTTGAGAAATTCAGTTTGTTTTATATTTGGTTGAATAACTAAAATTTTATTAAATTGTTTGCTGATATAATGTGAGTGAATTGTACGTAATGGATGCAGGTTATGAGTTGTATTTTACTATCATATGCGGTTGGTTCGGTTCGGTTAAGATTATTTATTTTTCGACGAAGTAGAAATTACCTAATATTTTGTTATTATATTAATTGTAAATTAGATTATACTGTTTTCGTTGTTATAGTTTATAATTTTTTTCTTAGATTCAAAATTCCAATGTATAGTCGAATACTCAAAAAATTATATTAACTAAGTTGAGTTTATATGAAAAATTTAAAATTTACTAATAATGAGAATTATTCATCATATCATAAAAGAAAATTTCTTAGGGCAATTCTCAAAAATACCACACTTTTATGTTTTTGTGACAAAAATACCACACCAAAGTGAAAATGACAAAAATAACATTTTTTGAAGAGAAAAAAGACTATTATACATTTATTTTCATATGTTTCTTCCCAATCCCTTAAACCTAAACCTTAAAACCCAAAATCTAAACCCTAATTAATGACTTTTGAACCCAAATTTATTAGTTTAATTATCTTTAAACCATTAAATAAATGTTATTTTTGTCATTTTCAACTTGGTGTGGTATTTTTGTCACAAAAACATAAAAGTGTGGTATTTGAGGGTATTTCTCAATTTGTGTTATTAGTATATATTTTGATTATAATGTCGAAATAGATCAAATTTTTAATTAGAAAAAAACTATTTAGATATTCTAAATTTTAAATTAGTATATCTGATGTATTAATATTTTTTTTATAATGAATTTTATGGTCCATTGAAATAGGGTTAGTATAAAAAGTTAAAACCAAAATTTTGTAATGGGTTTGGCATAATATTTTAGAAAATACGATGAGGTATATATTTTTTCCGGGAAAGTAACTATATTTTAGTGTTACCTTCTTTTTTTTTTCCGGGAAATCTTAAAGAAAAAAACGTAGCTGTTTGACTCTAAAAAAACTTCGCCTCCTTCTCCGATCTTAAGCTGATTTCCTTTGCGGTTTGTTCTCGTTATTCACTTGCTTTCTATCTTAACCCCCCAACCTTTTTAATTCAAGCTGTCTCTTCTTCTTCTTTTGAAATCTCCGATTCTTCTCTTTATTTCTGCGATCTTGTTTGGAATCAATTCATAATCATCACAGGAATTCGTCCAGATTCTTCTTCCTCTCAGGTAACAAATTCTTCTTAGCCTCGTAGTCTTCTTCTTATAATATTAGACTTCCAACAGATTGGAAAATCCAATGAATTTCTTCATGTAATCCTTTACTGTATAGGTTTTAGATTGGAATCGAATTTGTTTTTTTTTTTTTTTTTGGGTTATGAACTGAACCATAGTTTCGGTTAATCTCGATTCATGTATAGGGTTTACGAAATTGTTCTGGATTTTGCGTAGGGAAAGAGATCGCAAGTGTGGTTTTTGGAGTTATTGTAAATTTGAAAACAATGTTCGCTCGGCTGTTCGAGTTAACCAAAAACTGAGACTAATACTCTCCAGACATTAGAGAAGCTTAGTGAGGTATGTATCCACCAAAAAAGATTTTTTTTTTACCAAAGATAAAAGAATGTGGCTCGAGGATTATTGTTTCGTCTACGTTCTGTGTTCGTCGAGGCAAAAGCTTACTTATTTTTACTATCTGTGCTAGAGGAAGAAGATTCAGTACCTGTTCGTTTATTTGTTCTCTCAATGCTTCCTCTATTTTAGAAGCTAAATCCTCTATTTTAGAGATTACTAAAGTTGTTGTGGTGTCTTCTATCGAGATCCCATTTCAGGTTTGAACCTCTAACTTTATGTAGAAGGGTCACTTTGTTGTCTTGTATGCATCAGTTTGAGTTATACACTTTAAGATTTATGTTCTTACATATAATCTTGATGACTTACCTTCTCTTTTCAGCCGGTTCTGCCTATTAATGCTGAATTTGAGATAAAGCTAGAAGGTACCCGATGCGATGTACTCATTTCAAGGCTATAGCCATGGTTAAGCCTATATTTCTTAGAAAAGAGAAACCCGCTGGTTGAAGGAGAAACTTGCACTGTCGAGAAATCGAAAGCTGCTGATATAAAAACTATTACGTGGAGAGGCACAGTTTCAACCCCTGAGATGACTGTTTTGCTATATGGAACCGATGATTTGCGTTTGTATCATGTAAGTAACCTTATCCACATGTATCTCTAGTGCTTTTGAGCAAATATGAAAGCTATCGTGTTGTGCATATGCTCTTATTAGCATCTTCTGACATAGTGGCGCATAGTATCCACCAAAAAAGATTTTTTTTTTATCAAAGATAAAGAATGTCGCTCGAGGATTATTGTTTCGTATACGTTTTGTGTTCGTCGAGGCAAAAACTTACTTTTTTTTACAATCTGTGCTAGAGGAAGAATATTCAGTACCTGTTCGTTTATTTGTTCTCTCAATGCTTCTTTTCGGTTAAGGAATCATTCTAATTCGAGTGTAACAGGACCTTCGACTAAACTTAATATCAGTGATGTTCACTCTGCCATCGACCGTGGTGTAGCTGGGCTCTTCGATATGTATATGGTGACTTTGATTGTGTGTTTGGGACTTTGAGAAGTGTGAGAACTGAGAAGCATCAATCCATTTGACACACAAAGAGACGAAGGAGAAGACATGGAGACTGCGATATGTGGGAGATTAGCTCTCGCACCAAGCACTCTCTTCAATTCTAAATCAGGTTCTCTTCTTCTTCTCCACCTCTGCTTCCTTATCAACATCTGTAACTTTGTATCATAATCAGAGTATTTTCTTCTGAAAGAAAGTTTAAAGCTTTGATTGGTAATAAAGTCAGTATCTTTTGATGTTCTTCAATGGTGTTATTGGTAGAGAATGTGAGATCGTGTTGTGTGTTTATATAGAATGAGGGTGTTATTGTTTTTAGGGTTATAAATAAGTTAGGGAAAATGATATTATGCCGAGATTTTTTGAACGGTTTAAGATAGTAAGGAATTGTGGTTTGATATTGGTTGATATTCGGAGATATTATAAAAGGAATCTTCTTCTTTTTTTTATGATAGTTTTGGAGTGATTATGATAGATTTTTGGAGAGATTGTAAAAGGCATCATAATATCTCCGAATATCTGCCTAAAATCTCTCGGGTTTGATATTCTGATTTTAATATGGCCGATCGGGTTAGTTACCAAAACTGTGTTTGATTTTGATTTGTATTTTAAAGTGACCAAAATTTTTGGTTTCATGAACAGGTTTGATCGGCCGGTTCAAATTAAGTAAGGGAATGGATCCGCGTCTTTTTTCATGGGTATGGGTCGGGTAACTCGGGTTACTGAGTCAACTCAGTGATTTTTCTCAATTCTAACCCCTACTAAACCTGTTGCCAAAAAGGTTTTATTCATTAAAACAGTGGCAAAATTCGTAAATAGTTAGTTTTTTTCAAGCATTTTTTTAAATTGACCTCTCAATTAATATTGTAGAGATGTAAAACGATTAAAATTTGAGCAAAAGGACTTATGCATCTTCTTTGAGTTTTTTTTTATTACTTCATCTTTGTTCTTTACGGATGTGAAGATGGATTAAACATCTTTGTAAGTTTTTCTTTGGTGTATTTTCTCCATCTTTTGAAATAGATAAAGAATCTCTTTTTTCTTTTTAGTTTTTAAAGAAGATCGGAGTATTACAAAAAGTATGCGTGAGTTTCCAAAGTGATAGTTTAGTAGCCAGCCATTGATACCCCATGCTTTAAAGGTATATGAAAACCATGATTTTTTTCTTCTTGAAAGATATTATTAATTTTCTCTTTAGCATAATCTATCAGTGCTCCAATTGTCGCTACCAAGGGAGAACCAAGATCATCACCAACAACAACCCAAAAAACCTTGATGTGGTGTGAGTTTTCACTCAACTGGACCTAGGTGTAAGCGGACAACAAACAAGTTAATATACCGTGGGTTTACTCAGTCACTCAGGAAATTATCAAGTACACTACAAATTATAACAAGAACTGTTTACATTCTGAGTGACTTAGAGTTACTTTTCTTATGGTCTGGGTGGCTTTCAGAATTAAAGTGACTTTTGGGCTGTGCATTATCCACACTGCCCTTCATTTTTTTTTCCTTTTTCCGAATATTTCTTTAATTTCGTTCTTTTGTTTATATAACTCTTCACTTCTGGGGTGACAATCATTTTTTGGAATCATCTTTTTCCTTTTCTCCATCGTCCGCCAATTCCTCGCCAAGAGCTCTGCCGAGTTTCTCTGTTTCCCTGTCGTCACTGTTGCGTCTCACAGTCTCACGGAGTAATAGAAGGTAAAGGTCGAAACCCTAATACGTTTTTTATTTTTTATTTGTCTGAGTTTGGCTTGAATTTTGTGTTGAGGTTTGTTTGACTTTAATTTTGTTGACCCGACAGTTGGTGAGTAAGCAGAAATACGTGTCGTGGACAGTAGTTGAAGACTTATTTGTGTGAATGGTGTTGTCCTAGTTTTTTTTTTAAATAAATAAATTTCGACTAGCTTGAATGGTTTTACTTATTTGATTTAATATTTTCGTAATATCAATATAAATGGAAAGAATTTTTTTTTTTGATTAATAAATGAATAAATCATTAAAATAAGTCTTTAAATCAATTTTAAACTATTCCAAAATAAGTTTCGGCTAATTATTCATTTTTTATAGTTTAATTATTGGGTAAGAAAAAAATATAATTAAGATAGCATGTTAAACATATATGTAAATTCTTTTTAACAAATTTTACTAATAAATAATAATAATATTTATGTTATCATTTGTAAACATTGTTATTATTATAGAAGATTTACAAATGTTTATGAATTTCTATTGTAATTAAAAAATCTTTGAAAATAGATTTTAATTGAAAACGAAAAGTGTGATTTCATCTTTTAATATATATTTTTTTTTCAAAATCCATGAATAAGATTTTTTGTATATTTTCTCATCCGCAATAATTTTTAAACCCATAATTTTGCTTATAGTTACTTAAATTAATTCAGAAGACAAAAAGCCAAAAAATAAGAAACTTTTATTTACTAAAAAAAACATCATATCTATCAAGCAATTTTAGCTCCATGAGACTAAAATGACTTAGTCAATAAAATTTTATGATTAAATTTTTTGGTCAAAAAAGTTAGGGATAAAAACAATTAGTCAATAAAATTTGAATTTTTTCGATTGATCAAGCAATTAGAAATTATTTTTGTTAAATGTGGATAGTTGAGGATTTGTTTAAAAGTTTTCTCTATGCTCTTTGCAAATATGGAGATGGATTGAACTTCTTTGTAGATATTTTATATGTGGCCGTGACTTGCCCGAGATTAACTGTTTTCATCTGAAGCCTAAATCTTCTTCGGAACTGACTTCTTTCGGAGCATCCAGAAGACCAAGGAAAACTAATCGGTCAATGCCTTCAACCTTGTTGTTGTGGGTCCCGTTGGCTTGGCTCCTACATCGAGACAAGCCAACCGGACATCCACAACAACAAGGTGGAACATTTACCTCTTATTCATCTCAAAAAACAAACAACAGTCAAAAACAATTTTCCTAACCATACACCACAACAAAATTCCGAAACTCATTTTGAAATCTAGTTAAAACTCTAGTCTTACTTACGTTAGATAAAACCAAAATTGGAATACTTAGATCACACGAAACAAAGAAGAAAAAAAACGAAAGCTTATGCTTATGCTCCTACGGCAAGACAAACCAACAGGACACCCACCACAACAAGGTCGGGCATTTACCTCTTATTCATCCCAAGAAACAAACAGCAGTCAAAAGCAAATTTCTACTGTACAGAAATATTGGAATGATACCTTGATAAAACTGATCGCCTATTTGTCTAATAGCACCCAGATGATTCCTCCAATCCCACTCATCAGGAGGATCTTCGTCTAGCAATATTCATTTTTCTCTATTTTTTTCCATCTATATCATCAAAAAATAAAACGTTTATGAGTTTGATTATAGGGTTTCAGAAAAGAATAAACCAATTTCAATTGATTATATAGTAACTAGTTCTGATTATACTGCATTTCTTTTCAGGAGATTAATCGATACACCGTAGACAATTTCACTTTCTAATGGTTGTGAGATAACTTGTTATTGCTCTCATACAATTCAGACCCCAACTACTAAACTATGAATATCACGGAAACTTAAGTTAAATTTCAATGATTTACTATTGATTTTGGTTCAAGCTACATGTCCTTTTTGCAGTGGCTTTATCAATATGATCACTTCAAATATAACCCTCTTTCTGAAGTGCATAATATCCTCATAGTTGGATTTGGAAATCGCAATGGAAGACCGCACAAGATTATCAGCAAACTGTATGTGCGCGTTCACTCTCTCAGTTCGTTGCAATTATCTGTCCTAACAAGAGAGACTATCCAAACAATCCCTATTTTTTTTGGGGGTTCAAAGATGCATTTTGTAAGAACAAGCAAACAGAGGAAAAATCTAGTGTGTCAGGTTGGTCTGGGAGGAACTTGTTCCACCCTTGCTGTACACATCGTTAACCATGTGAATTTTAAATTCTTATGCCCAAAAATTGAACTTTTAATAATTGTTATTTTTTATTACTTCATCTTTGTTCTTTACGGATGTGAAGATGGATTAAACATCTTTGTAAGTTTTTCTTTGGTGTATTTTCTCCATCTTTTGAAATAGATAAAGAATCTCTTTTTTCTTTTTAGTTTTAAAAGAAGATCGGAGTATTACAAAAAGTATGCGTGGGTTTCCAAAGTGATAGTTTTTTTTTTTGGTAAATTGCCGGGTTAGTGCCCCCGATGTTTTTATTAGAAAATCAAATCAATCGAACTACAAACGTACGCTTCGTGCTTTCGCCAGACCATCAAAGTCATTTTTCCATACAGACTCAACATAATCAGGAACAAAATCAAAAGAGTACATACCCAAAGGAAAAGTAAACGCATAGTTCGCCAATGCATCTGCAAGACAATTGGCCTCCCTATACACGTGCTTGATCCGGACTAACCAGTCCTTTGCTAGAAAGCCATGGCACAGACGTACCAGGAATGACAGAGAATGAGTTTCTTCAATCCCTGTCTTTAGGAAACCAACCACCATCATTGAATCAATCTCTAACTCAATCCTCTGTAATCCCTTATCCCAAGCAATACATAAGCTGTAGTAAACGCCCCATAACTCTGCTAGTGGCGCAGAACAACTCCCAATATTGAAGGCAAAACCAGAACACCAGTTACCAGCCTCATCTCGCAACACCCCACCTGCCAGTTTAGTTTAGTAGCCAGCCATTGATACCCCATGCTTTAAAGGTATATGAAAACCATGATTTTTTTTCTTCTTGAAAGATATTATTGATTTTCTTTTTAGCATAATCTATCAGTGCTCCAATTGTTGCTACCAAGGGAGTACCAAGTATAATTTGATTTTTCTTTGGACACGTTAATCCATGAGTTGGAAGGCCATATGAGCGTAGCTTCTACCCACAAAAACTTTGACATGTCCAATATAAACTAAAGGGTTAAAACATGATGCATATATAAGCTTGATGCATACCTTTAGGATTTCTTTCATCTCTTCGAGCTTGATTAACATTGTCTTGGTTCCTTTGAAGATTTTCATATTGTTGTTGCTCTCAATTTGTTCTTCGTTATTCTTCATTGGTTTTGTTGACTTGCACAACCATTTTTTGTTGTTTTTGTCTTAACTAAGTTTTTTTTTTTTTCTCTCTCTTCTATATACCTATGGATCCAGTTGAATTATGCTATCAGCTTTTGATTTCATAGTCAAAAAGAAACAATGTTAGTATTTTTTTTAGATTTATTTTTCAAAAACTGAAAGAAAGCTAAGAAAAACTGAAAGTAAAAGGTGTTTTAGGTCAGATCTTGATCTGTAATTCGCAGGCAACTCCAAGATCACCAACAACAACCCAAAAAACCTTGATGTGGTGTGAGTTTTCACTCAACTGGACCTAGGTGTAAGCGGACAACAAACAAGTTAATATACTGTGGGTTTACTCAGTCACTCAGGAAATTATCAAGTACATTACAAATTATAACAAGAGCTGTTCACATTCTGAGTGACTTATAACAAGAGCTGTTTACATTCTGAGTGACTTAGAGTCACTTTTCTTATGGTCTGGGTGGCTTTCAGAAATAACGTGACTTTTGGGCTGTGAATTGTCCACACTGCTCTTCATTTTTTTCCCTTTTTTCCGAATATTTCTTTAATTTCGTTCTTTTGTTTATATAACTCTTCACTTCTGGGCTGACAAAGTGACAATCATTTTTTGGAATCATCTTTTTTCTTTTCTCCATCATCCGCCATTTACTCGCGAAGAGCTCTGCCGAGTTTCTCTGTTTCCCTGTCGTCACTGTTGCGTCTCACAGTCTCACGGAGTAATAGAAGGTAAAGGTCGAAACGCTAATTCGTTTTTTATTTTTTTATTTTTTTATTTGTCTGAGTTTGGCTTGAATTTTGTGTTGAGGTTTGTTGACTTTAATTTTGTTGACCCGACAGTTGGTGAGTAAGCAGTAATACGTGTTATTTGTGTGAATGGTGTTGTCCAGTATTTTTTTTTAAATAAATAAAATTCGACTAGCTTGAGTGGTTTTACTTATTTTATTTAATTATTTTCGTAATATCAATATAAATGAAAATAATATTTTTTTTCTTTGATTAATAAATGAATAAATCATTAAAATAAGTCTTTAAATCAATTTTAAACTATTCCAATAATAAGTTTCGGCTAATTATTCAATTTTTATAGTTTAATTATTGGGTTAATATTTTTTAATATTGGATAAGAAAAAATATAATTAAGACAGCATGTTAAACATATATGTAGTAGCTATAGACACTTTTCTCATTCTTATTTTCTCTCCGTCATCTCTCTAAAAGTCTAGAGTCTTCGTTGTATCCGAGCTTTACCAACCGTCGGCTTTTGCCGGCGGTTTGGTTTTTTGGTTTGTGTATATTTAATCTTTTGTTTCGTTGTCTTCGGCTAAGTCCGAATCTTGTGTTCCGTTTAATCGGATAATCGCTGGTGTTTTTGGTTTTGTTTAGATTTTATAATAGTTTTTCGTTTCCTCTCCTCTCTTCCTTTGATCTTAATAACTTTTCCGGTTTACTGAATTGTCATACTCCGGCTATTTTGGGGGTTTCTAGCTCTCGTTGGAACAATACTTAGGTTCACCCCTTGGGGTGAACCTTGACATTCACCTCACTTTTCACAACCAATCAAACTGCTGCCACATCAACAAATGAATCAGTAGAATTAAAATTAGAAAAATAACCTAATTACCATAAGAAAAAAAGGCAAAAAAATGAGAAAACAAAAAAAGAAAAGAAAATCATGTTAACGGAGAGAGACGTCGTCTTAGGCTTGTCTTTGATATCAATTTGCAGAAGCAGCCCGAGAACCAGCAGAGGATCTACGTACTGGGGACGATTGAGTTGTTAATTAACAACTTCCATCTGATTTGTTAATTTCCTGATACGGTCTTAGGGCATCTCCAATGGTGTATAATTGTTGGGTTCTAGAAGTAGAAATTCTAAAAAGATAATATTAAATAATTATAGGACTCTAAAAATAGAGAGAGAAAGGTTTTAAAAATTCTAATTTTAGAGACTTTGGAGGAGAGTTTAGAACCCCATATCATATTATATTATTACTTATGTTTTTTTAATATATTTATAGAACTTTGTTGGAAATTTTTAGAACTCTTTGTTGGAGATGGCCTTAGGTTTGAGTTGGACATGTTATTAGAGTCTGTGAATGCAGCCATTAAGCGTGTGGAAACTCTTCTGGAGAAGATCAACAACAACACAATCTCTATCGAGACACCAATTTGTAGCAAAGAACACTTATCAGTAATTACTTAACCAGATCCGGTTGTGCTATATGTATGTCTGTTATTCTCTTACTTGGGCTAATGCCTTTCTATGTGACGATTTAAAAGAGCTGAATCTAAGATGCATTGAGCAGTTGTAAGGAGACTATACGGTGAACGTCATGGATTTTTTGTAGAAGAATTCTCATGTTGCCTTACCGGTGATACTGAGTCGCTTGAAGCAGAAACAAGAAGAATGGGATAGGTGTCACTCTGATTTTATTTCAAGCAGCAGGACTCCATAGTTCACTTGAAGCTATATAGAAGAATGCTTTATTAAATGATCTCATGACTGTCCATCGTTCGAACTTCAACACTGAAATTTTTTATGTTGCTTTAATTTTTTTGATCTTCAGACTAACAGTGGCAAGAGTTTTGGCAGATAAATTAATCTTTGACATAAACTTCTCTTAACTGCATATGTGTATCATTCTGTAGGGAGAGAAACATATTAAAAGAGAAACCTGTGAGTGACAAAATCCATAATTTTGTATTCATCCAAAAGACAATTTCTCAGCTATGAAATCTTAAGCTTTTGCTTAGGTCTTTGAGCCAACACCAAAGTTTTCTATCGAATCCTGAATCAAGTGTCATTAAGCATATAACTGCGCATTCCAGAATCGCTACTAAGTGATCCATCTAACACACAATCAAGTACAAAGAAGCTGGATTTCGTTCTTCTGCAATCTTTTTATGACAGTCTTGAAGACTAGTTATCAAGAAGCTTCTAACTAGCCAGATAATAGAGTGGTCTCTAACAAAGAACAATTTTCTAAGTTTCTTAATCAGAGTACTGGAACGGACTGGTAACAGAAAAAAAGATCCAGAAGAAGCCTCAGACTAACCAAAGATGGCAAGTATTGTCCATAAGACCGTTGTAGGTTCCTTGTCCCACAGAATCCCCCTGCAAAAAGAACAAATCTTCAGGCAGCATTGTGTAGAGTAAGAGTTTGCATCAAGCAGACAAATGTATGAGTCTTTATGTAATGCTGTAGAGATTAACCCAAGAAGAAAAGAGAATAGGCAAAGTAAATTAAGACTGTAATACCAAGTGTAAAAGCCAAGTGAGAGTTTGAAACTTTTATCAAAACCATCGCATAAAGAGCATCGATTATGAAACAGATAATACGCCTTGCGAGCTGTTTAACAATAGCAGACCTGAATCTTAACATCGAATAGCTGAAACCTTCAAAGAATTGAGATTTAACCGTAAAATGAGCGCGAACCCAGAATTTAACGAAGGTGGGGTAACAATCGAACTATTTCGAGGTTGAATTTTTAACGATGCAGAAAAGTTATTCACTTTTTGGAGATCCAAAACTCCCCATACGGATTGTTATGCGGGTACGTGGTTCAAAAACTCTACACCTAAATTCAGATTTATCACCTGGTTAGCACTGAAGAATAGATTATCAACTGGGGATAGGATGCAGACATGGAATATTATCTATAATGCTGGCTGCAGTTTCTGTAACTGTACTATGGAAAGTCTGGATCATCTCTTCTTTTCCTGCCCTTTCACCGCTGAGATTTGGAAAACATTACTCTCGAATCTTCTCAACGTGGATTACTCGGAGAACTGGACCACAATCAAGGCGCTCTTAAATGATCTGAACAGAAATAAGATGACTGTCTTCCTTTTTCGTTACGTTTTCCAGGCAACAATTTACACAATATGGCACGAGAGAAACAAAAGGAGACATGAAGGGACCCCAATACCAGCAAAAACACTCGTCAAAATGATCGACAAAACGGTACGTAACCGACTGATCAGCATTCGTAGAAGCCAAGATCGTGACTATGATGAAGCTCTCTCTATTTGGTTTGGTTTCGTAGATTTATCAACTATTACTTAAGTCAATTTCCAGTTTCTGAACAATAAAGAATCTTGTATCCTGCAAAGGAAAAAAGGAACCTTTTTTTAGAAATAAATTTAACATTCATTTCAAAAAAAAAAAAAACTTGAATTTGGGGAAGACGAAAGAACAGACGACGTCTCTCTCCGTTAACATGATTTTATTTTTTTATTTTTCTAATTTTAATTCTACTGATTCATTTGTTGATGTGGCAGTTTGATTGGTCGTGAAAAGTGAGGTGAATGTCAAGGTGAACCTAAGTATTGTTCCTCTCGTTGGTCTTGCTTCGTTCTCTATTTCGGAAGGATTAAATCTTTGCGTCCTTTCTTGTGCTTTTGATATCTGCGCAAAGTTTCCTTTTTGAATAGAGATCTAAGTTGTTTGATTAAGTTTCTTAGATGTTGGTGCAGAATCAGTATCGTCGAAGTCTTCTCTATAGGATGGCGTTTTGACGTAGGCTCTGTCGCGACATCTTATGAGGCTTTCTTGTGGTATCTTCCTCTGACGATTGGCTTGAAGAAACTTCTCATTATTAGCGGTGCTATTCGGAAGATGGGACATGCAATTGGATTCAAAGGCAAACGGCTGGAGTTCTGTGTACGATCCGGCGGAGTAGTTGATCGGGGAGGACTCCGGTGGTGATTCAAATCCATCTCCATTGCAAGACACGTCATAGACTCATAGTAGACACGTGCGTTATTCTGTTTCAACCTTATCTTCTGTGTCTGGGCTACGGTGTTGGGCTTCATCTCTTGTAATGAGTTTAATTTCTTTGAATTCCAGTTGTAATCAATGCTAGCCCAAGTGGCTTCATCATAATATTAATATGGTTGACAAAATAAAATAAAATGTAAATTCTTTTTAACAAAATTTACTAATAAATAATAATAATACTTGTGTTATCATTTGTAAACATTGGTATTATTATAGAAGATTTACAAATGTTTATGAATTTCTATTGTAATTAAAAAATCTTTGAAAATAGATTTTAATTGAAAACGAAAAGTGTGATTTCATCTTTTAATATATATATTATCTTTTCAAAATCCATGAATTAGATTTTTTGTATATTTTCTCATCCGCAATAATTTTTAAACCCATAATTTTACTTATAGTTACTTAAATTAATTCAGAAGACAAAAAGCCAAAAAAATTAAGAAACTTTTATTTACTAAACAAAAACCATCATATCTATCAAGTCATTTTAGCTCCATGAGATTAAAATGACTTAGTCAATAAAAGTTTATGATTAAATTGTTTGGTCAAAAAATTTAGGGATAAAAACAATTAGTCAATAAAATTTGAAATTTTTTCGATTGATGAATCAATTAGAAATTATTTTTGTTAAATGTGGATAGTTGAGGATTTGTTTAAAAGTTTCTCTATGCTCTTTGCAAATATGGAGATGGATTGAACTTCTTTGTAGATATTTTTATATGTGGCCGTGACTTGCCCGAGATTAACTGTTTTCATCCGAAACCTAAATCTTCTTCGGAGTTGACTTCTTTTGAAGCATCCAAAAGACCATGAAAAACTAATTGGTCAATGCGTTCAACCTTGTTGTTGTGGGTCCCGTTGGCTTGGCTCCTATATCGAGACAAGCCAACATGACATCCACAACAACAAGGTGGAACCTTTACCTCTTATTCATCTCAAGAAACAAACAACAGTCAAAAACAATTTTCCCAACCATACACCACAACAAAATTCCAAAACTCATTTTGAAATCTAGTTAAAAATCTAGTCTTACTTACGTTAGATAAAAACAAAATTGGAATACTTAGAGCACACGAAACAAAGAAGAAAAAAAACGAAAGCTTATGCTTATGCTCCTACGGCAAGACAAACCAACAGGACACCCACCACAACAAGGTCGGACATTTACCTCTTATTCATCCCAAGAAACAAACAGCAGCCAAAAGCAAATTTCTACGTACAGAAATATTGGAATGATACCTTGATAAAACTGATCGCCTATTTGTCTAATAGCACCCCGATGATTCTTCCAATCCCACTCATCAGGAGGATCTTCGTCTAGCAATATTCATTTTTCTTTATTTTTTCCATCTATATCATCAAAAGAATAAAACATTTATGAGTTTGATTATATGGTTTAAGAAAAGAATAAACCAATTTTACTTGATTATATAATAACTAGTTCTGATGATACTGCATTTCTTTTCAGGAGATTAATCGATACACCGTAGACAATTTCACTTTCTAATGGTTGTGAGTTAACTTGTTATTGCTCTCATACAATTCAGACCCCAACTACTAAACTATGAATATCATGGAAACGTAAGTTAAATTTCAGTGATTTACTATTGATTTTGGTTCAAGCTACATGTCTTTTTTTGCAGTGGCTTTATCAATATAATCACTCCAAAGATAACCCTCTTTCTGAAGTGCATAATATCCTCATAGTTGGATTTGGAAATCGCAACGGAAGACCGCACAAGATTATTCAGAACTCATGGGGAGATCGTTGGGGAAATGACGGATTTGCGTATGTGTATCAGTAGACTGTATGTGCGCGTTCACTCTCTCAGTTCACTGCAATTATCTGTCCTAACAAGAGAGACTATCCAAACGATCCCTAATTTTTTTTTTTTTGGGGTTCAAATATGCATTTTGTAAGAACAAGCAAACAGAGGAAAAATCTAGTGTGCCAGGTTGGTCTGGGAGGAACTTGTTCCACCCTTGCTGTACACATCGTTAACCATGTGAATTTTAAATTCTTATGCACAAAAATTGAACTTTTAATAATTGTTATTTTAATTAAAAATATCATTTTATGTTGCTGACGCCGTCGCGTGCATCAAAATATAACAACACAGTTGGACATTTACCTCTTATTTATCTCAAGAAACAACAGCCTAAATCAAATTTCTACATAAATATTGGAATGATACCTTGATAAAACCAATAGACTACTTGTCAATTAGCACCCTTATGATTCCTCCAATCCCATTCATCATGAGGATCTTCATCTAGCAATATTCATTTTCCATTATTATTTGTCAATCTGTAGCTTCCAACATACAAAACAAAAAGAAAAAGACATTTATGAGTTTGATTATAGGGTTTAAGAAAATAATAAACAAATTTCACTTGATTATATAGTAATTCTTTCTGATGATACTGTATTTCTTTTCAGGAGATTAAGCGCTACACTATAGACAATTTCACTTTCTTAACCGACTTTGAAGATGTCGATATGGAAGCAATGGTTGTGAGACCACCTGTTATTTCTCTCATACCATTTAATCTGCAACTACTAAACTATGACTATCACAGAAACTTAAGTTGAATTTCAATGTTTTACTATTGATTTTGGTTATTTTGAAGTGGCTTTATCAATATGATCACTCCTAAGATAACCCTTTTTCAGAAATGCATAATGTCTTCATAATTAGATTTGAAAGTCGCAATTGAAGATCAAACTGGATTGTTCAAAACTCATGGGGAGATCCTTGGGGAGATGGAGGATTTGCGTATGTGTATCGGTAGACTGTACGTGGGCGTTTACTCTGTCAGTTCACTGCAATTATCTGTCATAACAAGAGAAGCTATCCAAACTATCCATAATTGTTTTTGGGTTCAAGTATGCATTTTTTTAAGAATAAGCAAATAGATGAAAAGTCTAGCGTAACAGGTTAGACTGGGAGGAACTTGTTTCAACCTTGTTTTACAAATCATCAACCATGTGAATTTTAATGCACAAAAAATGAACTTTATTTTTATTTTTTAATTTCAAAATATCATTGATACTGTTGCGTGCATCAAAATATAACAATAAGGTTGGACAGTTACCTCTTCTTCATTTCAAGAAACAAACAGCAGCCAAAAACAAATTTCTATTGAAATATTAGAATGATACCTTGATAAAACTGATTTACTACTTGTCTAATAACACCAGGATGATTCCTCCAATCCCACTCATCAGGAGGATCTTCATCTAACAATATTCATTTTCCTTTATTTTTGTCCATCTATAGCTACAAACAAGCAAAACAAAAATAAAAAGACATTTATGAGTTTGATTATAGGGTTTAAAAAAAGAATAAGCCAATTTCACTTGATTATATAGTAACTAGTTCTAATGATACTGCACTTTTTTTAAAGAAATTAATCGCTACATCGTAGACAATTTCACTTTTTCACCTACTTTTGAAGATGCCGATATGGAAGCAGGGGTTGTGAAACAACCTGTTATCGTCATCATACTATTGAATCAGCAACTACTAAACTATGACTATCACAGTAACATAAGTTGCATTTCAATGATTTACTATGGATTTTGGTTCTAGCTACATATACTTATATATCTATTTTGCAGTGGCTTTATTAATATGATCTCTCCCAAGATAACCCTCTTCTAAAATTGCCTAATGTCCTCATAGTTGGATTTGAAAATTGCAATGGAAGACCGTACTGGTTTCAAAACTCATGGAGAAATCGTTGAGGAGATGGCGGATTTGCGTATGTGTATCGACAAACTGTACATGGGAGTTCACTTCAATTATCTCGCCCTTTCTCCTTAACTGATGTTCTTTGTGATTCCAGCCTGAGTTATATACGAGTGGCGAGTTTCCCCAACCAACTCGCTCTTTGCCTCTCAAACAACAAAAATCTCACTCTCGTCATGGCATTCACGATTAGGACATCTGTCTTCTTCTATTTTACAAGCCATTGTTTCTGAATTTTCTTTACCAATAAATCAAGCTTTGCAAGCACAAACTCTTTGTTCTTCTTGCCTTATCAATAAAAGTCATAAACTTCATTTTCACACAAACACAACCATCTAGTCTAAACCCCTAGAATAATTGTATGCTGTTGTTTGGACCTCCCCCTTGGTCTCCATTGATAATTATAAGTATTATCTATTCTTGTTGATCATCACACAAGATACACCTGGTTCTATCCGTTAAAATCGAAATCCCAAGTTAAGGAGACATTCATTTTCAAAGCTTTGGTAGAGAATCAGTTTCAATGCAAGATACAAACCTTATATTCCGACAATGATGGAGAGTTTGTGGCGCTCAAGCAATTTCTTCTACTTAATGGCATCTCTCACTTTACCTCACTACCTCATACGCCAGAGCATAATGGAATTTCGGAAAGGAAACATGGGTATTAACTCTCATCAATCAAGCCTTGGTTTCCATCAAATACTGGACATATGCGTTTTCAACAGCGGTTTATTTGATCAATAGCCTGCCCACTCTGGGTTTAAATCAACAATCGCCATATGCAAAGCTCTTTGGTCAATCACCCAATTATCTCAAGCTTCGCATTTTTTGTCTCCTTGTTCTTCCCTTGGCTGCACCTTTACACGCATCACAAGCTCGAGCAGCGCTCTCTACCGTGTGCATTCCTTGGGTATTCTCTCACACATAGTGCATACATGTGCCTTGATATTTCCACGGGTCGCATTTATGTCTCTCGCCATGTGAAATTTGTCGAGACGGAATTTCCGTTCTCTAAACCAGCTTCGCCGAGTTCCCATTCTTGATCACCTTCCGAGCCACAACCACTTCATCTTCCTCCGATCATCATTCTTGTCCTGCTGGACCACTCGTATCAACGCCATCGACATCAACACACCCGAGCACTGATCCTCACCTCTCGTCTCCCGGAATGGCCTCTTCAAATTATGTGGGTGCATCATCTGATGTCACCCCTGAATGCGAAAGCTCATCTTCCCCCTTAATGGGATCATGTAACAATTCAATAGGCCCAATACTTGCAGGTGATGCACATGCCCAAGAATCCCCGACCCAACCCACAAATGATACTTCTCGTTCTTCTTCTCTAATCGTTAATAACTCACCATCATCCTCGTTGACCTACACGTCACCAGTGGTGATTCACCACCATCTCCACCTAAAAACATCCATCTTATGCAAACACTTGTTAAAAACCAGATCAAGAAACCCACCAAGAAACTCACCCTTCTCACAAATAAAAACCACGCCCACTCCAAATATTCCTACAACTGTGAATCAGGCCATGCGAGATTCTAAGTGGCGCAATGCCATATATGGGAGATGAATATAATGCTCAGATTCGAAACCATATGTTTGATTTGGTCCCACCTGCTCCGAATCAAAACATTATTCCTACAAAGTGGATATTCACACTTAAATATTAACCTAACGGTTCAATTGATAGGTACGAAGTCCGGAGGATTTAATCAGCAATACTGTTTGAATTACTCCAAAAATTTCATCCCCGTAGTCAAGTCAATCACAATTGGCTTTGTTCGGCAACTTGCTGTATCTCGCAATTGGAGTATCAAACAGCTTGACATAAACAACACATTCCTTCAAGGAACTCTTACGCATGAAGTTTACATCTCTCAACCACCTGGTTTCATTGATCAAGACAGGCCACATCATGTTTGTCAACTCCGTAAAGCTCTCTATGGACTTAAGCAGGTGTCACGTGCGTGGTATCAAGAGTTAAAAAAAATTTCTCTGTGGCATGTGATTTCTTAACTCACTCGCAGATACCTCAATTTTTATATATGTCAATGGTGCTGATATTGTATACGTTCTGGTCTACGTAGATGATATTGTCATCACTGGACGCAGTCCAAGTCCCGTAACCAGCTGCATTGTGGTACTTGAAACACGGTTCTCATTAAAAGAGTTGACGGACTTAACATATTTCTTTGGTGTCGAGGCCATCCGGACATCTCAAGGCTACCATTTGATGCATCGGAAATATATCATTGATCTTTTAACCAAAACGAGGATGCTTCAAGCCAATCCGGTCACAACGCCGATGCCTATGACCCCAAAGCTCTCTCTGTTCTACTACACTCCACTTACCAGACAGTTATTGCCAGTCTCCAATATTTAGCTTTCACGAGGCCGGATATTGCCTATCATGCTATCTCAGTTTATGCACGCCCAACAGATGACATCAGATGCCGAAAAGAGAGTCCTTCGTTACCTGGCTGGTAAAAAAACACATTGCATATGTCTTTGCTCGGATTCGCCTCTCACTCTTCACAGGTTTACTGACGCAGATAGGACTGGTGACACAGATGATTTTTTGTCCACCGATGCGTATGTTCTTTATCTTGGCTCGAGAACAATATCCTGGTCATCTAAGAAACAGGATGGCATTACTCGCTCATCCACAGAAGCAGAGTATCGGTCTGTTGCAAATACTGCTTCAGAAATTCGATGGGTTTGTTCTCTTCTCTCTGAACTCGGAATCACTCTACTATCCACTCCGGTTGTTTACTATGATAACTCTGCGCAAATCCATTTTTCCATAGCAGTATGAACACTTGGCTTTGGATAGTCATTCATGTCTCCACAAAAGATCAACTCGCTGGCTGATGCAATCACAAAACCATTGCATCGGCCATGTTTCCTGGAGCTAACTAACAAGGTTGGAGTGACTCAATCTCACCATATTGTGGGGGCGTGTAGAATGTATATATGTGAAGGTCATACTAGTCAATCACTGATGCCTATATCATATGTGTAATCACTATATATTGTAAATCGCTATTCTAATAATATTCATTCAGTCTTATAACTCTTTAGTTTAATGGCAAATGCACATGTGGATTGTGAAGAATCAAAATCCTCTGTTTTGATATCTCAAAGATTGATAAATTTCCTAGAAGGGGGAAAGGATTAAATGACTTTAATAGGAGATTCGCATGCTGCAAGTTTTAACAACTTTTGTCGTTGAGACTGTAATTTTCTGAGCGGTAAGTTGTAGTCTAGAAGCTAGTGGAACTGCAAGTTTTAAGAGCTGAGTCAAAGTTTAGTTTAGTGCCTAAATTTAGAGGTCTATAAACGAAACACAATAGCAAGTCAGACAGCTTAACACAAACTGAGTGGTAGAAGCTTTTTGTGGGTTAGTCCATAATGATAACTTATATCTAATTTAGTTAAGAAGTTAACAAAAAAAAAAATCAAGCTCTTAGGCAATGCAAGGGATAAAAAATTCTTGAAAGCAGATCTAGAAGTTTTGTGAAATCATGCTCCAAGTAGCAGTGACATTTCTGTTCAGAGTTTGAGAATTTATGCAGACAAATCAAATGTCTGATCGATACGAAGTATTATTACGTGTGAATGTCGATGGAAATAGCTTTACAAGAAAATGAGAGAAACAGAGACTACATTTCGTGGTCACAGCAATGTGTGAGCCTTTGATCATCTTTCAAGCGGCATGTTGTTAGATCATTCTTTAACATGAACCCAAGATCTTGATCATCTAAATTAATCACATAATAGAATCATAAAGAGGATTAAAGAAATACCTCCATTCATTGTGGAAGTGGCCCTCCTTGATGATGGTATGTAGACTTAAGACAATGAAACACTTATATCTTTAGGTAGGAGATAAGGTTTCTCTCCCCTTCCTATAAACCTCTCTCTTTATGTGTTGTTTTTCTTTTCTTGTGATGAATTGTGATGGAGCAAAACATCTATTTATAGGTGGAGAGAGGACCTTATTCCTCATTACACTGATTCAATCTCAACCATCCATCATAGTAGAGATGAACACATTAGTGACAAGTGTGAGGACAGGTGTCTTAACCTTATGACACATGATTGCCACTTATCCTTTTATGGTCATAACCACTTGTCCTCTTAAACTCATTAGGAATTTAACTCCTTAGTCACCAATTTTATTGGTTGCCAAATGTCCATAAAATATAACTATCCCATTAGAAAACAACTAACTATAAGACCACATTCATGGGAAAGAAAAGCTACTTTTCTTACATTCTCCCACTTGGTCGTTAGTATAGTTCTTGTACAGTTTTCAGTTGGAATCATAAGGCCGACATGATGTTATATTTTCATTTGGTCTTTCATAAGTGTCTTATCTAATCCAGTAATCGATGAGAGTCATGGCGGTCACACATCATTTTCACTACAAGAAATGTGGGTATTGATAGCGTCTGAAGATAGCGTTGTTAACAGTTCTGCTATTGTATACATAGACAGGTTTTATTCGTAGCGTTTGTTTTTCTTAAACGCTATAATTGGAATCGCGGGAAAATGAAAACAATTGGCCGCGTAAATTTGGTAAGGGCGGGCACCTTTCAATTGCTGATTAAAAAATAAACGCTATGATACGTCCTTAATATATCGAAAATAACATAAGTGATACTAGACCCGGACCCGCGCGTCGGCGCGCGGGATATGATTAATATTTTTGTAATCACACACATAATTTTATGAATTTTTTTCACTTTTGTGATATAATTAGAACTTATAAAATTATTAAAAGTAAACAATTACATAAAATTGTGGTGTGTATTATTTTGTGAGTTTCTTTTATGTCTCGATTAGAAATTTAGAGAAAGAAAATAGTTTTACAAAGCAACAAAATTATGACTTACATCAATGTGATTGAGAGACAAGTCAAAGTTAATTTAAAAATAGAAAATTTAAGATATTAATATTATAAAAATGTTTAGCTTAATATATTCATATTTATTAAGATATTGGACTTCAACACTAAATTATACTTATTTCAAAATAATGTTACCAATCAAAATTGTTTTAAAGAAACTTTTTCCTATAAAGAAATTTGAAAACACTATCTTTAGTGTCATAAACATACATATAATTTAATAAAAATATGCCATTTTGGAGAATAGCCAATGATATAATTTATATTAATTTCATATTTATAGTATGAAGTAATGTATGATTATATAATATATCAATGGATTTATATATATATATATATATATATAGTTTTAACGATATTAATATATGAATATTATAGTTTGAGAAAATTCACAGGCCCATTATATATAGGTTTGAATGTAATTTCACATTTATAAAAAAAATATGCTAACCCGTTAATTTATTAGTTTATTAGAATGAAAACAGATTAATTAAATATCTTAACCCATATTATTGTTATTTAATATTTTAATAATAGAAACTATAAAAACCCTGTAATATTATATATATAAAAAATTAACATGTCTCACTATATTATGAATAATCTAATATATATATATATAGACTTAGTTTTAATATTTTTTATTTTATCAAGTTAAAATATATCAATCTAATTTAAGAATTTTATTTTCCAAGTTAAAAGTTTATATTTTATAAATTATATTATATCAATATTATATTTGAATTATTATGTATGATTTATTTTTTAATAATTAAGTATGTTCAAAAGAATGTTTATTTATTTTGCATTATTTTATATTGTTTGGATACTTATTTAATAGAGATAATGTTAATTTCCATAATCCATAATTACCCTTAATGAAATTTTAGAAAATAACTAATATTCACATGTAATATAACACATGGACTAATATTCAGTGGCATTACATGTAATATACACATGGATAAATGTTTATTTCAATTTTGTTTCCTTCTTTAATAGTATAGACTGCAATTATATATAATTTATATTAATTTATTTATAGTATGATTATATAATATATCTATCAATTTATATATATATATATATAGTTTTAACTATATTAATATATGAATGTTATAGTTTGAGAAAATTGACAGACCCATTATATATAGATTTGAATGTAATTTCACATTTATCAAAAAATATGCTAACATGTTAATTTATTAGTTATTTTTAATGTCATAGAATCAAAACAGATTAATTAGATATCTTAACCCATATTAACAGATTAATTAAATATCTTAACCTATATTATTGTTATTTAAATATTTTAGTAATAGAAACTATAAAAACCCTGTAATTATATATATATACATAAATTTAATCTGTCTCAATGTATCATTGAATAATCTAATATATATAGACTTAGTTTTAATATTTTCATTTTGTCAAGTTAAAATATATCAATCTAATTTAATAATTTTATTTTCTAAGTTAAAAGTTTATATTTTATAATTATATTTTACTAATATTATATTTGAATTATTATGTACGTTTTTATTTTTTAATAATTGAAGTATGTTCAAAAGCATATTTATTTATTTTGATTTTGTGATTTATAAAAATAACTGATATGTTATGTTATTTACTTATATTTATTATTTGATTTGATTTTATTTTAGTTTTTAATTAGTAAAAAAAGTGGAACCATAATTATATGTTATGTTTGGATACTTATTTAATAGAGATAATGTTAATTTCCATAATCCATAATTACCTTTAATGAATTTTTACAAAATAACTTAATTCAGTGGTATTACATGTAATATAACAGATGGATAGAGATATTTTTGATTTTGATTTTTGTTTTTATATTTTCTAGTTTGGATAAAGATATATTTTTGTAAGTCATAATTTGAGAAGTGTTGCTAATTTTATTTTGAATTGTCTACAATAATATAATTTATATTAATTTCATATTTATAGTATGATTATATAATCTATCTATCAATTTATATATATATATAGTTTTAACTATTTAAATATATGAATATTATAGTTTGAGACTCATTATATATAGATTTGAATGTAATTTCACATTTATAAAAATAAATATGCTAACCCATTAATTTATTAGTTATTTTTAATGTCATAGAATCAAAACAGATTAATTAAATATCTTAACCTCATATTATTTTCATTTAAATATTTTAATAATAGAAACTATAAAACCCTGTAATTATATATATTTAAAATTAACCTATCTCACTATATCATGAATAATCTAATATATATATAGACTTAGTTTTAATATTTTCATTTTATCAAGTTAAAATATATCAATCTAAATAATAATTTTATTTTCCAAGTTAAAATTTTTATTTTATAAATTATATTATATTAATATTATATTTGAATTATTTATGTATGTTTTATTTTTTAATAATTGAAGTATGTTCAAAAATTATTTATTTATTTTATTTTGTGATTTATAAAAATAAATGATGTGTTATGTTATTTACTTATATTTATTATTTGATTTAATAATTTAATATGTATGATTTTATTTTATTTTCGTTTTTAATAAGTAAGGAAAGTGGGACCCATTATTTTATATTGTTTGGATACTTATTCAATAGATAATGTTAATTTCCATAATATTAGGTAAGACCAAAAATGTTATTAGCTAATGAATAGGTCCAAACAATTTTTTTAGGTAGATGTATCCTCCCTTAATAGTATAGATATATTATTAAAATTCCCGACACTCTCCCTTGACTCTCTCTTTCTCACTGTCTTTCTTTCTCTCTCTGGATTCCTTTGGCGACTCGAATCCATCAATTCGAATCCATGGAATCGAATCAAAGCTTCACTGTCTATCGAATGAAAAAATGTTTGTTCTCACTCGATTCACTCTTACGAATTGGTGTTTCATCGATTTAGATCTTCTTTGGTTGCATGTTGGTTTAATTATGTCTGAAAGGTTGATTGATTTCGAGTTGTATATCTATTAAGGCGAATATTTAGATTTTTTGGGTTTAGAATCTGAGTTTCTGTGAACATGCATGTTGGATTTTTTTATTATTTAGTTAAGATTGAGTTGAGTTTCATTTCTATATTCAAAGTCATTTTAGACAAGGCTTCAAACTCTTCTGTCAATGTATCCAGGGTAAGTCGTTTGTAAATTTGCTTTATAAATCTTCATTTATAAGTCCTTTTCGTATATCTAAGCATTAGCTTTTTACATTTTAGCAAACCGATGAGGATGAGATACGAAGATGCAAAATATTTGACTGGACTAAAGAGGACGAGGAGGTTATTGGGGAAGGAATCGTGTGCTCAACTAATTCAAAAGAGATGGTTAACAATATACCTCTAGGTCCGAATGCTGTTAAAGTTGAAGTTGTGAAGGTGTATAAAAATGATGCATTTTTGTGGAGGCCAACCTGCTGATTTGTTCTTGATTGGTGATGCAATTAACAATAAAATCGCATGGCCAGTCCTGAAGGTTGAAATCATGTCTGCAGATGCAACACATACAGAGTCAAAATCACCTGAGCCAAAAGCAGTGGTATGCAATGTATTTCGATTTTGTTTATTTGTTTATCTGTGTTCTGAAGTTGGTACTTGATTATATTTTCTTGTTTTAATTGTAGAGTCCAGGCAGCAATAGTTCCACCAAAAGTGGAAAGAGTAAGTGTTTTCTGTTAGACTGCAACAACTCTGGACGCAAGGTAGCTGAAGGAAGAGTCTCTTCAACGGATCCGAAAGATGTGTGCCACTTTGTACCACTAGGTCCAAATGCAAGCAAGGTTTGGGTTGAAGTGGCTAAAATTGGTACTGCAAAGGTCTGGAGAGCAACTTCAGAGATTGAGTACATTTCGGATGCTATAGGTTCAAATGTGGCATGGCCAAATGACAAAATATTGTTCGTTTGAAACTTAAGACATGGGTTCGTAGTATTTTGAAACTTGACATGGGTTTGTAATTTGTTCGTTTGAAACTTAAGACATGGGTGTGTAATATTTATCGTTGGAAACTTAATCTAATATTAATTGTTTAAAACGGTATCTTATATGTCTAGACAATTTTATACAAGAAATTACTAAAACTTTTTAATTTATTGGATATTATAGTTTGGATAACACTCATTATTTTATTTTTACTCATTCTTTTTGATTTTTGGCTTGATGTAAATCTTCTCCTATATATATATAGGAATTTTAATACACAAATTAATAAAATTTTTGAATTATTGATGTCATATTTTGGATATCACTCATTTTGAAATATAGTTTTAGTGTTTTAATTTTATCTTTACTCATTCTTTTAAATTTTTGGCTCAATGTAACCTTGTGTTATATGCGTAGACATTTTTATACAAGAAATTACTAAGACTTTTGCATTTGAATTAAAAATTTTAGTAAGACATTTGAATTTATACAAAATACTATACTATAATGTATAAAAATTCAAAAGTCTTAGTAATTTCTTGTATAAAAATGTCTACGCATATAACACAAGGTTTACATTGAGCCAAAAATTTAAAAGAATGAGTAAAGATAAAATTAAAACACTAAAACTATATTTCAAAATGAGTGATACCCAAAATATGACATCAACAATTCAATTTTTTTATTAATTTGTGTATTAAAATTCCTATATATATATAGGAGAAGATTTACATCAAGCCAAAAATCAAAAAGAATGAGTAAAAATACCAAAACCATACTCTATACCCTAAAGTGCTATACCTTTAGTGGTTAAGTAGATTTTATACCCTAAAGTGGTAGACTCTAAAACCAAAACCATACTCTATACCCTAAAGTGCAAGACTCTTAAAACTAAACCATACTAAAAAACTTATTTGCACATATATGACTTAGTGTTTTACTAAATTCTATACCCTAAAGTGCTACACCTTCTAGTGTTTAAGTAGACTCTATACCCTAAAGTGGTATATCCTCTATTGTTTGTATTATTTATTTTGAATTATGAAATGAAAGTATAAGAAATAATATTCGAAAAATTAATTTATGATTCTTATAAATTTTGGAATTTTTTTTTCATTTTTTAAGTATTTTCAATACCCTAAACCTATTTTTTCGACAAAAAATGGTATAAATAAATTGGCCAATGAATCAACTATACGCAGATCGCAGATGTGGCCTTTCATACACCGTTGGATATGTCTCTCGATCCTTGCATCCGTTCTGATCTGGGCCGTTCATTACCGAAGAATGAGTTAACCGGGAAAAAGTGAATTTCTGAAAAATTTTAGATTGCTCGAGACAATCTTTGGCGCCTTAAAAAAAAAAAAGAACAGAATCCCTAACACAATCTTTCGCAACACAAGCTCTCGATCTCTCCGTATCCCACACCACTTTCTTCGTAACAAAAACTCTAAATTTCTCGATCTCTCCTTATCACACGAACTGGAATTTCTCGAGTTCAGTCGTTTTCGTATGGACAAGGCGTGGATTTTTCTGCCAAGGTTTGATTTTGTTAACACAATCTCTCGGTCTTATACTTGTATTTCCCTATTTGTCTTGTTATTCTAACTTCTATTTCCCATTTCGCATGTAGGTATACTCCTGAGTACGCAGAAGGAGCTACTAATTTCGTGAATTCATCGGCAAGAAGATTAGGTAATCTATCTGAAATGCTATGCCCCTGTAGAGATTGTCGTAATTTAAGCCATCAGTTATTAGAGAAGATTGTTGAGCATCTAGTGATTAGGGGTATGGATATGAAGTATAAGAGTTCTTGTTGGAGTATTCATGGTGAGAAAAGAGATAATACGGAAGATATTGGTCGTGGATCTGAAACTGAGGCTTTCGATTTGTTGAAGACGGCATTTTGTATGGGTGAAGGTAATTCGAATGACAATGGTGAACAAAAGGAAGAGTATGAAGCTGTACAAGAAAATGAATTCAGGACAAAGTTAAGAGAAGCTGAAACTCCATTGTACTCGACTTGTGTCAAATACACAAAGGTGAATATCCGTTTGTTTCAGCAATTAAATTTGTATTTCATTCTCATAATTGTTGTTTAATGTAAAATCAGGATGCATTTGGAAGAATTACAAGCTACTGATGCTCGATGTGAGAAAAATGAAACTTTGTTGTGGAAAACCCATACAGAGAAGTTTGCACAATGGGTTAAAAAAAAGGTTTCCGACTTCACTCTTCTGGATTGATTATTTAAGTACACGTACAACTTCTTATCTTGTAACCTTGTTTAGTTGATGATCATTTTCATTTTTTTTACTGAATATGCAGATTGATTAGTTGATGTTCATGTTCATATGTTTAAGTTAGAAAACTGATTGCTCTGAAATTGGTGTTTTTCCTGCTTCAGATTTATTCAGACGCAACTAATGAAGGATATTCCAAGGAACTAAAGTGGTTGGCATATGGACCTAGAAATGTTGCTCTAGCACATAAAGGGTTCATCGTCAATGGGCAGCGATTTCACACAGATGCAGTTAAGCGGAAGACACAAAACAGTGGAGTCACTTATGAAGCATTTAGCATGTGTAGATCAAGTGCACGAGATACAAGACAGGTAGCTGATATGCTTACATATTATGGAGTGATAAAGGAGATTATAATTATGGACTACCACATGTTCAAAGTACCACTGTTTAGATGCAATTGGGCCAACTCAGGGAATGGTGTGAAAGAAGAAGATGGCTTCACTCTTGTGAACCTTCATATGAACCAAGCAGCATATTTGAAAGATCCATTTATTCTACCTTCTCAAGCGAAACAGGTATTCTACTCTAGGGAAGATGATTCTTCAAATTGGTATGTTGTTATGAGAGCACCACCTAGAGGCTATCATGAGTTGGAAACAGAGGACGATTTAGGTTCTGCACCTTTGCCTCTACCAGAAGTTGAATATCTCGATGGTGAACATTCTGATGATGATAGTGTTTATGTTAGGGATGATTGTGAAGGGTTATTAGTGGTTGATTGATAGAGTAAACATGGAAATGTTGATGATTTTTTTTTTTTTGGTTGCTGATGATTTTGGATTTGTAAACATGGAAATGATTAATGGAATTTTTGTTATGAAATTATCATTACCAAAATAATTTACAATTTAATAAAAATTAATTATTATTATTGAAATAATTATTTAAATATAAATTCGGGTCATTATAAATTTTTTAATAACAGAAAAATATATGCTATCATTGTAAAACAATTGGGATCAGTACAACCAAATCATAACAATTATTACACGCTATTATAAAATTTAATAATAGCAGCGCCATAATCGCTATTGTCGTTTATTTATCTATTGCATTCGAAAAAACCGCTATCTAAAGTGTCTGACCTACGATGACGGGTGCTGTCAGAGCGCCCAATGGAACGCTATGTTATATGACTGATAGCGGTTATCGGCCGCTATTAATACCCACATTTCTTGTAGTGTTTGCAACATGATTCCTTCTATGTACTACTACATCCACCACCTTCATAGCTAGACCATAATCATAAGTAGGAGTTATCGTTATGGTCTCTTTTATGTCTTTATTTAATTAAATACTTATTCTGTTATCAATAATACCAACTAACATATTGTGTGCACACGTTGGAAACAGAATATACATAAGATGTAAAAGTCATAAGAGAGCTCTTATAAATGTCAAACATAGGCTAATACATAATCAGACAACATAATTAAGTGCTATCCTCCAGACCCATACTTTCAGCATGCTTCATAAATGTATTTGGAGATATAGCTTTCGTAAATATGTCTGCGACCATTAGCTCAGTGCCTATGTGTTCAATGACAAACTTTTCTCTTTTAACATCTTGCTTTAATGATAGATACTTGAGCTCCATATGCTTCGCTCCTTTAGATATCCTATCATGCTTTGAGAAGAAGATTGCGGCTTGATTGTCACAATAAAGAGTTAGGGGTTTGTCAATGAAGTTTAAAACCCCAAACTCTGACACAAAATTCCGCAACCAAGTTCCCTGAATAGAAGCCTCATAGCATGCGACATATTCAGCTTCCATGGTGGATGTATAAATCAGATCTGACTTTTGGCTTTTCCATGATACGGCACCTCCGCAAAGGAGATAAACATGGCTAAGAGTACAATGCCTAGAATCTTCACATTCACCAAAATCTGAGTCTGAAAATCTAACCATCTGTGGATGTGTTGATTTTCGATGTGTTAATTAGATGTTCATAACCATATGCTCTGCTACCACATGTTAGATCATTCTTTAACATGAACCCCAAGATCTTGATCATCTAAATTAATTCACATAATAGAATCATAAAGAGGATTAAAGAAATCCTCCATTCATTGTGGAAGTGGTCCTCCTTGATGATGGTATGTAGACTTAAGACAATGAAACACTTATATCTTTAGGTAGGAGATAAGGTTTCTCTCCCCTTCCTATAAACCTCTCTCTTTATGTGTTGTTTTTCTTTTCTTGTGATGAATTGTGATGGAGCAAAACATCTATTTATAGGTGGAGAGAGGACCTTATTCCTCATTACACTGATTCAATCTCAACCATCCATCATAGTAGAGATGAACACATTAGTGACAAGTGTGAGGACAGGTGTCTTAACCTTATGACACATGATTGCCACTTATCCTTTTATGATCATAACCACTTGTCCTCTTAAACTCATTAGGAATTTAACTCCTTAGTCACCAATTTTATTGGTTGCCAAATGTCCATAAAATATAACTATCCCATTAGAAAACAACTAATTATAAGACCACATTCATGGGAAAGAAAAGCTATTTTTCTTACACATGTCACAATTGCTCTATATGCTTTCAGATCACTTGATCATATACTCCCTCAAAGGAACTTAAAGCGGAGATAACCGATTCATATACTTCAATTCCTTTCAAGAACACGGTGTCTTTAAGGAACTGTGGCCAAAATAAATGTTAATATCAGTACATAGTAGCTCAAAGATGTCAATAGATAAATGTGGTCATTCCAATACCTCGTTATGGTCATGCACTAAGATAGGAGTGTTGATCATTGGTGAGAAACCCAGAACTGGAATTCCCAAAGTGCGGATATAACGTGCATCTGTAGTTGAAGCCAAAATTTCAGGCTTTGCGAGTTTTCCTCCGGTTGCTTCAACAGCTTGCTTGAAGATAGACCACCATGAATTGGAACCATTTGTTGCAGTCCTTATCCGTCTCCCTAAATGGTCCCTCAACTTTCCTTTCTCTTTTATCTGGGGCAAATAAAAGGTAAAGTTAGTTTTTTCTGTAACATTTGATCAAATTGCAAAAGGTTAGTAACCGCAAATTTGGTTTTGCTTTATCTTTGGTTAAGATATCTTATATCCTTGTCTTAAAAGAAACTAAAATAGAGGTCGGAAGGAAGAAACCAAACATTCTTAATCAACTATACAAAACCTATGGCAGTCTCGTATCCTCATTATAACACAGCTAATATGGAAGATACAAAAGAAAGAACTCAAATCATCTGATCCAACTAGTGAGAGTTTGTAAGCTGAGAGGGATCTCAAAAATATGGTCTGCTGATGATTAACTCTCAAAGTCGTTAAGGATCGGAGAATACAGATTTTACTCTGTTTTGTTTCTCTCTCTCTCTGTTTCTTGCTTTGACACTCAACGTATTCTCTTTTTATGTATTGCTCGATTCTTGTAAACGAAAGCCACACACTTTTATTAGATATATAAACTGTATTGACAGGTTTACGTGACACACTTTGACTAAGGGACACTTTTCTAGAAGACAACACAATGTGGAGACACAAACTTGTAACTATTTTGCCGTTAACAATTCTATTTGTATCTCTTCGGGGTGTGATACAAATAGTTTATAACATATATCAGTTACTTAACTACATTCCTCTCAAATAATAAAATACGATGAAGACTTGATCACATTCAACCAAAAAAAAAAAACAGAAAGCTGAGAAATTGCTACGACCTCCAGTCAATGAATTCTCATTTACTTAAAATGGCAATGATATTATACCGAGAACCCGTTCAGTCTACTCGTGCCATGCTTCGGATAGAAAGCATTGGCTCACAGAACAAAGCAACAGCTTCAATATAGCCATAATAAGGTCCTTAGCTAACTAATAACAGTTCAGATGACATAGCCATAAAATAAAATGCATAACAGTTAGTAGAGGTTAGTGCGGGCGATGGGGTTCAGGGAATCAAATTCTATTTTGGTGCTCCAACCCCTCCAGAGAAATCTCAAATGGTGTTCTCATATTTGGTTTTGTTTTTTTCTTTTTTTTTTATTAATCAAAAACATATGAAAACTCGGGTTTGCTATTTAGTTTTCATTTTATTTACAAAAAAGCTGTCCGATTTAATTGATTAAAACCAACGGATTAAATCGCATTTTTAAACCGCGACGGTTTAATTTTCAAATTCCAAACCGTTTAATTAAAAACAGTCATTTCTCCTCTTTATTCTTCTCCTTCTTCTCTCTTCCTCGTTACACGCGACCATTCACATTTCTCTTCGTCTTTAGAACTCTTCTTCTCTCCTCTTTTCGTCTATTACGTTTTGAAACACCAAAACCGAATCATCTCTCCCATTATCTCTTCTCTTCCTCTCAATTCTTTGATTCTCAGTTTACAAAGGCTCCAAAAACCAGAGGAGGTGGGAAATCCCCTGCGGAAGAGAAAAGACCTTGGATACTGAATCTTCCTCCGGCGAAGGCCGCTCCAGCGGCAGCAGCGGCGACGACTTCTAGAGAAGTTGGGTCGAAGGCCGTGAAGCAGAAAGCGTCGACACCGCAACGCCACACTCGGAATGTACGGAAGAAGAGAAGCCCTCCACCTCCGTCACCGTCCGCGGCTCGGTCTCTTCCGCTGCGTGTAGTAGAGGAATGTTCTTCCTCTTCTCGTGCGGCTTCGTGTAGCCCTGAGTCTCCTCGGCCACCTCCTCGAAGAGATGATCTTCAACTAGGTTTTCTACTACCAAACCCTCCACAGCCGCGTCAGCCATTACCTCATCCTCCTTCGACTCCGGCAACTTCCTCCACAGCGAAAATGGTATGTTGAATATGGATTTATTGAATTTGAGATTTGTACTAGTTGTACTTGTAAGTTGGATATGTTCAAATACGAGTAGTACTAGTTGTTTAGGATTATTGAAGTTGCATTGGTACTAATAACTTGATTTTGGCATAATTAGTAGATGAAATATGGAGATAATCTAGTAAGAAGTTATGATGTTTTTGAATTCGAGATTGTTTAGGCGATAATAGGATTATAACAAGTAGGAATTGCAAGACAACTAGAACAACTAAGAATGACAAGACAAGTAAACCAACTATGACAACTACGAATTGCAATACAACTAGGACAACTTGGACAGCTAGTAGTCACTACAAAAAAAAGTCCATATTGTTACCATTTTTTTTTGTCACAATATCTCCATATTTGGTCACAAAAATGCTATTGTGACTAAACTGATACGAAATGTAAAACGTAACAATAGAATGGTCACAAACCTATTTTAGTCTCAAAAATCGTAACAAAATTTTGTGACGATCAATTATGGTAACAATTGATGTCACAATTTGTGACGCATTTTAACGTAGCAAAAACGACACAATTCATGACGAATAATAGTTACAAATATGTCACAAATTGTAAACAAAAAAATGTCACATATTTGTCACATATTATTACCATATTTTAATCATTAATAAGTAACAAAATTGCGACGAAAAAATGACACAAATATGTTACAACTAATGACAAACAATAGTCACAAATAAGTCACACTTTCTAACAAAAAAATGTCACATATTTGTCACATCTTATTACCATATTTTAGTCACTAATACGTTACAAAATTGCCACAAAAAACCGACACAACTATGTCACAGTTAGTGACAAAAAATATCACACATAAGTGACAATTTGTAACAAAACAATGTCACATATCTGTCACATATCATTACCATATTTTCGTCACTAATACGTTATAGAATTGCCACAAAAAAAGACACAAATATGTAACAATTAGTGACTAAATTAAAGTCACACAATCGTCACAATATAATTTTATCTGTGACGTTTTTTTGGTTACGAAATCCGTAACAATTTGTTACAAAATTAACAACATAAAAACTTTCGATATTCGAATTTAAAACTGTTACTAAAATTTAAAATTAAATAACAATAAACATATAATTAAAAAACAAAAATAAAAAATAAAATTAATATAAGAAATCAAATGATAATAAAATAATACTTAACTTTAAAAAAGCATCCAAATAAAGAAATCATCCAACGTAAACAACATCCAAACAAAAACATAAGTCTTACAAAATACAAACTTACTTAAATAGCATTTAAAGACAAATAGAAAGTAGATACTTGCTCCAAACAAAGTTGATTTTGGTTGTGAAGAAGCTAGACAATTTGATTTTAGTTGAAGATTCCTTATATTCATTTTAATTTTAATTTTTGTTTTTTAATTATATGTTTATTGTTATTTAATTTTAAATTTTAGTAACAGTTTTAAATTTGAATATCGAAAGTTTAGTTGCATCAGTTGGGTTTAGTTGAAGATTTGAATATTTGAATATTTAATTTTGTAAACCCAAATTTGATGTACATGAGTTGGGTTTAGTTGAAGATTTGAAATCAAATCTAAGAAATTAAAACAGATTCTAGTTACCCAAAGATTTCTGTGAGGAATGGCGGAGCTCGGCGGAGCTCATCCATGGAAGTCGCAACTCACAATCGCGGCTAATGGTCTTCGAAGCTTCTGGGTTCAGTCATGGAGTTTGTCGGTGGAGAAATACTCCGAAATCAGGATGCTATTGAAGAAGGGAAAATGATTCGAAGGATCGAGTGATGGTGTGTGGAGAAGAGATCAAGCGGAGCTGATCGAAAGGAACTTTGCATGCTATTTTCAGAAGAGAAAGGAAGAAGACGAGAAGCTTCCTCGGTGATGTAGTAGTCAACTCAGGGCACATGAGCCTTAAATGGGCTTCCGACTAACTTGTGAATTTTAATGAAAAGAGATAGACCAAGTATCAGTAACTAGCTTCACAACTTATTTAATTTTAATAAAAAACTTACAAAATCTGAAGTATTTTCAGTCCAAACCAATTAAATTGATACTCCATTTAAAAGTCCATCCAAATCAGAATTTAACAATTAAAAATTAAAAATTGAAAATTTATTCTGATGATTAAGGGGGGTGTATTCAATCTTGTATTTGAAAAGATTTGAGATGATTTGAGTTTTGAGATGATTTTGGGTGAATTAGGGAAGTTGAAATGATTTTAATAAAAAAACTCTACAATCCCATCTAAAACCATGAAATTTGGATTTTAATATTTTTAACTAAGCAATTGCACCAAAACACTTTCAAATCCCAGCAAATCTCCTGAAATTCAACACTTAAAATATTTCCAATAACAGTGGATTTGAGGGTACATTTTAAAATCACAAGTTCAATAACACTGGATTTTTAAATAGTTTTTAAAATTCATGGTTGAATAACAGTGGATTTATGATTTTAAAACAAATCACCTCAAATCCTTAGTTGAATACACCCCCTAAGTGACAGTGATTTGGTGTTAATTAATTAGTAACATCTCTTATGCATTTTTTGTTAATGGATTTTATAATTTGATTGGAAAAAATTCCGAAAATAAAATATAATAGATTTTATAATTTGATTGAAAAAATATTCAAATAGATATAGTTATGACTTCAACAAATCTTTATTACCTAGATTTTCTCTCTCGATATCAAAGATACCATATTCTAAAATCTCTTGTTTGGATCTCAAAATCTTCAACAAATCTTTCTATATAAGTTTCAAAACCGCAAACGTTAGAACGCACAAAAAATAATACAACTTAAACAAAATCTCTGCAAATTCATATGCCTACTTTCTGACTTTCCTTTGGTATTTTCTATTTCATCTTCCTAGCTAATCCTTTTCCTTTGTTGATTGTTATTTCCATTAATTATTACTTTTTTCCCATACTTTGTAGATATTTTTCTGTCTCGTAGGATCTCACTTCTGGATTAACAACATGTAAGTTATGACTTCCATTCTACAATTCTTAATTTCATTGTCAGCTGGTTCTAGTTTTTTTCACTATTTACAAAATAAGAATCGGATGTGTATGTTTGTTGGTTGTGATTGCAAATTTAATGAAGCTATACATATATACTTCTAATATAAAATATAAGCGGTTTCGTTTATTATGGCGATAGAGTTTTTCTAATGGCATATTGTTCGAATATATATCGGTCGAAGTCTTAATGATGAAGAACGAGATGATTATGTATTGATAGGATCTTGTTCATAAATACAAGGTCATTATTTACTTAATAAATATACATGATTTGAACATTGGATATAATAGTACTATGCTAAAGATATCTAGAAGATGGTTATGCTATTACGTTGATAATTGTTGATTATGATATTTGTTATTTTATGTTAGAAGTACATGGTTAACAAACTTATAATATACTTTGTTTGTTGAGACGTATATGCATTAATGATCATCTTGCAACGCTAATGTTTTTTTGTGTTGTTGTTAACGCTGTTAGAGTTAGTAATTCTAGGAGAACCAAAAAAAAAAGCCTAATCAAGAATATATGAACTCAACTACTGAAATCTAAATATGCCCAAATTGACGAAGTACTATAATAGTATATATATATATGTTTAAACAGCATACTTTAGTATAGGATATTTTTCATATCCGGAAAAGAATTCTGCACATCTTATATAATACAGAGGATTATTTAATTTTCCATAAATAAAATTTTTAAAATAACCGATTCAAAACAGTATATGCTCCGTAGTCACTACAAAAAAACAAGCATATACCGAGGGAAAAATTCCTCGGTAATCCGTCGGAATAACGGTATTCCGACGAAATACCGAGGATTTCTTTCCTCGGAAAAAACTCCTCGGAATATAGTATATCCTCGGAATTTCCTCGGAAATAGCGAGAAAGACCATTCGTCGGAGAGGTCGTCGGAAAATACCGACGGGGAGTTTCCTCGGTATAAACCGAAGAACATTCTGACGGAACAAATCGTCGGAATGCGGAGGAAAATTCCGAGGACGAGTTTCCTCGGAAATTTTCGAGGAACGATAATCGTCGGAATATTCCGATGGAGGCTTTCCTCGGAAATTTTTTAATTTTTTTTAAAAAAATAAAATATTAGAAATTTTAAAATCGAAAATATAAAATTAAAATTCAGAAATTTAATTTCGAAAATATAAATTTAAAATTCAAAGTCGTACAAATAAAAAAAACATTCCAACTTTTGAAAAAAAAAAGCTACAGGTTTTGGGTGTTCGGGTCTTGCAGGGTCGGAAAATCGACGTTCGGATGCAACGTCCTCATCATGTCCATCATCTTCTGGTTCAGCTTCCTCTGTGCCTCGAAGCTCGCCTGTTGAGTTGCCATCTGAGTCTCCAACACAGATATGCGTAAGTCCTTGTCCTGCAACTGACCCATAAGTGCTTCGGGATCAACAAAGGGCGGGGCTGCAGCAGAAGACGTAACCAACCGGGACCGACGGGCCAAACCCAACATTCGGCCCTTCTTCTTTGGAACCGACGGAAATAGAAAATAGGGAAATGTAAATAATAATTAAGATGAAATGAAATTTTTTTTAAAAAAACTTACATTTTCAACGATTTCGTTGATCTGATCCCGAGGCAATTGGGAACCCGTCGAATCTTCGTCCTCGGTTTGAAGCTGAGACGCTGCTTCTTCCACCTGACTGTGGATGAGGTCGACGACACCCTTCACAACACCATCACCAATCTGGCCGGTCTTCTTGTTCGTTTACGCCTTCTTCATTAGGGTGAAATCATCAACCGGCTCACCATCATTTTCTTCCACCTTGATATCAATATAAATATTAGTAATTAGAAGAAATAATGAGAGTTTAAAATTTCAAAAATTTCAAAATAGAAAAAAAGCCACTGAAATTACCATGCGATCCCTCAGAGTGGCTTGGGAGTGAGCACCCAAGTTGTGCTTGTAGACGCCCTTCCCTTTACGATCGCTCTTGCGGTTGGTGGAGTTGGTGGAAGAAGTCGATTTCGTCTCTTCCTTACTCCAATGCACAATCAACTGCTCCCACATCTCGAGGTTTATCGACTTTGGGATCTTTTAAAAAAAAATTGTTAGATGAATTAAAAAATAATTTAATAAATTTAAAATTTGTTTTAAAAATAAAAAACCAAACCTTGCCCATTTGCCACTTCTTCTCCCACTCGTAAATTTGATACACATAGTTGGTCATAACTTTGTGCACGAAGTGGTAATAGATAAACACCGCATAATCGGGATTCCAGTTGAATTCTTGCTGGAAAAAAAACACAATTAGTAGAAAATTTATATTGAAAAAATAAATTTTTTAAAAAATAAGAATATTTACCGCAAACTGTTCAAACCATAAAACTTGTTTGGCTCTTGGGAAGTCAGTGAAAGTCGGATGTCCCACGTCCAAAAACACAGATACATCATACGGTTGATCCATGAGCTGATCCCGTTCGAGGATCGATCGAACCATGTTTGACCCGGTCCAGATGGATACGGAGTGAGAAACGGAAGATGGTGACGACCCAGCTGTCGAACAAACTCCGAAACCCTCATCAGTTCCGGAGGACCCTGAAAGTTCGGAGGAATAGTGGGTGCAGCACCGGAGCCAGAAGGAGCTTCGGGAAATGGAGAGGGAGATGTCTGGTGGGAGCTGCGGGGCAATGGGGAATCCTGAAAGGAGTAGCTCCCCGAGCCACGACCACGATGCTGTTGAGCAGGCCGGGTCTGATCATCATAAGGCCTGTAGTTTAAATATATAAAAATTCAAAAAAAAATTATAATTTGTTAGTATACATGATTTTTAATATAGAAAAAGGTTTATAAATATTTTTTAATTTTTTTAAATATGTTTTATTGTTCCTGGAAACTTGAAAAACAATTTTAAAAATAGTAAAAACATTTTTAAAAATCATTGAAAAACATTTTTAAAAATCAAAAAATGTTTTAATATCAGAAAAACGATTTTAAAAATAGTAAAAACCTTGTTTAAAATCATATACACGTTTTTAAAAATCAAAAAATGTTTTAATACTTATCAAAATATTTTTAATATCAGAAAAAATAGTTTTAATATCAGAAAAACGATTTTAAAAATAGTAAAACGTTTTTAAAAATCATTGAAAAACGTTTTTAAAAATCTAAAAACGTTTTTAAAAATAGTAAAAACGGTTTTAAAAATAGTAAAAAACGTTTTTAAAAATTGAAAAACGATTTTAAAAATAGTAAAAACGTTTTTAAAAATCAAAAAAAAGTTTTTAAAGCTACAAATAATTCCAAAGAAAACTAAAAATAGAACCTAAAATCCGAAATTCAATCCTAAACTATCCATCTAACAACCTAAAATCCGAAACTATCCATCTAACAACCTAAAATCCGAAATTCCAAAGAAAAATATGAAGTTTTTGAAGATTCTTACATGATTCTTCAAGGGGAGAAGAGATGTGGGCTTCCGTTTCAGATTCCGACGGAGATAAGTGTCGATTCCGACGGCGAGAATTGAGAGAGAGGATCGATATGAGAGAGAGGCGGCGGCAAGATGAGAGGGCGGCGGCGAGATGAGAGAGAGGATCGAGAGGAGAGAGGCTGCGGCGGAGAAGAAGAAGAAGAAGGGTTAGGTATTATATTTAATGATTCCGACGGAATAAGTTCGTCGGAATTCCGTCGGAAATATTAAATATAATACCTAACCCGCGGTTCTTGAAATAATTCAAGGAGTTTGGTTTTTCCGGGTAAGTACTTTCCGACGGAAATGTCTTTCCAAGGTATTTCCTCGGAATTTTCCGAGGAAATTCCGAAGACGAACAGTTATTCCTCGGTATATCCGAGGAAATGCCGAGGAAACATGGTTTGGGGTTTCAAATTCCGATTTTTTTTTCGGTATTTCATTTTTAATACAAATGCAATTCATACCATTTGATGATACTTTGTATAGATGATCATAAACCATGAAATAACAAAATTTCAAAGATAATTGTAAGTATTTCCTTTAACGTTTGTTAACGTGTATAAGTGTTTATCTTATGTTGTGTGATTTTTGTTCGAGCAATCGTAAAAGTGTTTGTTATTGTGTAAAACACTAAGGTTTGACTTCATAATCTGGTTAAGACACTCAATGAAGGTTATATATGTGTTATTCGATCCGCAAAACGTCGTTCTCGGTTCAAAAACCCCATCTCCTCGGAATGTCCTCGGAATTTCCTCGGGAATTTCTGAGGAAATTCCGAGGAAATATGTTTTTAGCTATTTTCCTCGAGATGAGAGAGAGGATCGAGAGGAGAGAGGTTGCGGCGGAGAAGAAGAAGAAGAAGGGTTAGGTATTATATTTAATGATTCTGACGGAATAAGATTGACGGAATAATTCTGTCGGAATTATTAAATATAATACCTAACCCGCGGTTCTTGAAATAATTCAAGGGGTTTGGTTTTCCCGGGTAAGTACTTTCCGACGGAAATGTGTTTCCTCGGTATTTTCTCGGAATTTTCTGAGGAAATTCCGAGGACCAACAGTTATTCCTCGGTATTTCCTCGGAAATTTCCGAGGAAATGCCGAGGAAACATGGTTTGGGGTAACAAATTCCGATTTTTTTTCGGTATTTCATTTTAATACAAATGCAATTCATACCATTGATGATACTTTGTATAGATGATCATAAACCATGAAATAACAAAATTTCAAAAATGATTGGAAGTATTTCCTTTAATGTTTGTTAACGTGTATAAGTGTTTATCTTATGTTGTGTGATTTTTGTTCGAGCAACCGTAAAAGTGTTTGTTATTGTGTAAAACACTAAGGTTTGACTTCATAATCTGGCTAAGACACTCAATGAAGGTTATATATGTGTTATTCGATCCGCAAAACGTCGTTCTCGGTTAAAAAACCCCATCTCCTCGGAATTTCCTCGGAATTTTCCGAGGACATTCCGAGGAAATTGCAGAAATCAGTCGATTCCTCGGAATTTCCTCGGAAATTTCTGACGAAATTCTGAGGAAATATGTTTTTAGCTATTTTCCTCGAAATCTCCTCAGAATATTTTCGACGGCGAGAAGTGTCGATTCCGACGGTGAGAACTGAGAGAGAGGATCGAGATGAGAGAGAGGCGGCGGCGAGATGAGAGAGAGGATCGAGAGGAGAGTGGCTGCGGCGGAGAAGAAGAAAAAGAAGGGTTAGGTATTATATTTAATGATTCCGACGGAATAAGTTCGTCGGAATTCCGTCGGAATTATTAAATATAATACCTACCGCGGTTCTTGAAATAATTCAAGGGGTTTGGTTTTCCCGGGTAAGTACTTTCCGACGGAAATGTCTTTCCTCGGTATTTCCTCGTAATTTTCTGAGGAAATTCCGAGGACCAACAGTTATTCCTCGGTATTTCCTTGGAAATTTCCGAGAAAATGCCGAGGAAACATGGTTTGAGGTTTCAAATTCCGATTTTTTTTTCGGTATTTCATTTTTAATACAAATGAAATTCATACCATTGATGATACTTTGAATAAACCATGAAATAACAAAATTTCAAAAATAATTGTAAGTATTTCCTTACACGTTTGTTAACGTGTATAAGTGTTATCTTATGTTGTGTGATTTTTGTTCGAGCAATCGTAAAAGTGTTTGTTATTCTGTAAAACACTAAGGTTTGACTTCATAATCTGGTTAAGACACTCAATGAAGGTTATATATGTGTTATTCGACCCGCAAAACGTCGTTCTCGGTTCAAAA